>VWZX01000349.1:2446757-2689281 GCA_013399015.1 Galbula dea | reverse complement strand
GGGGGGGAGGAGGTGGGAGGCGAGGCGAAGGGGAAGGGGACTGGCGCATCCTCTTCGGGGGAAGGAGGCAGGATAGGGTCCCGGGGCCAAGCCTCCCCTGCTCCCCAGGCGTGGCGGGGGGCCATAGGGCTCCCCGCGGCGGGGAGGGGCCCACCGGTGGCCTTCCCGGGGGGGCTNCCCCTTCCCTGCCTGTTTATCCACAGGCTGTGCACGTGGTAGCTGCGCCGCGCCATTGGTCCTCGCTCCAGGGAGCTGCAGCCGCCCTGCCAATCGGGGTGCTGTCCACGCGCGGCCGTCCGCGGCCGATTGGCTACTTCTCGGTGATCACGCAGCGTGACGCACTCCGATTGTGCTCCCGCCGAGGAACCAATGAGGCGGGGGCCGATGGGCAGCCCGCGGCGAATAGTAGGGCTAGGAGTTGAGGGGTGGCCAATGAGAAGCGGCCCGGGGCGGGACTTTCCGTTGCGGGCTCTGGTGGAGACGGGCGGGTTTTAAAGCAATCGTCGACGGCGGCCGCAGGCTTCCCCCGGAGCCGGGGAGCGATGGCGGCAGCCGGGCCGGGCCTGGGCCCCGGGGCCGGCGGAACGGTGAAGACGCTGGCCCTGGTGCTGGAGGACGAGGCCCGGCGCGGCGGCAGCAGCAGTTACTGTAGCGGGGACACGGTGTCCGGGCAGGTGCTGCTGGAGCTGGCGGGTCCGCTGCCGCTCCGCGGGCTTCGCCTAGAGGCCGCCGGCCGGGCCCGCGTCGCTTGGAGCGAGAGTTCGGGAGCTGTCCCCGGGACGGGAACGTGGGGGGTGGCGGTGAGGGCGCCGGGGCCAGGGCCGCGGCGGGAGGCGGAGGTGCGATACCTGGACATCCGACAGAGCCTCCTGCGGGAGCCGCCCGAAGGTGAGTGGAAGGGAGTGGGGGACGCGGGGGGTCGTGGCCGTGCGGGGGCGAGGGCAAGACCCTAAGGGGAGGCTCCTAGCCNTCTTCCCGGGGAGGCTGAAGACTGAGAGTTGAAAACTTCGAGGAGAAACGGGCAGCGGATTTTAATACTGAGAAACGGCGTAAGGCCTGGGCAGGAGCTCGGCCAACGGGGACGTCATTCCCGCAGTGGAAACCTCTGGCTGGTGTAACCACCGCCCTCACGTGTATGCCCGCGGAGGGTTGCTACAGTGGAAACCTGAGTCCTTGTATAAACGGCTGAAAAATGCGGAACGGGGCCAGAGGAAGGTTTGTAGCTCTCAGTTTCCTACACTCTGCGTTGGTTTCCTGCGCATTATCCCTTGTGTGAATTACATCGGGCACCTGCTGTAAGCAGCATCTGGGAAGCTGCCGGTGGAAGACACTCGAAGCTGTCAGACCTCCTTTTGCAGTTGCGAAAGAAAGCAGAGGAAGCTATTTGTGCGTAGGTCTATAGCTGTCAATTTTGTTAGTCCAACACTGCAGCACTATGGCAGTATTGAAAAATTAAAGGGAAACAGCATTTTTTCTGTTAGGGTGAAACACATCTCTGTCTGGAAAGTAAATTTAGGCCTTTAAAAATTGTGTAATGGTAGGCCCTCTACAAATATATTAATAATCTTTCATAACACTGACCTTAAATTGCAGCTTTAGCACAAAAATTAGTTTTCATTGTTAACTGATAAACCAGATTACTTGCTGTTGTGCTGAAAAGGAAAAGAAACTTACTATATGCTTTTCAGAAGCCATTTTGGATTAGAAATTGGCCAGAGTCCTGAACTGAAAGTTGAGGTCTCCATGTTTCCTTGATTTTTTTTTTTCTTTTCATTGAAATCACATCACAGCATAAATAAAACATGGGCTCTAGTCCAGAACCCACTGGGATCAATAAAAACTTCTCCTAGTCCCTTGCATCTGGGTGATTTTGTACATAAATAATTTATAAAAGTGGCTGCTTTGTTCTTCTATTTATGGAAGAACTAAAACATACTATTCATTTTTACCCTACAGGTGAGGAAAGCTTAATTCTTCTAGATGGAAGACACGAATTTCCCTTCAGCTTTCAGCTCCCTCAAGAGTAAGTTAAATAATCCAACACCCAAAGAGATTGTGCTGATCACTGCTTGTTGTGGAACATTAACTTAACGTAATTTGACTCGTGTGGGTTTTTTATATCAACCTGATAGGTCAGCTTAGCATGTTTGTCTTAATCAACCACGACACAGACAGGCCTTGTTTGCTTCAGCGTCCCCAAGGCCTGAACAGCACGAGCTCTAAGTGGGTAAACATTTATGTACACAGGAATTGTTCATGTTTGGGCCTGAATTACAAACTCGTGGTGATGCTTTTGTGTCTGCTTGTTTCAGACCTCTGGTGACCTCTTTTACTGGGAAGTATGGCAGTATTCAGTACTATGTGAAAGCAGTTCTGGAGAGACCTGCAGCACCTGATCAAAGCGTACAGACAGAGCTTCAGGTCATTAGCCATATCGACATCAGCTCACCAGCATTATTGGTAAGAGAAGCCCTCCAGTCTTCCTCCCCCCTTCAAAGGCATCAGCAAAAAAATCATTTCCAAGACACATTCACATCCAGCCATAACCATTTCAGTGTTATTCTGGAGCATCATTTTCTGACTTCTGAAAGCATATAAGCTCCCTAAGCTTTTCTCTATAAATAGATGATCTTAGGTTGTGTGAATAGCAAACAGAGTGGCTTTTTTTTTTAATACCATTGATTACATCCCTGCTGGCAGAGATGCTCTTGCCAAAAAGTTATGCAGGCTTCAGATGCATAAATAAGGCTTAATAATAATAGTGCACAAACAGAAAGTAGTTACTCTTACCAGAGCAACTACATTCACAGGGCTGCAGTATCCTAAACTCTACAATAATAGTAGGTTGAGGAACAGTAATTACAGAAGAGTATTAATCATGCCCAGCCTGTCATTTGTGCTCTGGCCATTATGTTATGTATCCTTCCATTTTGCATGTCGTTTTCTAACATTAAGTGTGTGCATGCAGCTGCTTCAGAGATCTTTTCAGTTATTTCCTTATGACAGATTTGGCTACATTAAAGCATTGAGTTTCTAATAAGCACTAGAAATACTGTAGAGTAATAAGAAAGATCAGGCACTAAGTAATGAGAAAATAGGCAAGATGGAAGCTAATGAGCTGGATTCTTTTATCTCAACCCATATTATGAAAATAATATAAAATTATACCTTGCACTTTCATGATAGCAACTGGATCTAAATGGTTATTCATTTAAATATGAATGAGTGATTTCTATTTTATTTAAAATGCTGGGATAATTTTAACATTTCATCATGATGTGAACATAGTTAAGAGATGCTTTGAGCAGGGATTTTTTTTTTTTTGCTCTTTGTATGCATTTTAATCTTCTAGAGAGAACCTGAAGTATTTTGGCAGTGACATCTGTAAGCAGAATAGTCTTTATGTTCAACAGTGTATGTTAGGAGTTTGAAGACACCATGTCTAGATAGTGCAAGGCTATTGCACAGGAGAAGGCTGTGGGGCACACAAAGTAGGCAGTGCTTGTCTTAATGGATTCCAAGGCTACCACCAAAAAAGTGCAAACCAACACAAATTTTAGACTTCATAATTCTGTTGACTGGGTACTACTGCCCAGTAAATCATTTTAAGTAGCTCAAATCCTGCCTTGGACCCTTGGCATGTACTTGAAAGTTTATTCCAATGAAAATTTCAGCATAAATGTCATCTAATGTCACAGTCCTCCATGAATAATTCAGATGGTCTTTGTCATGAGCCTACATTTTTTGGGTGTTATGTGGCTTGCAAGCTATGAAGATGCATCACCTTAGCCCAGTATGTATACATTTTGCCTTTGTATTCTTTATAAGGATAAAGCAATTTACCTGCTTAACTATTAGTTGCTTGCAGATGGAATTAATTCTGCATTCTTCTGCACTGAGGAACATGGGCATAAATCCTGCAGTACTACATTAGACCTTTAAAAGTCACACCTGTGAAATGTGCTACATCAGTCTCTCTTTGAAGACAGATTTGGTTCCAGTGCACATTGCTCTCTGTTCCCTAGTTGATGTGGTCTAAATGCAGACTGGGGTTTTGGAACACCCCTATGTTGCTAACCAAGCCTTAGTTCCACTTTACATGGTGTTAGAACTCCAGCTTCATTGAACAGTGCAGGGATTGAAGTCAAGGGGATTTTGGAGCTAGATTTTAACAACTGATGGGCATAACATTAAACTGCAAGAGACTATGATAGCTTTGTGCCATAAAATGAAAAATACTTCATATTTTATAGACACCTGTTCTGAGAAGTCAGGAAAAGATGGTTGGCTGTTGGTTTTTCACCTCTGGGCCGGTGTCTCTCAGTGCCAAAATTGAGAGGAAGGGATACTGTAATGGTAAGTGTGGTTGTCTTCAAAACATGACTATTAAACTTCAAATATATTGTTTTGTCATCTCTGTGAAGCCAGCACTTTATAGTTAAAAGACAGTTCCATTTGGGAAGTAGTAAATGGAGATCTATATGAACATCTTTTACCAAAAATCATCTTGCTTTTCCCCTCACTCCTACCTTGGGATTATAAATTGAAAAGAAGTCCTGTTAGTAATCTTATGGAAAAGCCATGAAACAGTTGAGGTTAAAAACAAAATGCTTTTATTTGGGATATTAAAATACTTAACTGGGGCTGTAATAAGGTTTTTATGTTCTGTTTGTGTGGGTTTGCACTTCTGTAAAAATAAGCTTTAGCAGCTTCTTTATCACCCTGATAACATTAGCTACATGGCAGAAATAAAACGTTCCGAAATTCAGTTAGTACTATACAAAAGGAAGTGGGCACATGACTTGCAAGTAAAGCTTTTATAGCTTGTTCATATTATGCTTCATGTTTGAAAATGAATCCGTGTTTCTATGTAAAATGTAGCAGGTGGCTATAATGCTGCCTGAATACCACTCTGAAAAAAAATAACCCTAGCTTGAGGAAACTAACAAGTACTGTTCTCAGAGCATTGCAGATGATGTATGTGCTGTGTAACACACTTGGCTCCTCCCAGAGGAAAGCTGGTAAAGACAAATTACTCACTGAACTTCTTCTGTCTTTTAAGGGGAAGCCATACCAATCTATGCAGAAATTGAGAACTGCTCTTCTCGTTTGATTGTTCCAAAAGCTGCCATATTCCAAACACAAACTTACCTGGCCAGTGGGAAGACAAAAACCTTCCGTCAGATGGTTGCCAACGTTCGAGGAAACCATATTGCCTCTGGGAGTACAGATACCTGGAATGGGAAGACTCTGAAAATCCCACCTGTATCCCCATCTATACTTGACTGCTGTATTATTAGAGTAGAATATTCATTAGCTGTAAGTATGGATTTTTTGTTGCAAATGTACATACTCTTGAATGTTACACTGAGTTGGGAACAGAAGAATTTTCTCTGCTGAGCAGCTACTAGATGTTTAATTTGGGAGCAGTAGGTGTAGGTGAGAGTCTGAAGATGGTGAAGGGATCCTGAAATGGAAAGATAAGAATAGCAAGGAAAATTGAAAGATGTTTCTGAGGAAGGAGCAGCTGAGTTTTAGACCTACAGAGGTTATGAGGGGAAAGTAGTTGAAGCTGAAAGGGTTCCTTTAGTGATCCTTTTCCAAAGTGGGAAGATGGCACTGAAAGTCAAGTGCGTAATTATTTTGGGGGTTGTACTCTTTTTTTTAATGTCATTTAGAGACAAGGTACAGAAAGAAGGAAGCTGCTGGAAAAATAAGGAAAGCTGCCAAAGTATTAGGTGAACATACCTGGATGAGAATTCTTTGGTTTTAAGCAGTCTGCAGCATATAGGGAGTAGGGTAGCTTCTAGGAGCAGCAATTCAATGGTTTTTTTCTTTCGTTTTGGGGTTGTCACATAGGTGTATATCCATATTCCTGGTGCTAAGAAATTGATGATTGAAATGCCTCTGGTGATTGGCACTATTCCATGTATTGGATTTTCAAGCAGAAACTCCAGCATTACCAGCCAGTTTAGTATGGATATGAGCTGGCTGGCATTGACCATGCCAGAACACCCTGAAGGTAATGCATATTGAACTCTTTATCATACAGCATAGAACTGTCTGCAACAGAAGGCTAGTAGTGCGAGTTTAAGGGCACTGCTAGGGATGTAGGCCATTAAAGTATGTCTTGTGAGAAGTGAGGCACATAAATCTGAGTCAAGATCCAAAAGCATTGGTGAGAATACCCTAACTCCAACCTTTAAGTGTCTCCCTACCCCTAGCTAGCTACCTTCAGGTGAATCTTGAAATAACTAACTTAAGAGAGTGGAAATTCTACTTTGGAGGTAGACAACTTAATTGTTACTGAATAGATCTTGATACAACACAGAGTTGTTGCTGGAGTAGCCCTAAAAGCATCTGTAGTGCTTCTGCTGAATCACCAAAGCTTATTAAAACCATCATTCTAGTTAGAGTATTTATGGATATAATGCATTTCCTATAATTTTGCAATAGTACAATGTTTATTAAATAAAGTCTTGATGGTCTTGGGTATTGCAGTAGATTTGTTGTCTTGCTGTGAATGAATAGTTTGAAATTTGACAGTAGTATCTCTTGCCATTTCAGCACCACCAAATTATGCTGATGTAGTGTCTGAGGAAGAGTTCTCCAGACATGTTACTGCTTATCCACCACCAATTGACTGTGAGGAACAATTGTGTTGCCCTGTCTTTGCTTACATACAAGAGTTCCGGTTTCAGCCTCCACCTCTTTACTCAGAGGTAAAAAAATAAACAGCAGCTGGTGGTTTTAATTGTCCAAGGGTAAAAAAAAAACCCCTACATACAGAAATGCAAGAATTATTAACAGTAATGGTTGCCTTTCTTCTCTCTGTAGATTGACCCACATCCAACTGATGTAGAAGAAACACAGCCTGTTTCATTCATGCTCTGAAGAGGATTTGTAATGAGCACCATTGTCATGAATGTCTTAATCTTTCTGCTGCTTAAGCTGATGATAGTGCAGCTAAAAAGGAAATTGTTTTTGTTTTCAGAACTTAAGTTTGTGTACAAGAAAGGCAAAGGAAAATGGAGAGGGAGGTATGAGCATGTTTGGTGATGGAAGAGGCTCTGCTCAATCAGTCTGCACAGAGGATATTGGTGGAGCAGCAATGCTTGGGATACTTCAAGTACCTGAAAACACTGAATGCTTTCCAAAAAGTGGATATACTACATAAAGTACGAGGAGGAGATGTAAGGATCTTCTGAAGAGAAGATAATTTGTGTTTTGTCTGGAACACTCTGGAAGAAGTGATGTAATCGTCTTGACGTTGGGAACTTCGGCAGTGGAACTTGCATAGTAGAACAGGATGTGGGGTGAGAAAACATTTCCAGAAGATTCCAACTGTTCAAGGGGCTTCAGTTTTGCACTGCCTGCATCTAAGAAAGCAACACTACTATAATGTGGAGTGAAGCCTTTAGCTTAACTTTGTTTCCTGAGAACCTGCCCTTCTAACAACTGCCAAGTGGTACTATTTCATCATTCATAATGATGCCGAAGACATCGTGGATGACAGAATAGCTCTTGTGCAACATTAGGAAGGCAACCACGTCCTGAATGAGACATGTATGTGAAAGAAAATGGAACTTTGAGAAGAGCTTATGCACTATGCTTTCTTTCAAGGGATTTCTTAAGGGAATTATTCTAGCCTCTTCTACTGTGAGTTCTTTTTCTGCTTCTTAAGCCTATGGATAGCATGATAAGGAGAAGCATGGCAAGGGAGAAGCCTTTTGCCAACAGCAGGAATACTTAGCAAAATGGACAATACTTATTTATTCAGAAGCCTTTATAAGCCTACCTCTGTTTTGGATATTTACTTATGGTCAGATTTGAGACCAAATAAAAAAAGCTCCAGTATACTTTAAGGTTCTAAAAGGGACCCTAAATGGTTTCTGTGGTTAGTGAATGAGATAAGAGGTGTAGGGAGAGGTGTAAATATACCCAGAATAGACATAGCTTATAACTGAAGTGGAAGCAGACATCAGGGGAACAAAATCCTCTAGTAATGGCACAAAGCTTTTCATGACTTCTGCATTTTTGTCTAGAGATCTATTGTCAGGGGCTGCACAGGTCATTTGCTATCCATACTGTTTTTGTTCGTGTGTTTCCTTGTTTGTTTTTGCTGTTTAATTTTGTTTTGGTGCAATATTTTGATGTTTTCTTCCTCAGGTCATTAGAACAGTGAGAGTTTGTTGCTGCTAAGAGTGAAGGCACAGCATTTTACTTGGCCCTTCTGCTGCCTTCATTTAAAGTAGAATGTTTGCTTCCTGCCAAGCATCAATTGGAATAAGTCAGCCACCATCAACAGATCACTTAAAGGAGCAGATACACAGCATTCTCAATGTGCACATTTACAGTCAAGTCTCTAAACTACAGGGGATTGTGAGCTACCAGAACTACTCCATATGTCTTACAGAAGGGTTTGGGTTTAAAACCTGGTGCTTCACTTTTGGTCAAACATTGTTCTTTCTGATAGCTACAAGCATAGTAATTGAGTTTCCTTCATTTCATCAGTAACTGCAGTTAAAAAGTTTCAGAGGTTTTCTATGAAACCTGTCTTCCTCTAAGAAGCAGGGATTTTTCTACAGGCATACATGGATATATATTTTTAGTCCTCTTTCAGTATGACTTCCTTACCTTGTCTAGTTTCTAGCACTTCACCTCCAAGTCACTTTTACATCAGTGCAGAAGAGACACTGACAATGTAGAAGCCATACTGCTTGAGATTCATGTGTCCAGACTGCGGTTACTTTTGTTTTCCTTTGCACCTTCAAGTATTCTTTTCTATAGCAAATGCAGCTTTAACCAAAATTAGAGTGCATGTGGCAGAAAGGACATTCTAAACATCAGTATTTACCATCAAGTCTCAAGATGTAGCTCTCATGCCTTTCTCTGTAAGTAACAGCATGCCCATACAAGTCAGTGCAGGGTTGTCATTCACATCCCCTGCAAAGGGAACAAGCATCATTTCCTTAAATACCATTAGAGTTACTTGAAAAGTAATGTGGCTGTGTATCAACTTGCATGTTAAGAACTCAAAATACTAGCTTAAAGAACATTAGGTGCTTTTTCTATTGTTTTGGACTGTAATACCTGGCACAGGTGATGTGTGCTACCTGGTATAAACATGGTCAAGCAAACAAGAGCATGAAGGGTAAAGATGTGCTTTTCTTTTTTTCCTAAAATATTTGAGTTTTTTATTATTATTATTTGCAGAAAAACTGTGGCCTTAGATTGTTTGCTGCAAAAAAAAAAAAAGACAACTAGAATGTGTTTCTTAGGAAGCACACATGGCCCTTCAAAGGAGGGCTGAAAACAAGATTAAATTCTGCTCTCTGACACTTGGCTTAGTGCAGAAATTGATCCTTAAAATAATCACTATTTGCACAATACTAAGTTCAATATGCAGGGGCTTTGTTTTGATAACTGTGAAACAGTTTAGAAGAAACAAAATAAAAAAAAAAAGAGATAAAAATCCATGCTGTTTAACACACAGGAACATGATTGTATTTTGTACTAATGGATAAGCCCTATGGGTTCTTTGTTAATAAAAATGTCAAACCTCCATTGTGCTGTTCATCTGTCTTTTGGTGTCTCCCAGATGTCAAGAAATACCTGTATTCTACCAACTTTGATCACATGCAGATCTCCTGATGCTTTGCTGAGCTGAGAATTTTGCCTTCATCTGTTGCTTCTTTAGTTCCCTGAACTATCTGTAACCAAGAGTTGGAACAGATTTGTCAAGCATGGTCTGGTCCCAGCTATAGTTACTATGTGATATACAGGATTTAATTGTGGGTATTCCCTTAATGATTGCAGGGGCAGGATCTATGCTCTAATTGGATTTCTTAGCTTGTGTATTAATCTTAAGGATATTTGATTGTGTTTCCTGTAGGCAAGATTATCTTTACTGTGTAGTTCACTGGTCTAAATACAGCAGAAAACCTTATAACTGTATACAGAATGACTAAAGCAGAGCACCACCTGCCACTGAGGAATAGGACAAATTGTATCCACCACAGAGCTCACCTAAGCCAGGAAGGAGATGATGAAATTTCTCTTGGGTCCTGCCTCCCAAAGATTTCAGGGGCAACGAGCAGAACAGCTGATTGTTTCTTCCTGTTTCAACTTGAGGGAAGACAGCAAACCTCTCCTTGGAAAATCCAGGCCAAGATGCTGTTCAGGATCATGTGCTGAAGCACTGGAGCTGAAGTGCAGAAGAGATGATGACTGAGAAAGGAAAATGGAAAACCACAAATTCTACTCTTGGATTTCCAGAAAGTTTGTTATTAAATGATCATAAAGTATCACTAAGTTCACAGTAACAGTTCCACTTCATCTACTCTTAAGTTTCTTAGGAGCCTGTTTCTGCTGACAAGCTGTAATTGTCTATATTTAGTGTTTAAACAGGTAGTAAATGCTGTCTCCGCCATACAGGGATAGAGCAGGTACTGCAGGCTTCTGTTTGCAGCTTTAATACTTCTGATGTTTGCATGGAAACACACAATCCACATAGAGAGCAGGAGAGATCATTTAATCAACTCCTGGGGCATGTTCCAAACTATCAAAATAGCATGTTCCATTACTTCACCACGCAATTTGAGCAGCAAAAGGGAACATCTAACTCATGTTGTAAAACCTCTACTATTTATATCAATAAAGAAATATTTGGAGAGCAGTTTGCAAAGTTGAAGATAATCAGTTGCTCTGCTACACCCCAAAACCTCACCTTCCCAGTAAAATTCTGCTCATTTTCAGTGGCCTGCTTGGAGTAGTGAATGAGCACAGGGACACAGAAACCAGCTTTCAGAGTGCTGCATTTGCTAAAGCTGATTATATAATGTGTTAGCATCAATACAGAGAGTACAGGCTACTGCATCAAAGCAGATTCACCAAAGTACTTAGGTCTATGATGAGCCTAGTCACTCCCTGTTAGTATTTAAAACATTCTATGTGGCACAGACAGGGTGACAGTCTGGTTCCAAATTAAGTAGTGGTCCTAATTTTTAAACAGTTGACATGAAATGACACAGAAGCTGTACTAGACCATCACAGCATGATTGGCACTTTAGGGTAACTGACTAGTAAGTGATAAGTCAAAAGAAACCCAAAAAAGAACAGTTTTACCTGGAGTACAAAGTGGCAACTGAAGTGAGATGTTGCTAGAGTAGCTGCTCATGCCAGCAAGATGCCATGGGCCTTCTTAGTTTGACAGGACAGAGTCTATCTGATTAAGTACAACCGCATTACTGGTAAGTCTCTGAGCACCCCTCCCTTCAAAAGAAAAAAGGAAATCCTTCTTAGTTTTGGCTTACATTCAACCATCTGGCTGTGCCTGTAGGGTAGGGAGACCATGAAATGCAAGGTGAAATTAGGAGCAAGTAGTGGTGCTTGACAGACCTACAACAGATTGTCTCTAATAATCTGAAGACTGCAGAGCAGCCCAAAAGATTTTCAGACAAATGGACAAGGTATTTGCTGTGTCAATTGATAGCAGAGTTTCTTATTATTATTTCAGGTCTCAAATAACAAGTGGCTGGGGTCAGATTAAGGATACCTAAAGGAGTACCATGTCAGGCATATTTTTACTTAGCACTCAGCAACTGTGACAGCCTAAAAAGACCGTCACCCAAACATCAGAGGAGCCCTTCTGGCCTTGCTTCTAGCTCTGCTCAGTGTCTTAGACATCCATGCAGACACCCTCACCCTGCTCTCCCCACTGCAGCAAAACTGCTCATTGATACTTTGCTTGTAGTGTAACATTGAGGTGGAAGTCTCTGTAGCCTCACAGAGGTGGGGAGAGCAGCAGCAAGATGTTTATAGTCTTATGAAATAGAAGGAGAACAGTCATTGGTGTGGGGATTGTGGGATGGAAGCTGGATGAGTGAGGAAATAGGGTAAGTAGGGAAAGGTGAAGCAGTTGATATTAGACAGAGGACACAGACACAGCAGAGAGCACTCTCAGAGGAGATTTAACCCAAACACCAAACCCAGCCACTCGCCCCCGACTCCTTTTACAGGTAGGACTTGGTATCAAGATGTGGTGACACACAATGTGCACAGACAGGATGCAGATACATCAGCTAAACCTAGCCAAATATTTTTGGCTCTGAGAAACACTCATTATTTTACAGTGCCTTGGAACAGCATCAGCCTCCCCATAAAATAAGCATTGGGCAGAGAGAGGTGGCTTGCCACTGGCTGTCACAGACAATGACAGGAGGTGATGGTACCTTGTTTCAGTACCCAGTTGTGTGACATATACTCACACAAAGGCTTTTCCAGAAACAAGGAGCAATTCCTCACACACTCCTCAGCCCTGCTTCAAGGAAAATGAAAGAGTAGTCATGCAAGCTGCTGGTGGGAACTGAAGCATGTGCAACAGGGTAGTACTTTGACTGCAAGGTCTTAACCAGGATTGGTTGCACTCCCAGAAAGATCCCAGGTTTCTCTAAAGGCCAGTCCTATTTGATGTCACATCTAGAATCAGGTTATGTCAGGCACAACTTATCAGACCACAGCATAAGGAGAAAGTGATTCCTATTGCTGAATTAATTAATCAATGCACAAGAGAGCACCAGTGACAAAAAGTTACATTTTCATTTAAATAATTAAAGCCCTGAAGTGCTTTTCTCCTGTCTTAATGTGATGTGACCAATGCATTAGCCTTAACAGATTAGAAAGATACTAAAATGGAAAATATTTTGCTGTCCTGCATGTAAAATCAGAGCAGAAAGGGAAAAGCATTAACTGAGCTGACAGATTTGCATACTACAGTGTCTTGCAGGAGCAAAGTGTCTGAGAGGGTTTCATGTCCATACAGACCTCTCAGGTTTTGCACTCTGTGTGCAAGGCTGGTACCACTTACCCCAACAGCAGCATTTTGGTGTCACCACATCTCTCTTCACTCTGAGATCCTAGAGCCAGCTGAACCTGATCCAGTGTCTGCAATGCAGTGATCACATCTGCCATAACAAGAAAAGGCACAACATGAAGGGGCCCATCCCAAGCTGCAGCCAGTCTCTCTCCCCTCTCATGGCCCAGAGCAGCTGTGCAGTTGTCTGCAGGGACATGAACTTACATGTGAGTGGCACAACCTGCTCTTCTAACCCTGAGCAGGAGCCTTGCATGTTATAAGCAAGGAATCTGAGAGGTCTGTTTGCAGGAGGTGTTAAATAGAAAGGTCTCCTGGAAGGGCAGCTTCTCAGGCTCTTCTTCATGTGATCCCACCTGCCATAGCTGGGAGAGGACTTTACACTCCTCCAAACAAATTAACAATTCATTTCCAACCCTGACATGAAGATTAACCCTGACAATTAATTCCTTAATCTCTTGCTACTGACAAGGCTCACAGTTGCCATGTGGATGCTTGTCCACTGGGGCCTGAAGCAGGGCCATTCTGTTTAATTACAGCTGCATCCAGGATACAGTGTAGCTGATATTCAAACGTATTCCAGCTCTACAAACCAGAGCTGTATCTCACACTTCACCCATGTGCCAGACAGCCTTTGATGGCTACCTTGAGAAGGGCATAGATTAGCTCAGTGCTTACAGCAGCTTTTGCTGCATAAAGGAGAGACATTACAAATTTCCAGTAAGCAGCAGGGAATAAAAGCTCCACAAGACTGTGTCAGTCTTTTTCCTCCTGCCTAAAATAACTGATAAGATTTTGGGGTCTGGCTCAGTGCTGGAGGGACAAGGGGCAGCTGTTCTGCATGAGGAGGCTGCTTCAGGGAAGCGAGGTTAGATGTGATCTGTATTGACAGGGGTTGGGAAACGTGTGAAGTACAATAAAAGGGGAGAGTGATGCTCAGTCACCTCAAGGGCTCTTTGTAAAGCAGCTATAACAAATTGGGTCAATTTTCCTTGGTTTCTATAGGTTTTGCCATATATAATTAAAAGACACCTTCATTAAGGTGCTTTATAAAGTTAACTAATACTCAATAAAATCTATGAATAATATTAAAGACTACAAAACCTCTCTGGACATATAAACCAGGAAATTGCAGGTGTATAAAGCAAGCAAGCAACAAAAATACCATAATTGAGTGCCTGTTACAACTAGTCCAGTGGGTGGAACAAGTGAAGGTATTGCAGATCTGCAAGGAGAGCATGGGTTGTATAAACACAGAAGATAAATGGTACTTACAGAGAAGTACTGGGAAGGAGGTAGCATGATTTACTGGACAGAACTCTCTGCTCCATATAGATGTTAGGTTATGTCTGGTTTGGGGGTTTGCTGATGTTGTTTTTATGTATTTGGGTTCAATTCTCAACTTAACACTGAAATCCCTTAGCCCAGGAAGGGTCAAGGCCACCCTGTTGCAATAGCCAGTCAGGCAGAATGAAGAATAAACTCCAAGTTTCCCTGCAGACCTCTGCCCATCAGCTCCCAACAAGGAGAGAGTCTGCTGTCTGTGAGTGATGAAAGGGGAAACAACATTTGATGCAAAAATTGTATCTATCTGATTGGAACAACCAGTCCAGCAGCAGTAGAGGTACCCATTTCAGAGGTCACACTGAAGAGGGATCACCTACTTTAGTAGATCCTGTTTTTTTTAAGATGTGTAACAAAATGAAAAAGGGTTGAGGACTGGAAGAGGCTGAAGCATAGACTGCTATTTACATAGTGGAGGCATCTTCAAAGACACTGCCATGTCACTGGAGAATCGAATCTTTGTGTCCTCAGGGTTTGTTTCCACAGGATTTGTCAGAAGAACAAAAAGCTCATGTGACCTTCCACAGGGGCTGTGGCTCATGACGTGGCATTTTGTGCAGGACTCAAGCTGTCCTTGTTGATTCTTGCCAGTGTTTCCTTCATTAAGTCACTTGGTATCAATTCTCACCTAGGGTTTGAGGCTATTTGTGTGTGTGGCAGGGGTTAACGTGCTGCTCTCTACAGGATTATTTAGCAATTCCTTGTTTTCTGAAGTTGTCACACTTTCTTCTAGGAATTCTTACTATAAATAGCTCTGGGGTGGGTGCCAGGTATGTACTTTTTCCAGGCAGAAGCCCAAAGCAAGCAATGAAACGCTTCACTATCAAACATGGCACACAGCAGAGTGTACTGCTACGTGGAGACGAGGAGAGGGAGGTAATCTGAGGGTTATGCATCACAGGAGTTGCTGGGAAAGCCCAAACAGTGCTAAAAGCACTACCCTTCTCTCTTGTACTCAATTTATGCTTAAAATTGGTTATCAAATACAAGTCTTTCAAAGCCAAACCAAATTGGCAGAGCTGAGAGTCCTGCTCAGGCCACGCATTTTACCTGTCGTGCTCAGCTGAGCCATGAGGTCACCCCAGATGCATTAGGGTACATTGCAAGCTGAATATCCCCTCAGCTCCACTCCAACCCCCACCTTGCACCAGCCTAGAGCAGCTCCATGAGAACTCACCCTCCCACTTCTGCTCTGATCCTCTTCAACCAGCAACCATAGCAATCATTTGCATCTCCTGTCATTAAGTGTTCTGTTTGATCACAGCCAAGCAGCCCTTATGGGGATCTGGCACAAACTTACAATCCAAGCACGTTGGGAAAATGACTTCAAGGCTGTTTAGAGAGGATTCCCATGCCTACAATTCACAGTTCAAGGGGATCCCCATTTCTGCCTGCAACACACACTGTTAAACACACACTGCCTGAAAATTTTGCTTTGGGAAGGGAAAAGCAGAAGAGAGAACAGCCTGACAAGAAGATCAACAGTATCAGCCTTGGCCTGGGAGGTTTTAATTTAATGCAGGATGGCAATTCGAGATGGACCAGGCTTGGTTCTTCATCCCCCCCCCCTCTTTCTCTCTCCAACCCACACTCTCCATCCATTTACAGTGGTGCCACATTTCCCAAGCTAAGCCATCACCCACAGCCCCAAGCAGGCAGCAACCCTTCCCACCCCTTCAGCTGCACCTTAACTACTCCCTTCTTTCCAGATAACAGCACTATCAGTGTTACCTTGGCTACACCACAGCTACAATCCCTAAGCAGAGCCAGGCTGTTCTGTTGCCAGCCCTCAGTTGTTCAATCCATCCTCTCCTCCTCACGCCTAAATTGCATCGATTGTAAAATCCCTGCACAGAGCAAGGAGTAGCAGACAAGGAGGAGCAAGGCAGAGAGCAAGGGTTCTGGAGCTTACAACACAAGGATTTGCTGTCACAGCTCTCTTTGCCAGCTCAACACATGTGAGCCAACGGTTGAATGAAATTAATAAGGCTGTGTCCCAGTCTTTGCTACAGTAAGGGAGAAGCAATCTTGCCATCGCTGGCACACGTTCCTGGCTCTCTGGCAGACAGAGCTGGTGGGAGGCATTGTGGGATGCCAGGAGATGCCCCTTCTTGGGTTACCCACCACTCTATCAGCAGCAGGGCAGACATTCTGCCTGGAGTCTGGCACAAGGACATGCAGCTCACCTAGCATGGCAACGGCTCCTGTGCCAACGTTTGTCTGAATAACAATATTTTCAAGCTGATGCCTGCAGAGATGTTTGCATTTTGCTCTCATGCACCTCAGGAGTGTTTTAATTGCTTTCACAGCCTAGGATTTTCCTCAAATGCTTAATGGTCTCATGGCCTTGCTTCCAGGAGGACTTTTAACAGACTTCAGTGCAGAGTAACGTGTCACATTCTCCTGAAGATCTTGGACTTTCTGGGGTCTAGAAATCCAGATGCTGGTTTTTCCTGCTCTCATCCCTTGGCATCCTTTTCGTGTTCTCATCTCTTGGCAATAGAATGAAACCCATTTGCAAGAATCTACTCCAGACGTTGTTTTCAGCTGAGGGGAAACTCTCAGTTCCTTTTGCTGTTGCTGGCTTAGGAACATTTGTGGTTTCTGGCACATCCCTAACAGGTATGAAACTCATACAACTGCTGAATCATGAGCTGTTCAGGGACTGACGCAACACACCACGTAGTCAACTTTCAGGGGTGGCCTTTGGCTGAAAATTCACTGGGAGGAGAGAGAAGTGAACACCAGAAACCTCCATGGGGATGCGGGGGCGGAGGTGTGGGCCACAGGTGAGCAGCAGTTGGGAAGAGGTGGCCTCAACCAGAAAGGGGTGTGTGGCTCAGCCTGTGGAGGACTAGCCAGAGCTCCTGGGCAGGACAACTTATTTGTAAGGCTGCTCTTGTCACATGTGGTGGCTGCAAAGGGGGGAAAAAACAGCATCACATCATTGGGACAACAACAGAAAAGACACCACCACTCCTACCTACCCTAATACACACATCTAATGACCCATTCTACCACCCCATGCACCCCAGGTCACTCCTAGCAAATTAGTAAGGAATATACTTAGAAATGATCTCTATGAAGGAAAAAGACAGAGTAAGCAATATCCTGAGCAGAAACACACTTGGAGAGAAATTGGTTTTCTGCATCAATTCTCTAGTAGTTAAAAGGACTCACTCTGTGGAACGCATTTGAAATCAACAGCTGGAAGTCTGAGCTGCTTCTCTCTGCATGTCTTTTAAAGCAGAAAGGAAGAAATTGCTCCAGACAGACCCTGCCACTGCTAGACAGTAAGGAAACACTCTGGGCAGCTCCTGTTTGGAGGCACATGCAGAGAGACTCTGTTGGAAGAGCAAGGCTGCTGTCTTTTGAAAGGATGGAGGTGTAACACAAAGAGATCAGCACCAAAAGAACTTCCTGGCCACAGTGATTTGTTGGTGATGGACCACAAGTATGTGGTGGAGTTTTCATCAGTATAAACAGGTAGCCTAGTAAACTCAGGCTGTGTTAGTCATGACAATAGCAGTCATAGCCTATTGTAACATAACCAGAATTCATTAGGTGCTTCCCTGTCATCCATATGAGTAATAATAATAACAACAATTAATACTTCAAACATGAACAAGTTCATCCTGCTCTTTTAAAAGCAAAAATATTGCTGCCCTTGTTTGAAGGATGGGAACCTGAGATAAGCAAGGAGGGTGACCTAATCACTGTTGTTCTTTGGAGTACATGATCACTTATGGTGTTTTGGCGCCTGGTTCATTTGGGTAATTATTTTTGTGATCCACCCATAAGTAGAACAACAGAGACAAGATTTGGAAATGGCAAACAGACCTAAGACCTTGCTGCTTTATAGGATACTGGATACTCTTCTCCTTACCTCTGACTGGAGGAAACAGATATGTGAGAGTTTGGGCAGAAAAGAGAAATATGATGACTGAATGTATCCCACTTAGATCTCGGCTCCAGACCTAGTAAGCACCACAAGAGTCATGCACTTTTTCACTCTACCCTAAAGCTTTTGGTGTCAGAGACATAGACAAAAAGGGGATAAAGATTTTAACATCTGGCTGGAATTCAGTGTCCTCGGTCCAGAACCAGACCTGGTGTCACTGGGGCTGGATTCAACATGATCTGGAAAGGACAGGGGGCCTCTGTTCCCACAACCAGCATGCAAAAAACATGTCCCACCAGGCAGGGTCAAGACAGTAGTTATCAATCACTCCATACTTCTTGTAAAACTGTCCTGGAAAACTCTTCAAATACTACTTACTGATTAGTCTTCACTACATCCTGCTTTTTATGCTGACCTCAAACAGCAGTAGTTTATTTCAGATAGCAGAAACTTCTGGTTTTAGCTTCAGACACCCAAGATCAATCCCTTCATAAGAATAAAAGTTTAAGCCTTTACACCAAAATCCCCAATCACTCAAGAAGCACTACAGTAATCATCATTACACATATCCATCAGCCCTAGAGTCAGTCTACTGTCAGAGGACTATCAGAGTAGTTTTCCTGGCAGATGCAGAAGTCAGTGAACTCCTAAATCCCTGTCTTGCTTTCTAGCACCTGAGTGGGACAGGGAAGAAGTGTGTCAGGAGCTGCATTAGTTTCTGGGTAGTGAAAGAACCATTTCACCCTGTGTCTACATCAGTAAATTTTCAGTAACACTGGAGGCTGCCAAGCTAGAGAAAACTGCAGTGAAGGAGGTACTCAGAAAGCTCTTGACTCAAACCAACTTACTCCTGCCTCTGCTGGAAAGGCAACTGCCCCTCACCACACCCAGACCCAAGTCAAGATCCCGCCAGAGTCCACAGGGACACTTCTCACATTGAGCTCAGTCATCCACAAAGGTCACAGCAGAGACCCTTGGTGCTGGTGTATGACAGGGAGACACAGACACCAGTTCCCTGAAAGATCCACCCTCTCCCAGTCTGCAACTTTTCCCATTCACACCTATGCCCTTATTTAAGCCTTGGGCTTGGCAGGCAGGCAGAGAGCTGCTTGTTACCCAAGCAGGTGGCACAGGCAGCAGAGCCTTACTTTGGCACATGCTGTTCCAAGATTTGTGCAAGAGTACACAGGAGTCTTCAAAGCTCTTGGATTTTACAAAAGAGTCTGCAAAGCTGCAAGAGGCCTTTGAGACCACAGCCTTTGAAAAAATCAGTTCAACCATGTCTCTGTTTCTTGCTTGCTGCCAAAACAAAAAAAATCAAACATCACCACTGTCAGCCACATACGTGTTGAACAGTGGAAGAAACAGGCTGTTTTCTTCATCTTCCTGCCCTGTTAACCAAATTGACAGATGTTGAGGAGGATCATGTGCTTTCTTGCAGGTTGGAACCAGTGGACAGAGTGAGGGAGGATGGTGGAATTTCAGATTTGGTTTGGACATGCAGTTTAGCAATGCCAAGAAAAGAAATCTCATTGGGTTTGAGCAACAAACATGTCTGACACGGAGCCATGAGAAAGGGAAACCCCAAAGGGAATTGGGAACACATCCAAACTCCATCAGAATCAAGCAGCTCTTTCCCAGAATCTAACAAATCAAATCAGTGGTCCCAAAGCTATTCCTACCCTGAGCCTCACCTCATTACATTGCCCATGTTGAGATTTACCCCACTGTGTTTTTCCTGAGCCAGCTGCTCTAAAGCAAAGGTGGGTGGTAATGACTCTGTCTGACTGCAACATCCTTCCAACATTGGGAGCCCACAAGTCTGGCAATATCCCCAGAGCATTACCAATCTTACCTAATTCCCAGGAAGGTTCTCCTGATGGAATGGCAGATGAAGCTTCTCTCCACCACACTCCAGTCCCTTAATTCAGGAAAAGGCCACTGT
This sequence comes from Galbula dea, assembly GCA_013399015.1. Classification (NCBI taxonomy): domain Eukaryota; kingdom Metazoa; phylum Chordata; class Aves; order Piciformes; family Galbulidae; genus Galbula; species Galbula dea. The sequence goes on along the minus strand of VWZX01000349.1, from coordinate 2,669,217 downwards.
ACATCCCTCTTTTCTGTTTTCTCTCTTTCCAGTCTACAATCCACCAGAAAGGGTTTGGACAGCAAGTATAGTATAGTACAGAAGCATAAAGGAAGAAGGTAACAATCTTCCATCCCATAACTCAGGCCAGTTCCCACTTTGACACTTTGTACAGTTATGTCTGATGACTGACTGACCTGTAACTTCCATCAGGCATGTTAAACCCAATGCATTTTAGGGGATTTCTATTTCAAGTTGCATTCAGAAACACTCCAATATTTGCAGAACTAATGATAAAAGGGTCAAGTGAATCCTGCCAGCATCCAGATCATGAAGTATTAATTTAATGCATAAATAGTTATCATTGGAATGCTTCACACACCCTGTTTACAACCTGCAGAAGTCCATTTTCTCCTCAGCAGCTCTGGCCAACAGCAAACCTCTTCACTTAACTCCTGCACTGGGTTTGGTACAGCAGGAGGCTGTTAATCACCTCTGCTCCACATGTACATGACCTGGCTGGCCTTGCTTTGGAGACCAGCTGAATCAAGCTGTGGTTTTTCCATGTAAGTGACAGAAAAGAGCAGCCCTGTGCAGCAGAGGACTCTGATGGATCAGATTGAAATAGCAAGCTAATGCTGGTCTATCCAGGCCACTAAGAATCAGAAATCAGATTAAGGAGAAGTCATTTACTGCACCATCCTCCAAGCAGGCATTATTCAGGGGATATAATGGAAGTGCAAGGACTATTAGAAGTGAAATGACCCAACAACTCTAAAGCACAGGGCGAAGTCTCCACTAAGGTACATTGTGCAAAGGGTACATTGCTGGGTGAGGACTGAGAACAGCAACCTTTAATTACCTCCAAACACAACACCTCCCTTGCTCACTTCAAGTACTGGAGTTGGCAAGGGTGTGATACTATGCTACATAATGATGGAGCTGTGGAAGGGGGGGACATTTTCTCTAAAATGAAGAACCTCTTGCAGAAGGAAAAGGATTTTTCTTCTGAGTTAAAAGATGACTGGCATTTTCTTTCTGTTCTGCAAGATACTGGATCATTTTGCTCTTCACTTGAAGGTGATCTTAATCATCTAATAAAGACATAGGAAGGAAAAGAACACATTGCAGAGAATGCCATGCTAACATGGAAAATATATTGTGAAACTTAGATCACACTGTTCTTGAGGCAGGAGCTACCTGTGTTTCTTATTTTTGTACAGCACCGTGCACACGGGGTCCTGACCTCCTAACAGGGAATAATCCTGAGGTCCCAAGTACAGTGGCAGAATTTGACCCTTCATGGAAATGTTGTTCTTAAGTTGAAGCTGTTTCTGGATATGACTATTCAGATAAACCCAACCCTATTGCAGGCAAAAAAAATGGCTAAAGTGGCCTGGAAAGAGAAAGACAAGTGTCCAAGGCAGCCATCTAGGTGTTAAAGGTGGTGACAAGAACCATAAATTGGATGGGAACCTCCAAGAGCAGGAGTTAATCTGCAAAGAAGCCCATGAATAGGAGAAAAGGGGAAAACCATCACATCTCAGCTTATCCTTTCTGTCTCCAGCATCCCACTGATGGGAGAAAGCAGGTGACTTTGGGGGGGGGGAGGGGGGGGCGGGACACGACAGACACTGTAAGTCCCTCTGCCCAATGTCCCACTGGTTAACATGAAGCCATGGGACACTGTTGTTGTGTACATTGCTATGGAGAGGGACCATGCCAGCAGGCTCACAGACCTGCTATTTTTAGCCTCATAAACATCTATGAAACTCTTTTCTAGAAACCTGTGTGAAGAGCATCTGGCACTCTGTCAGATTACATGCACATCCACTGCTACTGCTCTTTAAAGAGAAGGGTTTTTTAAATTTCTAAATCATAAGGAAACAGTTCCCTGACATTTCTGAGGTGATTGGAGAAGCTATGAGTTTATGTGAGCACACAAATACCTATACATAACTATGGGTGTATAACTGTGGGTCCCAGGAGGAACCTGGAAGTCTTCCCAAGCAGTGAGACTTTCTGTGCTAAAAGAGGATGTTCATTTCATTAAAAAAAAATAAAAATAAAAAAGGAAGCTGGTTTTGGTGGTTTGGGTTTTTTGCTCCACAACCCTAACTGTCCAAAAACATTGAAACAGTCAATTAGCAAAATAACCTGAAATCCTGCCAGAAAGGTTCAGAGGATATCTATTCTAAGTAGCCCAGAACCCAAATACCCAGTCCTTGCAATTCTGTCTGTCAAGATCACCCTCCCTCAGGTCCAGCCCACAGCTAATGCCACTCTGCTCCCAGTCCTATGGACCAGGAGACTCCTCTCTACAGCTCAGAGGCACAAGGATCACCCATGGCTCCCCATCCAGAAGAGGAATTGGCTCCCTGTGGAAAGGTCTTTGCTGTGCCCTGGAATCAAATGATGAGAAAATCCACATGTTCACTGGTTGTGTGTTGTCCTGCCCTAGCTGAGAGCATCAGGAGCTGGGCTACTAGAGGGTCTGGCTCAGCAGCCAGGCAGCCTGGTGGGCAGCAGTCTCAGACTGGAAAGCATCAGGAGAAACAGACCAAGTCTCAGCTGAAGACAATGGTGCTCACTGTACATAAATCACTGAACTCCAAAAAACTCCAAAAGCCCAAATGAACCATCAAAGCTTTCCTCCCTTTCCTCTCAGTTACACTGCATCTTAGAGACCACAAAGCTAACCACCAGAGAGAATAAAACAGAGTTCTTGATCAAAATCCAATCCTGTTATTTTCCAGCTTGGGGAACAGAGACAAAACAACATTGAGGTGTCTGTCATTTGCTAGTGACCTTTGAACAGAAAGTTTTTGGCAGCCCTTGTTCATGTTTCCATCGGCGATGAGCAATTCACAGACTGCCGGATGTGTGCTGCAAACCTGCTGAAGCATATGTGAGCCTACAGAGGTTTCAGTTTTTGCAGTCATCTGAATCCTAAAGTAGTTTAAACATCATTTAACTCCCTGCCCTGTTAATGCTTTGAGAGTCACACAGGCCAGCTGAGAAGACATAAATATTTCACAAGCTGAAGTGGTCATTGCTCTGTGCAAAGCCAAACAGTCCAGTCCCTTTTGGCCCCACGGAGCTCAGAGTATGAACCTAGCAGGATTGATGCCCCCAGTGAAAGGTTAGAGTCAATGGTGCTTTCTGCAAGTGCCAAATACACCTTTGAAAAAGAAGAGATGTACCCCAAGTAACTAAAACTGACTATTATCATTATTAATTGCAGTCAGCTGAGGCCCTGACAGAGCAGTGCAACAAACAGCAAGTCCTCCAGTTGACAGAGTTCCATGCTAAGCATCTTCTAACTGAAGAAGCTGAAAATACTGAGACGAAATTTTTGCAAAGATGTGAAATTTAGAAATAATACTGCTTGGTGAAACACTCTTTAGAACTTAGATACAGTTTAACAGAGTAATCTTTTGTAGAACATTTGTTTAAATACTATAAGATTTATCAAATGTAATCCTAAAGAAGTCCTTACTTATGTCTTAACTTCTGCTTGCCAGTTTTAATTATTCTGCTAAAAAGATCCACAGCACCTTCTATGTTAAACAAGGTATTCAAATGAAAGTGAGCCTCTGATTTTGAGCAGCTTTATGAAATTCCCCTGAAGAAGAATTTCAACCTCTATGCCACTTCATACCAGTATCACGCAGCTTTTCTTAACAGTGTCATTTATGAAGCTGCAGTAAACTCAAGACTTTGAGAAAAAAAAGCTTGTACAAAAAGGACAAAGAAGCCCACCAAAAACCAGAATGAAACTCAGAGATGGAGAAACCTACAAGCCTTTACATTAGCCTCACATGTCAAGCAATGCCCTGTTCATTCAGACGGCCTCTGTGTGTGGCTGCATCCCAGCCATGTTCTCAGCCACGGCCACGTGGCTAGTGCTCACTGGTGGGTTGGCCTCGGACACGTCAACCTCCAGTCTCCAGGGTCATGCAACTCCTGAGAGCCCGGGACCTTCAGACACAAGTTTCTACAGTGTCTACAGCAGTGACTACAACAGCCTCAAAGTGAAAGAGGAACCAAAGATGGGTGTTGGAGAAAAGTATTTCCTTTTTGCAAGGCTTATCTGTCAGGTTTAGGTTACCTCATAGATAAGATTTTCTGGGCAGTATCTTAGGAGTTACCTCAGTGCACTGTAAATAAAAGCCTGACTTCTGGGAAATTCAATGTTTGCACTCCTGGAAAGACCAAGAACACATAAGATGCATCCACAGCAGCACAGTGTCTGTCCCCTTCTTTCCAAGCCTGCTGGCCACTTTGAGATGCAGCCATCTGAACTCAGACAGCATCCCAGAAGCACTGAGCCAAGTAAGCACTGGATCACTCTTTTCTCAAATAAAACGGATCAAAGACATGGAAGGGACTCTCCCTGGGAAACCTGTGGGTCCAATCTCACCAACTGCCCCAGCCACACTCATCTCTTTTTGGGGCTCCTGCTTTCATCAGGAACACCAATTCCAGTGCTCCTTCACAGTCTGCACATCTTCTCCTTCCTACAGAGCTCTGAAGCCACATTCCTTGTCTGCTGTCTTTACCCCATCTGTGTAAGAAAGTCACAGAGACCTTAGGCTTCTCTCAGAAGCACAGTGGAAATCAGATGCCTGCTTCAAATGCAAGGTTTTCTACTCTGTTAAGATACATGCCAGGGTTACTACAACTCTAAGGTCACAAAAGTGCAGCTGTGAAAAGCTGTCCCTGGACTACTTTTTTCCAAGCTGGAATCCTGTCACCAGCCCTGAAGCTGTCACACAGGGTATTTTCTAGGTTTATTTCTCTTCCTTTCCTGTCCCCCCAACTCTGAAGTGTTTTCTTCAAAATCCCAAGACACTTGCCTAGAGTGCCAAAAAATAAATTGTGTTTCTTTTGGACTGTGGGTCATTTCTCATCATATCCAGTGTGGCAATTTTGGGCAGATGCTTAGTGTCTTGAGTTACAGTTCAGACATACTAATGACTCTGAGCTGTGAAGAAACTCCAGGTCTTTCAAAATATCCACGTGGTTTCCACCAGCAGATTATATTGCAACAGGAGTATGTGTTTTTGTATTTCTTCATGCTATGACACTGCTGGGAAAAAACATTTCATGACCTCAGGTTAAAGGAGGGAGGGAATGAAAAAAACCTACAATAAACAAATGGCAGCCTCCCTCCCATATATGCTTTAGGATTCTCCTTCCCCTGCTCCCTTTTTCACTTTCCATCTTTGCACTTGGATGTGCTTGTGTCTCTAGTGAGCTCAGAGGTCATAGCACCAGGCAAGCAGCTTGCTAAAGCCTCCTTTGCAGCCTGAATACTGATACAGCTCTCAGAGGACCTGAAGACTGTTGCCTAGGATGACCACTGACTCTCTTACTAGGCTGATTTATATATAAAGTCATAGAATCATTTAGGTTGGAAAATGTCTCCGAGACCATTGAGTCCAACTGTCCTCCCAACACTACCATGCTCACCACTAAACCATGGCCCTCAGCTCCATATCTACATGCTTATGCTTAAGAAGAAAGGAGACCAGCTCTTCTCTTGCAAGGTATCTACAAACCCAGAAGCAATCTTCCTCTTCCTGCTTACTGGCACCAAACAAGACAGAACTATATTAAATGTGGCTTCTTTTCAGAAGAGACACTGCCTAGTGGAAGCAGAAGCTTCTCAGCAAAGTAGCTCTGAGCAGCTCTCATCCAGGCTCTGTTGCTTTGACCATATTTTGCTAGCACATATTATGCCTTGCATGAGTTTTGAACAGCAGTGCACAAAGTCCAGATAGCTCCAGCTGTCATTCAGGAGAGCTGGCTTATCAGGCGCAGCCTCCAGAAGCCTGCATACCTACTCCTGGGAGCCCCACAGCTATGGGTTTATCACATGGAAGCAGAACATCATTCACATTTGTTTATGGCTTCATAGGCAAAGATCAAACCCAGAAACAGGACAGAAGTGAGGAGTAATAATGGATGGCAGATTCTGAGAGAAGTACGTGTCCTGACCTGGAGCAACCGACTTTCACCCACCCTGTGGCACAGCACCATGGCAAGGCAGTGTCACTTAACAACTTTCAAATGGCATTTAAGACAATCTTTCCCTGCAAGATAAATGGGATTTTATGTTCCAAATATATATTAGTGAAACATTCCTGCCACTTCATCTCCTGCCTTTGGTGTAGGAAGATGTTGTAGGCTCATTTCCTGACAACACACACTAAATCAGAGCAGGAAACCAGCAGATTTCTCCTTTTGGTTTTATCTGTAGGAAAAGAATTTCTTTGGTGCCACCACTGTCTTTTCCAGTACAACTCTTTTAGAAACCCTGGCACCTGGCTCCTGTAGGCACTGGAGGCAGGTGAGCAGCAGAATTTGGTGCTCACAGAGAGCTAAGTTTCTGAGTCACCTTTGGGGAGTTTCCCCACAATTAGTGAGCCCTTCCTGGAATACTAGAAGCACATCTCACTGGAGTAAGCCAAACTGGCAGGAAGAGACGGAAAGGGAGGCAGTGCACAGAGCACATAAAGTATTGGAGACCCAAATGTGACCCAGCAGGCAGATTTGAAGGGTGCAGGAAAAAGCAGAGAGATGAGGAAAGAAAACACAGCTCTGCACATCCTTATTCAAAAATACAATCCTTACTTGCCTGAGAAAAGGATTCAATCTTGCAAACCATATGAAGATCAGAAGCAGGTTTCCAAGGTTTCCTAGAGCTATTAACACGTGGCATTATCCTCCACATTCTACTGGGACTATCATGCATTTTCCCAAAGCATTCAGGACTATCAATAAACCTTTGGATTCAAAAAGATGGAAACAATCCACTTTGGTTTTCCTTTCTCCACAGATGCCCAGTGCTAAGATTCTAGCAAATGACCTAGATTCCTGGGAGAAGAAATTTAATCACCAGCAGGGAGCCCATGCTGACCAGATCACAATATTTGTTCCCTGATCCAGTCACAAAGACGTCATCAAGCTTACAGCATGCTGACTCCTCATAACTAATCTGCACAGAAATATCAGCCAGGAAGCTCTTTACACAGAATTGGAAAGTACAAATACTGTGCTCAGGTTTTCAGCTAAATGGGCATATGACGCAGTGTTTTAATTTTATGTTAAATGTCCTAGCCAGAAATCTCATGTGGCAGCTGGTCCTGAGAATTCTGTAATATGATAATTAAATGTCTGCCTATAAACAAGTGTTTGTATTACCAGTGCTTTCCCATGGCATTTAACTATGCAGCATGAATCAGAGGCAGGCACAGAAGCAGTTTTTCTTGAGTCTAAGCAAGTCTCCTATTCTCTCCCAAGAGAAAGAGAATGGCAATATGTGATCTTTCCCCAGCAGTGTTTCTCACCATAGTCCAAGCAATAAAAATAATTAGATCTCTTACATTTATACAGTATATGTATCTTCTATTCCAGAGAATTCTCAGAGCTATTTACCAACTACATCTCTGTCTCAGCATTTGAGATTCCTGCTATATCTTGGGTGTCATGGTTTAACCTCAGCTGGTAACTAAGCACCATGCAGCTGCCCTCTTACCCTCCTCATCCAGTGGGACAGGGGAGAGAATTGGGGAGAAAACCAAAAGGAAAACTCATGGGTTGAGATAAGGACAGAAAAGGAAGAAAATAATAATAACAGTAATAATTTAATTAATTACAAAATTGCAATAATCATAAAATAATTAGAATATGCAAAACAAGTGATGCACAATGCAGTTGCTCACCACTTGCCAAACCATGCCCGGTTAGCTCCTGAGCAGAGACCTCAGTTTTTATACCAGGTGTGTCTGATATGTAATATTCCTCTGGCCAGTTTGACTCAGCTGTCCTGGTTATGTCCCCTCTCAACTTCTTGTGTTCCTCCAGTCTTCTTGCTGGCAGGGCATGAGAAACTGAGAAGGCTTTAATTTAGTATAACCACTACTTAGCAGCAAGTAAAACCATCATGGTGTTATCAACATTACTCTCTAAAAATTACTCTCTCACTAAATCTAAAACACAACACTGTACCAGCTACTAAGAAGAAAATTAACTCTATCTCGGCCCAAAACAGGACAAAGGTTTGACTGCAACAGCAAAATCTTATGTGGACTTTGCAGAGTCTCTTGCTCTTCTTTTGGAAGGGAATGCTGAGACTGCTACCAAATCCTCTGGCAGGAGGGAAAAATTCCCATGCCATTAAACCCAGCCACTTCTGAGAGCCAGCTGTGCACAGAAACACAGGAGTCCAGGACAGATCATGAGAAAAAGTGGCACAGCCAGCTGGAAGCACATGTGGAACTAAGGTGTCTGGGATATTATCTCCAAGGAGATGTCCACAGTAGAGATTTGATCCAAGAAGTGCTTTCCTGCTCTCCTAATACACATCAGCCAAAGGCTTGCAGAGGAATCTACCAGCAATTTTTCATTATGCAGGTATTGAAAGCTGCATAATGAAAAACCTGACAGCAAAAAGCAATAACACAGAGACCCTGGCTGCCAGCTCTGACACTGTCTTCCTCTATTACTTCCAGAAACATTTTCATGTGGGTGCAGGACACAGCCACCGTGGGCTGGACACTGCTCTCAAGCTAACAAACCCTCTTCAAAGTAGCAGAACAGCACAGAGGATTCAAAGAGCTTCTTGCAATTCCCCCTCCTAGCTGGCTGATCTGGTTTGAGCCCAAGCTGACCCAGACAAGCAATGTACTTGTGCTCACATAACCTCCCATGTAAGCTAACACACTCTGACAGATAGTAGCAAACTGACTGCGTATAATGCAGATAACCAGGGGCCTGACTCTGATTTATCGACACCAATCTTACCCCAGAAGAGTGCCACTGATTTCTGTTGAAATACTGCCAAGGTTAGACCAATTCAGGAGAGTCCAGATGTAATTTTGCCTACTGAAGGCTGGACTGCATTTTAAGTGAGAACAGATTTAATTAGTGCTATTTTAACGTGATGAGTTGAAGAATCAGAAGAAGGGGGAAATAAAGACAGACAGATCTCCAACAGCTATACAGTTTAATCTCCCCACTGCAAGCTTAAAAAAAAGTGAAAGAGCTGAGGAAGGAAGAGAAATTACCAAAGGGAAATAATGTCTCTCCTAACAAGATAATGCAGGGTTTGGGAAATAAAACCAAACAGAAAAAGCCTGGAGTTAAGAACCCTGCTGCTTAAAAGCAGTGCTGAATTCCCATCACTGCAGGTTATAATAGAGTGGTTCTGCTCTGCTTTGTATTTAACATTCTACATTTCACTCCTGTTCACAGACCTCTGTGGAAAGCCAAGTTTTGATGTGGGATTACGGTGCAATGGCTGATGACCACATTAACCATCTGGTCTCTTGCAGGTCTGAGCAGAAGTCCAGCTCTTTCTCAGCCAAGAGTCGTTGGCTAAATGAAGTGACATTTCTGATTTGCATGTCAAACCGTTTCCACTCCTGTGTGCACGTGAGCGTAGCTGAGGTTTGCTGGTTAGCATGGTTGAATTGTGTTCAAGACCTACAGGAAGACGACTTCCAGCAGAGACCAGCCACTAATGGCTCACCTGGCAGAGCTGCCGCCCATGGGCCCAGGCAGGGCTTGCCAAGTTCAGACATGGCTTGTGATGAATGAAGAACACATGCAACAAGTCTAGCCATAGCTAGACAGACTCAAACACCTGGCCAGGAGCCAGCAGATGCAACACCACACGTTGTACAACACAGGGAGAGGGAGCACAATCATATAACTCCAGGAGCAGACTAGGCTCCCTCTCTTATTTACAGGAAACTTGGTCTGCCTGAGGTTCGTGCTCCAAAGAACTGAATATCCACTGACATAAACTCCTGATGATACCTGAAATTAGACTGAAACACGTTCCAGTAATTGGCAACAGGCAAGAACTTTTATCTGCCTTAAATCAGAGCAGAAAGGAGTGAAGCAGTTCCAGCAGATCTGCTCTGTAGCGGAAATGCCTTAAATGCCCAGAGGAGCACAATATAAAAATGGAAACAGGCCAATATTAAGCCTCTGACGTCAGAGGAGCTGTTTCCTCTAGCCTCAACCAGCTCTAATAAAAATCCACTGAAAAGTTCCAGAAGCAGCATTTACTTTGGAGTTCAAAAGACTCATTCCATGTCTGTTATAAAAAAACATTTTGAGAACTTATTTATTGGAGGTGGTGGTAGCCCTGGTGCTCTACCTAATACCTCCTGTTGCTGCCGACAGGTCCACAGCTCACGTATGGCTGCCCAGCCAGTAACCAGCCATCAGCTGTGCTCCTGCTTTCAGTCCCCTGCTTGTGAGTGAAAAGCAGTAAAACAAATTAAGAAAGGGCATTTCCTGGAGGCTGCAGTAATCATTTCTTTCTCTCACAACTGCAGTAGGTAAATCCCACATACAAGGCCTACCTCTGCCCCAGCACGTCTCTGCAAAGCTTCATGGTTCTCCACATGTTTCTCTGTGTACTCCCAGGCAGATTCAGTGACATGAGAGCTCTGATGTCTCACAACTCTCCCTAGCTCTTAGTCACAACCCTGAATATTTTTCTCACCTTCACATCCCCAGTTCCTTCTCCAAAAGACTCAGGTGGCTTACACCTGAACCTAGGTCTGGACGTTTGGCTCCCCAACCACCGGGGGACAGATGAGCTATTTAATGGCCTCTTGACATTTCAGTCAGGTATGTGAACAGTGAAAAGGTAAATAAAACCATTCTGCATGGGGGAACTGCTTGTTTCTTTCTGTGGCATTTGCCACCATCTCTTCAGTAAAGAAGACTGGCTGACTGCAGGCCCTGGAGCAGGCAAGGAAATCCCTGCAGAGCACACGTGTACACACACACAGCCTGCACCGTGCCCACAGCCCTCAACAAGAAATCAGGCCAACTTCCAGAGTATTTATAGATCTTGAAAAAGAGCCAGAACCCTCTCTCCAAGAGGATGCACAATTTAACATTGTACAAAGTCATTAAGCCTCTCAACACCGACTGTACAGCCCCGATCTGGTAATGGGGCACATTCCCAGACATGGTAATGGGCTAATGAAGCCCACCACAATTCATTACATTAGTTCACATACTTACAGGCACACTAAAAAAAAATCAAAACAAAACAACTGCTGACAATTGTACAGACATAAATCTACTCTTAAAGTTTAGGTCTTTGTTGATAGCAAAGAAGTCCAGTGGTAGAGACATGAATTTGTATTTTGCTTTGCACATCAGTTTTTCTCTGCTCCTCCCTTTATTCAGCAGAAGGAAATATTTTAGTTTCTTATTTTTCTTGTATAGTTTTAGTCCATTTTGAAGGAACTCCAGGTTTTAGCCCTCCACCACATGCTATCCTGTATGCTGAAGGCCTTTGCAAACAGACCCAGCTTTTAGTGTAGATGAGGGTGGTGGTCTAAATTAAAACACTTCTCTTGTACCCTTGAACTTTCTTTAGCCTGTCTGATGGAGGAGATTAAGGCAATGCAAGAGGAAGTAAAAGTTCACAAAGGGATGATTTGTCAAGGGATTTCCACAGGTTAGCTTTTATTTAAAGCTTTCTCAATCATCTTATCTTACTGGGCTTTAAAACTGGAACAGTCACCTTGGCACCTACATCTATTCCCTGTAGTGTAGTTATAAAAATGGCTGAGGAGGCCACTTGAGTCACCAGGACACTGACAGCCATCTGCTGTGCTAACAAAGGGCAGATAATTAGCAGGCAGTAGAGGTAGCCATCTCAACCAGGCTGAAATAAAGTCTCTGCACTACAGCCCTTCTTCCAAGAGTCACAGGCACTGGAATCCAGCAGATCCTCAATTTTCAGCTTCTCAAAAGCACTTCTTCTTGAAACTCTAGATTGTAAGATAACCTTGAAATACAACTTAAGCCTAACAGGCAATATCTAACTTGGCTCTGCCAAGAGCCTGAATTACTATCTCCAAACCCTGCATTGCCTTTAGCCCCTTCTCAGCAGAGTTTCATCCTGTCACAAAGGAGTGTGTGTGCAACAAGATGGGTGAATTTTAAAATTTGACCAAGATGTCAGTGCCCAGAGCTGTTTGCACTCTGTTTTCCCACTCCAGTCTCACACATGTTTCTACAGGGTCTGAAATTTCTTGATGAAAAGCATAATTTCAGTTCCAAGGAGTGTTACTGCTAGTTAGGTCAATTAAGCCAATGCTCTGGGACAGTTTCACTGAACTCATTGGAGCTCTACCAGAGAATAACATGACCTGAAATCTCCCCTCTGGGCTAGGGAGTGAAGCCATCAATATGGATTCCTTCAGCCAGTCCATGGGCATCTAACTTCAGACCCTCTATTGCACCCTACAGGACCCTCGTGAACAACTGTCCAAAAGGAATGCCAAAATCTCCCTATACAAAAAGTGTCACTGGGAGAAACTTCTATGTGGACCATGATAACACTGTAAGAAATGTTATTTGTTCTTTTCTCTTACCATCTTTTCTGCAGTCTAAGCATCATTGCATTTCATCACTGCCCAGTACTGCTTTAACAAAAACAAGTCATTTTCATTAAAAAGGGGATATAAAGCCTGAAACCCCAAGCAATGGATAGACAGACAGACAGACACATTGACTGAAGGCTCCTTGGCTGTTTCAGTCCTATACCATTTTCTGACTTTGTAGCAAAGATCTGCATCCCAAGTGGCAAGCAGTGAAATGATGTCTGTAGTTATCTGCCATTCAGATTCAAGTCATTCCAAATCATTCCCAGTACCACCCTATGGAGATCTTTCTCTGCCACAAGGGGCTCTAGGCATCCAGTCCCATGCATTTACAGTTTCTAACTGTAGCTGCCTAGTAATGTTCTACATATGGCCTGGAAAGAAGATTATTGACAGCATTTTGCTTAAACTGGGTGAGAAACCACTTCTCAACCTGTTTCCAACCTCATAATTCAGCAGTGTCCAACTTAATTTTATGATAATCTGATGCACCAATAAATTCAACTCACAGGTGGCTGACAGAACCCAAGATTTGGAAAATTATGTGCATTCCCCTTCAGGGAACAGACACAGGCAGAAGCAAAGGCTTGATTGCAGCCTGGGTATTTTTAGAGACGTTAATTAAACCTGCCACATCATTTTAGATAGATGGCTCTGCAACTTTAATCCCAAGGTGCTGCCTTTCAGAGGGATTCCTGAGGGAGTCAATTATGTTTTGTTTGCATAGTGTTAACAGGTGGCACCTGCAACTCTCAACTCCAGGCATGGAAATGAAAATCCAAAGAGCAAATTCTCTTCATTTCACTAAAACACATGTAATTGCAAGCAAACATCCAAAAGAACCCCTGGGTTAAATTACCTTCCTCAAACTTCTCTGAAATAACAGTTTGTCCATCTATCCAAGGCCAACTGCTGGTCAAGCCTGGTTCCTTGCTTAATGGATTGGTCCTCCTTTTTCTCCCCAGACCTCACTGATTCTGGTTTCTTCCCCAGCACTGGTCTGCCAACACCTAAGTTCAACTGATATGTCTCTGACCAAAACCTCAGTGAGGTTGAGGAAAAACTGAAATGGAAGGGGACATCTCAGGCATGATATTTTATACACATCATTGAAGCTCTTAATCCACTATAGGCATGGCAACCAAGACAGCAATCAAAATAATTATTTGTGCTTTTGAGAATTTTTGAAGTACCCAGTGGAGTTAGATCATGCTCACTAATCACTCAGTTAAAAATCCTTGCATTTGGAAGGCCCTGTGACAGTGATGAAGCTACATTGCTACCCAGTACAACAGATGATTATTAGAAGGCATGTACACAACATCCACAACAAAAGTCAGTAGGATTGATTAGGAATGTCAGGATAATGGTGGCTTGGGCTCAAGCCCTTTCAGAATAACTTAACATGATTTCTGCTGCTGGTTGGACAGATTTTAGGCTGACTTGATCTGACAATGAACATCCCACAGTCCTTTCCTTTAATTTTGAGGGGATTTCCTTTTTTGCCTAATTCTTTTACAGATTTCCTATGTTAAACCTGGCCAAGCCCATGGCCCATTTAACTGCAGAAGGTGCTCATTACTCTGTGGACACACAGCAGCAGTTATCTAGCGTAAGGATGAGCCCATATTTTGGCTGTTTCTAAATTATGATGGGGAAAGATTCCTCCCTTGTTCTCCCATAGGTTGCAGTTTCTATACTGTATGTAAACATCACTTCTGACACAGCTTTTTTTGGTTACTGTGCACTACACTTGTGGTTTCTTCTCTGATCAGCTGGTGAGTGCTCTGTCCAAGCTTTTATTAGACCATTATTAGTCTTGATTTATGAGGTTTGCACCTGCCAAGACCACAGGTCTTCTTCAGTATTGCTAATCTCTGCTAAAATCAGAGAGTCTTCACCCTAAATTCACCATCAAAGAAGTGAGCAGTTTGCTTGGCTCTAGAAGTCTGATTTGAGGCAGAATTTTTTTTTCCATTTAGAAGGTTGAAAGGTTTGATACAAAACCAGGCATGAGTTAATAGCACAGTCATCTCTCTCCAAGTTTTACTGATTTGGAAGACCTGACAGGTAGGACAGGGCTGTTGTCTGATAAGGGAATTGTCAGAACAGGCCAGACACTATCACAGAAATGAGCAGGAAAGAGAGCAGTGAGGTTACAGGATCCATCCCTTGGAGGAAGGGCAATATTCCTAGTCACTGCTGTACATTTGTTAGTGAACAGAACTTCAGCCTAGCATTATTACAGAAGGTTCAGACAGTGAGGCATCCACCACACTCTTTGGGACAATATTCCAGTATCCAGTGAAAAACTCAGGCTGAGTTCAATGTTCTCTTAATTACCTCCTTTTATCTTTGTTATATACTTTTCAGGTCACCATAAGAAAAGTTGCTCTCCACTTGCTGAGACAGAATATACAATAAACCTTCTTCATTTTCATCTCAATCCTAAAATATATCTCCTCAAAGTATGTCTTAATGTTTATCTCTGCTACTTATACAAAAAAAGTCATTTTTGCTCCAATTACTAATGTCAAGGAACACAATCCAACACACTTCATGAAAGAATGTCCTTGTGATATTTTCAACCTAGCTAAATATGGGAAGGACCAATGCATTTATAGAGCCTCAACTTTCAATCAACAAATCAAAGAGACTTAGCCACATTGTCTGGTGACTTTGGAATAAAACTCAGGCTACATGAAAACACTGGGAGTTTTATCACTGATTTCAATGGGCATTTCAGTAACTGGACTTTCTGTTGTTCTCCAGCCTCTAGAGGTGAGCTGAATTTGGAGCACATGGATAGAGCTGAGTTGATCCCCATGAAAAACAAAAGTACAAACACAATCTGCAATTCAAAGAGAAAAAAACCCCAACTTTCTGAAAACTGTGGTAGGCTAGGGTTTGGTGCATGATTGCAAGGAATATCCTGTTCTGATGTCAGCTGAGATGCACCTCCCTCTAACTTTCAACCTAATCACATGGCATTGGCTCACAGTTTCTCAGATGGGAGCCACATGCCTTGTGGTTCCTCAGGCTTCTTCACACAGGTCCACTGAAGGCCTCAGCATCCCTTATGACTATGGACTGCCCAGGTACCATCCAGTGCTTTTATGGATATTGCATGGCCTTCCTCATCCAGGCATTACACAATTTACATGTTGCTTGCCCTCTGCCACAAAAAGCAAAGTGACAGAACATATGTGACAGCAACACTGACCCAGCCATGCCTCTTCCTCTCCACAGCTCTCTTTTATCCATCCAAAGGTTGTTCAGCATATCAAGTCTCTCAGAAAGCCTCCATGGAGTCATTCATATCAGCAAGTCATCTGGGCTGATTTGTAAATGGTGTTAAGCAACTCTTTCAGGCCCAGAATCCAAACACTCCAAGAAGCTATTTCAGGAAGGGGAGGGAGATCTGGAGCACAGGCATCATTATCTTATCAGCTCTTCTGTCAGTCTGCCAAGCTCCCTTCCTTGAGGTTTGTTTTACTAAAGGTTCTGCCATACCTATACCTCAGTTCTGCATCATTTTGCTTGCATATCAAAGGATGAGTTAAAAGCTTCATCATGTGGGAAGGCAGATACACAAATGCAAACAAACACAAATGGCAAGTCCTCTGCACTTCATTGACTTAGGGATCTGAAAAGAATGAAAAAGCAGAACAAAACCAGGGCAGTAAAGCATCCAGCCAAATTACATCTGCCTTCAGACTAAGATTCCCACAGAGATGCCTGGAAACCCCAGGAGAAATGTCATCCCAACACATTAAATCCTTTAAAAGCAGAATGAGGATGGAACCATGAGTCTATTTCATCCACAGTATGATTTCAGGCCAGTCCCTGGCTCACATTTTATCATCAACACTGAAAAGTGAGGCCCAAACCATCATGATTCATTCCATGGAATCTGGATTTTATTCCCATTCCCACTTTGCACAGCCTCTGGAGCTGGGGTTTGATTCATTAGAGGCAGGACACTCGGGGTTATCTGCCTTAGACTTCAAGGGCTGAGCCACTTCTCTGTTTGGCACCTTACTTGAAAGAAGAATATCATCTGAAAGGTGCTCCCTTTGACTTGCTTTGTCTGTCTCCAGTGGAAGGGCACAGACACTATTAACAGATGGAGCTCATTTAATTTAATAAAAGGCTGGTTTTAAACTGACTTAAGAGTCCATAGCAATTACCAACGAAGTCCTCAGTTTGTGCAGAGATCACCAGTTGTTTCCTTCCCAGGCAGCTGGAAGAAACTTGGTGGGGTGCAGGGAAATGACAGCCAACCCATGTTGGCCTGTGTGCCTGGATCAGAGTGCTCCCTGCACTCCCTCTGTGCTGTTTGAGGAGAGCAAGCCTGGTACTACTCAATCCTGTTAAAAGTACTGCCCTCATCCAAAAACTCTGCATCAGCATGAGGCTTCCTCCTAAGCATGTTAAAAAGCTGCACACACACCTGACAAACTCCACAGGAAACTAATGCAGAGAGACTCTGCTGGGAAAATGCAACTTTCCAAGTGCTTATTAGCTTTAGCTATTTAAATGGTTACACACAGCACCCTGAACACAGGCTGGTGCTTGAGGGCCAATGGATGCCTGAGGCCATGCTTGCAAACCTCCTGCTTCATCCATGCATCACTGGCAGACAGTCCAGCTAGAGGTCCAGAATCAAATATGG
The DNA here is from genome assembly GCA_013399015.1 of Galbula dea. NCBI lineage: Eukaryota > Metazoa > Chordata > Aves > Piciformes > Galbulidae > Galbula > Galbula dea. The sequence continues at coordinate 2,652,135 of VWZX01000349.1, read as the reverse complement.
TCAACAAGGAAAGGAAACACAAGAGCCACATTTCTGCACCAAAAAAGTCCCATTTTGTGGAACTGGTAAAAAACTCTCACAAGCTACAGCTGTTTTCAGAAGCTGAGCAACTCAAACCCTCAGGTCATCTCTGAGATGACTTAGCAGGAACGACTATGCTGGCAAAGTGACCTGCCCAAATCACAGCAGCAGTTATTATCCTGCCTGGTCCCCTGGCCCTCACTCTTCTCTGCTTTGAATAAATTTCCTTCCCAATAATTCCACTGTTACAGTCAAGGAAAAACCCCACTGATATTCAAGACTATGAAGGTGGCTTTTGAAATAACAAATGAGAGAAATTACTGCCCCAAACAGAATATGAAAAAATCAACAATGAGAACTGTAAATAGTATAAATTTGCTCCCTGTTTTCCCACTACATGAATAATGTTAGGATTCCTGTCCTCAATTCTGTGTATTTCAAATGCCTGAGAACAAGAGGGATTGTAAAGCTGACCTCTTCCTTTGCCAGGTCTTTGATTTCTGCATTATGCTCCTACCAGCTTATGAAGACTATAATATAAAGCTTTAGATGGTAAACTGAATTCTACTTTTTTTCTAGCCTTCAACATAATTCAAAGCATAAAAACAAAGCACAAGGTGGCACTTTCCCCTTTTGTAAAGGTGCACGTCTTCTCCTCTAAAACATCAGCAAAAGAAAACCTTTTATTTCTTCTGCCTTGCTCCTCTTCTGGGAAGAAAAGGAGAGGTGCTGCTGTCCATTAAACAGCACATCCACCTGCTCAGATAAGGCAGATTTGCCTCTTGAATTTGCATGTGAAAATTACCCTGCTTCAGCTCTGGAAATTATGCTTGTAGGTGTAAAGAGAGTAGCTTTTCTGCTTTGAAGTTTGCAAAGCAGCAACAATGAAGGTAGGAATTAACTCTGTGCCGATTACCAGCTCTTGGTCTCCTCCACATCAGACTTTTGAACACAGAACAGAAAGACATGGAAGAGCCAGGTTACATCTCTTTATGTGATCCAAAGCCCTCAAAGAGAAGAGACGAAAGCTGTATTTGTTCCTGGAGCCCAGCCTTTCCTCTGAGCTGTCTTTTACTGACTCAGGCTTGTGTTGGAAAAATACATCTTCAGAGAAGTACCAACATCAAACACACAAGAGATTTTACAGGTACATGTATTGAGGCCTCTCTGTGAAGTCATGTTTGCCATTGAAAGCATGACCAGAGAAAAGTACTGGAATATTTTAATAGTAAGAGGGGCACTCACATTCTTCTCTGGGGTGTTATCAACATTGGGCTAATCCTTTTTTTTTCCTCTCCTCTCTTCTTTTGCTAGTGGCTCCTTAATTATCATCACAAAGTTCTAACTTAGATCCTCCACCAGGAAATCACTTAAGCATGCACTTAACTCCATCTTCATTTAAACAAGCAAACAAACTAAAAGGCTCCTGCTTCAAATACTGCAAGCATTACTCAGACTGAAATAGCTAGCTATGCTCTTCTCCAAAAAGAGGAGACAGTGCCAGGAACAATCCCCAAATCCACCATGTCTGGGGCAAACAGCACCAATTAATAAATGCACAACAGCTCTGGCCAGAAGTGAGGAGGGGGAAGCTCATCCCAATGCCGCTGGTTAGATGCAGTCTCATGGTAGACAGCTGCAAGCTGAAGCTTCAGGGTTTTATGCAGACCCTGTTGGTCTCCTAGCCTAACCCACACTCTTCTGCAGGGGTATAAAACTTCATATAAAAGAGCCCTGGTCAGGATGTGTTTTGCTCTCTGTAGTTGCTGCCCTAATTTCTTGAAGACTTCTGCATTGCTCTGTAATAGGTGTCAGTCTTCCTGGTGCTCTCTGTACTTGAGAAATGACACCCAAAGGAAGACCCCACCTAAAAAATAGCTGAGGAATATTTGGGTCCACTTTGGCATTTTTCTTCCCCAATCCCTGAATGGACTTTTCAGCTGTGACTTACAATACAAAAAAGATGGTCACAAACAGTCAGAAAAAAAAAAACCCAAAACCATGCAGAGGAAAAAATAAATTATTCCTTGATATTTTAATAATGATCCCTGAAAGACTATGTATTAGATCAGTGCCTCTGTATCCACTTCAGTTTATGAAATTAAAGCCTTTGCAAGATTTAATAACTAGAGAAAGAAGAGTTTGGGGGGGAAAAGACATGCCTCCAGTCTGTAATTTTACTCTTTTCCTTTTTATAATTCCCTCAAGCTAAACAGGAAGAATATAATAAAGTAGACAATTCTGTAGCTTGAAGAGTATGCTCAGATCAGTCCCACCAATAAGCAGGGTATTTTCTGACAGTATATTTCACATAAGTTTGGAAAATATAGTAACTAGAGTCAGATAAGCCAATCAAGTGAGAAATGTGCTGAGACACTGCCCAAAATCTGGAATAAACAGTCATGAACTAACTGCTTGCTGCCTTCTACCTTGCTCAGTGTTTGCTCTCACCCATCACAATGTTCCTTCTGAAGGCTGTTACTGATAGCACTCCCTGAAGATTAGACAAGCCTCTCTCTGGCAGCTCCCCTTCCTTCTTGGCCATTATTTGCCTATTTGTTCTTCTGTTTACCTTTGATGTACTCTTGACAGCAACTGGAGCTAGGCTCAAATGTTGATGGGCTGAATGAGATGAGCTCTTTTGATCTTCCCATGCAGGCTTAGTAACTCCTGCCAGATAAGGATGCTGAAGGTCACACCAGGACGGATGTGAAGTATCTCACCCTGTGCCTCAGCCAGATGTGTGGCTCTGTTACAGTCCCCATGTACAGGGGCAGGGTATTCAAGTCATGGTTTTGTGGAGACTTATGACCACAGGAGCAAAAGATCCCTCTTAGACCTGGCTCTGTTATCTAAGTTAATGATCATCTATCACCAGCAGTCTTTGATCAGACTGTGGAAAGAGGTTAAATTGAACCAAGGGCTGATAACTGAGAAAAGGACTGTGATAAATTCACAAAGAAAGGAACCTAAATACTCAGGCTGAACATCCAGCTTAAAATCCACACTGACACCTACTGAAAATTCTGATAGCAGGCAGCCTTTTCCCTTTGCTTGCAGAATGGCATGTGTTCAGAGAGCTCTCAAGGCCAAAATTCACTACTTCAGATTGGCTAATTTGAGTTGGCCCATTAAGTATTCCTGAAACAGTCTTAGATACTCAATTGTAATCTAGAAATGTTCTGTAGATAGGGCTCCAGCAGGAATCCTTGAAATAAACTGCAGTAAAAAGACAAAATGATAGTCCATAATAGAATCACTCCATTCAACATAATAGAAAATAAAGCATAATCAGTGATTTGAAGAGCAACTCACTGTACTAAGCACTGCACATTACTCATTCTCTTCAAATGATCAAAATTGCTAGGATTTTCTCATGTCTAGAGACCAAACAACACCATAAAGAAACAGCTGAATATCAAGAGGAAGATTTTTCTCTCCCAAGAAAAACACTTTGGTGGCATTCAAGTCTTACAGTCTGCATCTTAAAGGCTGCAGACAATATTCAAAGGAACAATTTTAGATTTGATGATAGCCACGAGTGAGTCCCATTACACCTCTAAGCCAGCTTCCCAGCCTCCAGACCTCACCAAAGGATCATTTCTAGAACATAAGAGCACGAGGAACATTAAGCTGAAAGTGAGAGTAAATCTACCTGATGTATTGTTAAACATGTCAAGCCTTTGTGATAAATCACTGGTATCTAACCTAGAGCACGAGTCGCCATTGTCAGAGAGCAGCATTTGTTGCACAGTATGGTCTCACTGCCTCTAGCACAGTGCACACATAAATCTTGTTAGTGAACTAAGCATAACTAATGCTTTCTGTAAGCAGTTGTGTGTATGATTGGAGTATTTAGGAATCCAACCTTCTGAAACAAACTGGCTCTCCCATGTACTGATGGTAGTTACTTAGTCAAGTCAGTAAGCACTAAGCAGTCTTGTGATGTCCGTTTATAAGCGGAATTCCCCTGACACCACAATGTGACCTCACCTAAGGAAATACAAAAAGAGGTCTCATTATTCCTAAATGCTTCATGCTCCAAGATCTGGAGGTTGAAGATTATTGTGTAGAACAGTCAGACCCTGGTGTGTTCACCTGGGAGAAATCATACAGAGGCCTGATGTTTCCAAGAAGCTATTTAAAGGTGGGTGTGAAAGAAGAAGCAAAGCCAGCTCCCCTCCTGACAAATCCCCCCCTTCTCCTGAGAACAAATCAAGCATCTCATTGAGAGAACATCCTGGAGCAAGTGGCTCCCTTCAGTGTTGAGCAAGAACCTATTCTGGCATCAAAGTCATGGTGTATGACGAGCCATTGGCATTCTTGTTCCTCAGGGAACTGTAAGCAGTAAGCAACAGGGGGTATAAGAAGGTCTACAGGACCTCTGATACCAGCTGTGAGAATCTGCAGGATTTACTGTCAGAGCTAACTTAGTGCCTTATGTTCCCACTGCATGGATGCCTTCACGAGCTTAAGCCATTAACACAGCTCCACAGTTCCCTCCCAGTACAATAAATAATTCTGCAGCACATGTGAAAACTTGCACTTGAGACACTTCATCATGTTATTAGAGAAAAGCTTGAAGGGTTTAAAGGTCCTGCCAAAACTGAGAACAGACAGATTTGCAAGCCAAATACTTATTTCTACCAGCACTTTTATGTTTATGTTACCAACCACTGAATGTCCATCTAACTGTCTTTTAGCGCCTGGCTCCTCGTGTCTCATGCACTGCAAAGCAGTCTCTCTCTAAGTCACCTGTATGAATTACCCCCAAATTTGAGCATCTCACAGTCTTCAATGCATGAATTGTCACGACACTCCTGTAAGGTATGGAGGTGATGTTTTGCAAACAAGAAAATGAGGCCCAGAGATGATCTGTGCCAGACTTCCATCAAAAGCAAAGTTTACCTAAGCAGACCTGCCAAAGGGCAGGGAGAAGATCTGGAAAGCAAAATCCTGGTAATTCCCTCAGCTAGTCCCCAAACAAGGGACTGTTCTTGCTTCCATCTGGAAAATAAGATGGATTCTTTTGTTCTGCCCATGCAAAGAAGCATTTATTTATTGTGAGGTCAGAAGCTGACAACAAAACAAAGACAAAAAAAACAAACCCTGAAGCTGCTCCTCTCTGCTGCTCTCCCATTCCCCTCAGCACCATGGAGTCCCCTGCTCTGCCTGTACTGTGACACCTGACAGGCCCAGATCCCCCCTTGGCAATTTATCTCAAGAAGGGGATGCTCATGTTTTACATCAGATTGTTGAAATTAATCCACGCTTTCTGGTCCTCCGAACACACTGCGCAGCTCTTCAATCGATACGCTCCTCCCGCGGAGGGAGCAGGTACATGGTCCAAGTTCCGCTTCGCTGTGTCCCATTGTGCAGTGAAACTGGAGCCTGTCACCCTCCTGTCATGTTAGGAGAATAATATAATTTAATCTTTCCAGGCAGTTTAAATGAAGCTGCTCTACCCTGAAATAGATACACGGGTGTACAACACAGATCCTTTGATAAGCATGTTACTCGTTGTCTCTATCGCACCCAGAGATGTTAAAGATGTCCAGGGTTGTATCCTCCCCAGCAGAGAAAACTGTCACCAGATATGAGGGGGACCAAAATACTATTTCTTTGTGTCACTTCTGGAGGTCAAACCTGCAGGTTTCCCTCTCAAATGCTTTTTACTTTTCAGAGAGCTAGCTTCACTGGATGAGACCTTCCTCACTCACAGGGGTGTTCGTGCCACCGACCACAACTCCCCTCTCACCTCATCACACAGGAGAGATTATTCCCCTTCCCTCCATGCTCTCGCACAAGACGTTTTCCACCCTCCCTTCTCCCTGCACATGACATCAGCCATCCCAAACTCTCCCCATTAGAGTACTTCCACTCATTTAAACACAGAAGAAATTTTCTAGTCTGCTCTCATGACACAGTGACTCCTGATTCTGGTCCTGTAAGATTTCTCACTCCCTCCTCACTGCTTTGTGTGCTGGGAACTGGGAGTATAGCTTCACCGTGATGTAAGAATACTTCCAGTGCACAGTCATTTGTAGTAGAGAAATCAAAGCCAAAAAATAACAGTTAATGGGACTTTGGAGCACAGAAAGATGAGTCTAAACTCACACTCAGTATAAGGCCCCTCAGATACATAAAATGAACTGAGTAATCTGCCTTTTGCAACATTGCACCTGTTACACAAACTTAATTTCTGTTGTAAAAAGCACCCACAGTTATCACAGGAAAATCAGGTGGCTTATGGAGCCCCTGGCATGGCATGTCCCTCACACTGGGCAGACAGCCACAGTTCCCAGTGGGGAAGCATACTTCTGCAGAGCCAGTGAGCCCTGACCATCCTTTGCAGTGACATATTTGCTGTCTATCTGAGGGCTTTCTAAAGACATTGTTCAAATATCAAAACATCCTTTCTCCAATTTCTTTCCACTTCAGCTTACAGCCAGACAACACATTTGTCCTCTCCAGAGAGAGAGAATTGCAATCAATTTGAAAAACCTTACACATTTCTGAGCTGGAAAGTGTAATCCCTCCTTAAAGAAATACCTGCTTTCTACTGCTCTAACATACTCCTGGCAACAGCACTTAGATTTGGAAACAAACTCCCCCTGACACCTGAGAGATTTAGTTTGTATATTTGGTTACCAAAGGCCAACAAACGGCAGGTTTTCAATGCCAGAGAGACCCTTGGAGCAATCACTGGCTTGCAAAAGAGTGTTTCTGCCTGGTGCTCAGTGGTTTGGGGGCTTTTATACATTTGTAAGGGATTTTTGCATTTGTGGCCTCATGGGACAAATAACATTGCTGGAACCAAGCAGCATGACTAAGTATAACACAAACTTCCTTGCAAGCCTCTTCTGGCAGAGCTGAAAATTCACCTCCAACGAGGCAGCTGTTACAGCAAGCACTTGGGCAGCTCTGAAATGAAGGCCATGCACAGGCTTAGCTGTAAGAGCTGAAGTATGAGAGTAAATAAACTCTCTAGGCATTAAAACAGATTGCTAACTTCAGAAAGCCTCCCGACGCAGTTTTAGGGACAAGTGACCAGGGCAATTTCCCAGACTCACAGTCTACAAAGTGCCACTAAACCAAGTTAAGTGCTAGTCACTCAGGAGTGGTGCTTGCCTTTTGCTGCAGTTCAGCATCATTTCAAGTCCACAGGCAACTCCACCTAAGCAAGACCCATTCCTTGTTTTCTTCTTATGAATGTTTCCCTACCACGGGCAGGACAAATCCCCATCCTTGGTAAGCTGCAGCCACTTGCTACAGGAATGACACTTGCACTACTTCTCTCCTTTGTGGAGTTCATGCAGTTCAAGTCTGCAGCAGAGCATTACAGCAGTTACTCTGACATCCTATATATCACCACCTCCTAAAAATCACCCATAATCTTGTATGGAGGCCAAAGCTTGTGTGTGGGAAAGCTCCTCTGCAAGAGCAGCCCCAAGTGTTATAACTCCTGTTCGCACTGCTGACATTTGGCAGTCTTGGAAGTGATTCATGAAGTTGGTTGTTGAGAGAGAAGGGTCTGCTGAAGTGGTTTCTGATCTCACTCCTTTGAAGAATGAAAAGTGACAGTAACACTGAATAAACAGCTTAACAAGTGTCTTAGGTTCTGCCTTGCAAAGCCTGAGGCTTGCAGGTGTGGAGCACGTTGAGCCCAGGGACCCACATATCCAAATGGATGGCTGCTGTCTGAGGGGTGCAGAAATTTGTATGCATGTCTCTGCCCCATGCAGTGAGTGACAACCAAGAGAGGAAAGAAAAGCAAAGAATGAAAGAATAAGAGCTGCTCTGGAACTGTCAGTCCTTTGGGGGCTGCAAGAGGATGGAGCAAATGTTCCAGGTGCAAAGTGTGCACGGAGATACACAACCTTACCGGCTGGAGCATGGCCCTGTGGGGTGGTATTACATGATCTGTATAATATGGCCATGTTCAAACATGCTTCCTCTGCTCAACCATCAGAGCCTTTACTAGTAATAGAGCAGGTACATTGGGAGAATACAGCTTACTGCACAGTGGAAGGGGGACAGTAAGCCAGCCCAGCCCTCAAGAGATGGTCATGCAGTCAAGGGCAAATGAATTGCAGCAGCTCTGTGCTTCATCATCCATCAGCAGAACTGCCAAAACTACTCAGCTACAGGCTCTTAGCCTGCCCTGGTCACACTGTGAACTCTGTCAGCTAAACCTCAGTAGAAGTGATTCCCAGAAAATACAGCAAAGGTTGTTCCAGTTCCTAAGCACTACAAGGACAGTCAGCTCCCAACAGAGAAGATGTTCAATGACTTTCTGGTATTTATTAATTATTTCTCCACATCCAAAGCAATCAGTGCAGAACTGGTCAGAATCTTCCAGGCAACACAGCATTTCAGTGGAAGATGCTCTTTTGCCAAATCCTAAACATTTTGTCAGAAATGCCCTGTAAACTTCCCACACATGGCAGTGGGTCCATTCCAAGGAGGCTACAGGATGGGAATCCTGTTTTGTTCAGGCTTTCCCACCAAAGCTGGGTTTCCAGGCTCTGTGTTGGGAAGCTGAGCATCTGGAAAAGCAGTGCTGGTGCTGCAGTGGCACACAGGAGCACACAGAAGCTGAGAGTGCTCCAGATGTGACTGTAAAGAGGCAGCACAACTCTGGAGCTATGCAGCACACAGGCTGCTGCAGCCTGGCCATCCCCACTATCTTTTCTCTTAGAAACATGTGTCAGGAGTTCAGGGAAGGAGGAGGGTTTCTTCAATCCCAAAATTTCTAGGTTGGAGGCATTTGTAAACACTTAGCTTCATTTTGTGATAAAATCAACTTCCAGAACAAGGAGGTGAATCCATCACCAACAAAAACATTGCAGAGGATTTGGCATTTTTCACAACAAGACATTTATAAAATTTGCCTTGGATTTTGGAGCAAGCACTGCTGCTGGACTTCTCAAGGGAGAAGGAATTCTCTATTTCAGTCCTACCCAGAGGACTCACCCCAAAAGATGTTGCAGGTACTGAAGAAGTGAGCAAAGTTAATGATGGATAGAGCCACTGAGATATTGATTTTCAGAAAGAAAATGATTTCCAATTCTCTAGCCTCATCCTGCTGACATACAAGAAGCTGTATTAATTCTCAATAAAATTAAGAAAAGAATGAGGTGCTTTTTATATGAAAAAGCCTGTAACTACAATAGATACTGACCATGAATATAAATGGGAACATACACAAAATTAGGCCAGGCAAATTAGCTGGTGCTAAAAGCCTAGATAGAGCCCACACATGCCAAATGTTACTCTGGAGAAATCTTGTAATTGCTTTAAGGGTAGGCTTAAGATACTGTAAGTAAAAGCCATTCAATAAGCAAGCAGAGAACATAGCAGACAGCTACCAGGAATACCATCACAGAGGAAATGCTTCTTTCCATCTCCATCTAGTGGGTCCAAGGAGTTATTGCTTTATCCCACGGTGCTGCCATGGCATCGCGTGTGGAGATTCACCCTCCTTACGTAACAAGCCTTTCGCTTCCCTAATTCTTTCCCCGCGGCTTTCTGCTGTTCCCTGAGCAGCATCTCTCTCCCTGTCTCTCTTTTCATAACAAAAGAGAGATTCTCTAAGTTTCTTCCTTTTGCTTGATGGTATTCATTGCACATTAGGGCTATTTTAGAGTGAGATTTACAGCAGTGTCACGAATAGAGAAAATTGTTGTAAGACAACCATGGACAACATTACCAACTAGCAATAAAATCAGCAGTAATGCACAGCTGGGTATTTATGTCTGCCACCTGTTCACTTTTTTTCTTATTTTTAAGCCACCTCTAATCAGATCAACCAGTTCAGCAAAGGAATGATCTGGTAGCATTTCATATGAAAACAAAGGTCCAAATTTCACATGGCTCTCCCAGCCTTTATAGACAGACACACAGAGAGAGCGTTCACTGTACACCAGTGTACTTTGTGCATCAGGCACAGAAACAGGGAAGTTACATCATTCATACTGCTCATGTGTGACAGTTGTTAAACAACCATCTCCCTATACTACACAGGCACAAAACCACACAGACACACACGATAAATACACACCTGATCACATGCTCTAGGCACATACATCCACCACTTTGGTATTGAGAGTCCTAATCCCTATTCTCTGACTGCAATCTGTAGGTCCCATGCAGTACAAAAAATTCTTGGCCATGGTCTGCAGCGAATTGGCTGGTCATTGGGATAATTCCTCTATGCAAGAAGAAAGAAGATGTCACCTCAATATCACATCAGCCAGTGACAGTAGATTCAGTGTAAATCCACCACCAGATGATAACCAGTGGTCAAAGGGGGTTCAGCCCCTCTGGCTGACAAGGACTGAAGAATGTGTAAAGAGTGAGGCTGAAAGAGATTAGTTTTCTCCTTTAGTCCAGCTTCCAACCTGGACCACCCATGATGGGCTGCATTTAATATTTCAGCTCCAAATATGTTTTCAGCTTAGTGCTGAGATGGTTTGCCAAGACCATCCTTCTCCTGGAGCAAGCAAGAGTGGACTCAGACCAACGACTACTTGCAGAGAGGAGATTTCATACAATTTGCAACTTGCTTTCCACCTCTGGCAAACCTTTCTACCTCCAACACTGTAAAATAATTACTGTGGGATCTGTGAACAGCCTGGCACATTTAGATATTTCAATTTGCTTTATGGATCATTTTGTGAACAACAAGGGCAGAACAGCCGCCTTGGGTAACATCCAACCAACAGTGAGAAAAAGCAGCCCCGTGTGCTGTACCACCTAGGAGGAAAGTGTGAAAGGCTCTGTCAAAAAACATTTGGATAAATTATCAATAACCCTTCTTGTGCAAACCACAAAACTCTCTGGAATGGGAAGCACATGGGCTGAATTTTAAATCTCCTACCCTGACGTAGTCAGTGCTGTTGCAAACGGTTGCACTTAAGGTGGTTTTGTTTGGATGCTGCGGATCTGCCTGTAAATGATGCTGCCTGGTTAACACACATTCTTAATGGTCACCTCTGAGTTAGGAGGCTTTTTTCATTGCACAGACATCCAGTGGGAAAAACATGAGAAGAAACCACTGTAGAACTAGTGGAAAGTTTCAAGTGAAACAGTTTTAAGTGACCTGTGTTCCTCACAATGAGGACCTGCTTTCTGTGAAAGAAGATGCCTCAGCAGGGGTGCAGCGAGCAGGTCTCATGCCTCCCTTTTCTACCTGCCAGGTTTCCTTCAACAAGTTCCACCTGCAACATTCCATCAAAACTAGGTAGCCACAGCATGACTGCAGTGTCCCACGGGAAAGCAGGTCCCTTCGAGGAAGGGAACAGAGAATACAGTACACAAATCACAGCTCTTCTGAAATTCAGTCTAAATCATTTGGGTGTTGTCCTAAATGTTTGGTGTATTTTCATTTTTATCAGAAATTGTGCAAGTTTAGTACAACTCAACCTCTTCCAGCTCAGAACAACTCTGTTTTAAACAATGATGATATTATCACACAGCTAAACACTGTACAAAAGAACTGTTTGGATCCACATTAGCCCTGATTTTATTCATCACTGAGTCACACACAGGGCAAATGAGGTACAAGTTAGGCTCCTTCCTTTCTCTGCTCCTCAGTTTGCCCACCCTTGCCCTGGGAATAATGAAGTTTTCTCTAACTCACAAGCTTCAAGGCTAAACATATTAATAATTTGTAGAATGCTCTTCCCTCAGTAGCTCGATGAAAAGGATACAGAAATTAAAACAATGTACACAAGATTATTATAATAGGGATGATATGAAAGCCCTTGTGGAAGTGCTTGAAGGCCATTGGATAAAGTCACTCAGTGATGACCCTAAAGCTATAATGAGCTTCTCATTTTGTACTCTTTCTCCAACTAATATGATGTGATGGTGAAAAAAAAGGATATCAAGCTTTTGTGGACCAAAGCCAGAAAGCAAATCTTTCCTTATCATAAGTTCTGCAGGTCAAAATGAGATCAAGAATCTTTGCCTCTCACAAGCAAATAATTACCCCAAAGGTGAAAGACAAGTAACTGAGGACCCATCCAAATTACACAGACCTAGTGCAGCACAAAGCAAAAGATTTCTAACATGGTGATCTTTCTCATGTTTGTCACAAGTACTCCTTTATCTGATGGCTTCTGAGGAAAAGAGAAGGATCAATTCTGGCAAAGAAACCTCTACACTGCAGTTGAATTTTCAAAGCTACCATAGATCACATGGACATTGTATAGAAATGAAAAGAAGGTCAGGAAACACATGCAGCCTAGCAGTTAGTGTTGCATTTGAGATGCATGAAGGATCAAGCAATGATAAGATGGATACTGTGATGAAGTTAATAGGAAAGTACACAATGCAATAATGAAGCACATACTTCAAAAGCATGACCCTACTCCTGTTCACAAAGGCACACAAATTAAAACTGAAGTTTGCAGTAAAGCTTGTGAGAGTCTATGTGTGCAAGAAGGGGGCAGGCAGAAATAAACCCCACCACTTTGCACTGCTTAAATATGTCCCCATTAAAAAATCTGTAGGAGAAAAGAATCCATTCACCTCATTGCTTCTAACAAGAGCTTTAATTCAAAAACCTTTCATTTCTTTTAATTTCATTTTGTTTACAAATTTAAAATTCTTAGAGCATCTAAAGTTTCAAACATCTCTTTTCTGCACAAAATTAGCTCACCAGGCCTGGGGGTGGTTCAAGGTACATTAAAATAAAAATCAACTCCATTCATTTTTCCATAGCCCCTAGTCTCTAAATACCATTCCTTAGGCAGAAAACAAGCAACCTGACTGATCTGAGTCACCTAATATCCATGATTCCTGCTCTTTGGTGCTACCTCTTGCACACACTAGGTCACAGATGCATAGCACTGGGGTGGTAGGAACAGGGCATTGTAAGATGGCTTCACTGTCCACAGTAATACAGTACAAAGGAAACTTAATGCTGAGTTTCATATCCTGCTAGCACCAGTGAGAAAGTGCAGCTTGTGACAACATGCTGCTTCCAGTTAGCAAATCACAGTTTTATTGCTATTTTATTTGGCTGCTGAAGAGGGAGGCATTTCAAAGCCTAGGTCAATATCAACCATTTTTAGAAGCAACAGACATCTGCAGTGAAGAGGAGTTTCAGCTGCAAGCTCAGCTCTTCAGAGTCAGGACATAAACATGTTTCTCCAGACAGATATCCAAAAGCAGAGGCACTCAAACCCAAGAGCTACTGCTGGAAGAGTTGGCCCAGGTGTCTATTTCTCCCTGACTCTCTCAATTTTATTTACTAAGACCAGAAGATGGACTGGGCAAGACCAGATGAGTAAATATAGCACTCTGGGCATTTTGTCATTCTGATCATGTTCTCAGTGAGCATGACATCAACCCTTATCATGACAGGAGAGACCCTGAGGGAAGGAAAAAACTAACAACTGTGACACATGCCAAGGACCTGATTCACCCTTGCTTTACACCAGCTTTCTGTGCCACTGCAATTCAGCTAAAACCTCTGTGAATCAGACTTGATTTTTATCAGGAATCCAGCTGGCTGGCTAATTCTAAACCAAAATAAAACATGATGCTTATAGTTATGCTCCAGCCACCATGTAAAAAACTTAGCCCAGGTTTGAAAGGGACAGATTTCTCTCTGGTGCAAAGCTACCACACTGCTGAAGGCAGAGGAGTCTGCATCTGCCTTAAGAACTGCAGAAAAGACTCAGACCACCTTCATCCCACTGCTTAGTTCCTCCTCCACTACATTTCTTCCCACCTTGTCAAAAGCTACAGATTTTGCTTAGCAAGCACAAGTCGAGGGGCACAGCTCTCATTATGGGTTCAGCTACTGAAAAAAACGTGGCTTTTGCCCCCTTTTTCTGCCTCTGGTAACATCTCATCATGCATTGGGTTGTCTTCAAGGTCCTCCCCTGTCCTGCAGGGCTGACTGTCATTTGCATCTGTGTCAGAAGCACAAGAAATACCTGCAACCATCCTGAGCCAACAAGGAGTAAACCTGGTAGATTTCAATGAACCTGATGTGTTCATGTCACCCATAGGGACACAGAATCCCAAAGGCAGTAAACTCAAGGTACCTTGGTGTAACCCACATACAAAAGAAACAAAGGAAGAAAGAGGACCACCCAGCAAAGAGGGGGAAACATTTATTTGAGAACAGCTATCAAAAGCCACCACATATCCTGCAATCTACCACATGCACCAAGATGTCACATCCTCCTAGATGTAACAGTAGCTCTGACTCTCAAAACTCACTCCTCTTCTTTCTCCCTTAATCAGAGACTTTAACCACATGGAGTAAACAATGATCTTGGCCAAATCTGCAATGCTTAGCTAAGATCTGTCTGTATGTAAGTGCTATGGCAGTGTATTTGCTGTAGGAATTAAGACAGTTAGTCATCTCTGTTGCTGAGCCTACAGCAATATTTCTACAACTTCAAAGGCCCTTACAGAGAATAATATCTTTTGGCTAATTAAATCAGGATATAATGTAACAAAGGTTTTTGGGGTTTTTTTCTTCTCTTCCTTGAGTTTCTGCTTTCATAACCTAATCAGGCATTTTACTGGGTGAAACATCTCTATTAAGTCTCTCATTTCTCAGCCACACGATACAAAAACAGGATGATAATTGAGGCTGCATAATTGATGTGGGCAATGACAGAATATAGAAAAGGGCTCCATTAGCCAGGTCACATCATTAGCATACATTACGTTCAACAAGATTGCTCTCTTCACCTCCTATTTATTAATGGGTTAATCCAGTCCCATCAGCCTGAATACATCATTGTTTAGGTCCTTCCCTGTAAGATACAGTAGCTCAGTTTTATGTTAGGAAAGAACTGCTGCTAAGGGCAATAAAATCCCATTAAGTGTCAGTGTTGCACTGGTGCTGTTTGTAGAAGCTCTCAGCTCCCCTAAAAGCCAAGGCTGCAGTAAAGTCTGTAGCACCAACATGCCCTTGGCAAGGCCTAAACAGAGAGGGGACTCCTGCAAGGCCACATGTGAGCTGTTGCCAGATCAGACCACACATGGACTCTTCAGATCATTCCAGCAGCTAGTCTTCAATTTCCTGTCTTGGTTACCACGTTTCTCATCAAGAAAAGGGAGTTTATTTCCTCTCCCACTATCACTGACAGAAGTATTAGCTTCTGTATCAAAAGAAATTCAAGCAGCCTTATGTGGGCTCTGCCCTGCTACAGTGGTAAGTATATCTGGTTACTGCATTGACTACCTCTTTGAGAGAACCTGCCTGAAGAAGTTGCTACAGGGACAAATGCAGCTGCCAATCATCCCAAAAGCTCTGGAAGAGTTCACATCTGCTAGCACTGATGCAAAAGTCTCCCATCATGCTTTTGTAGCTTCTAGAGGGAAAAGTTTTCCTGAAGACAAATCAGAAATACCTTTATGTGCTGCAGGGGGAGAGTTCTACTTACATAAACTGGCCTCATAAATTTGGTATGTATTTAGGTTCCTTAAGTTAACCTGTATGGATACCCACAATTAATTCACTGACCATGGGTGTCCAACGGATAGGTGGCATTAGTGGAATAATACAACTGTCACAAGCCAGATATGAAATGGGATTCCTCATCCAGAGCTGTCTGCCACTTTCCTCCATGTCTGAAGCCCACTGCCTGCTTACAAACTCCCTTGGGACCTCAGCCTGACAATTCAGGGTTAAATCTTGGACAACTGAAATACTCACTTCTGGGTTGTCTTTTTGCAATAATGTGTGCATGATGTCCCAAACTGCTATTGTTACTGTACCTTCCCAGTTTACTGTTTTAGCACATGAGAGATCAACTGAGCTCAGAGCTCCCTTGTGCTAGACACGATATGGGTATCTAGATGAAGGGCAGAAGAAAGCAAGCAGTATTATTCCCATTTTACATCTAGGTTCAATAAAACCCTACATGACTTGTCCAGTCACATAGAAAAATCTATAGAAGAAAGGAAGTAAAGACAGATATTTTTGACTGCAGCCATGCTCCTTACCTGTGCTAATTAACCTGCCTCAAGTCAATAATTATCCACTTCCTTTCCTGGCCTATCATGCTCCCCTCCAGCAGAAACAGAACCGAGACAGTAAGGCCAATCTCAAAGTTTAGGCATGATTCACTGATTGTTCCTTCAGAAATAAAACAGTCTTTGTGAATTGACTTTTTGTTGTTCTGGAATGTGCAGATCAAGCTATTGCATTGCTTGGCTGAGTGACTTCTCTACAATACAGACACTACCAAGACCACGCAGTTAATCAGCGTTGCCAGGTGCAGTGCAGCCATCTCAGCTCAGCTACTTGAGTAGACACACAAACCATTCTCCTTTTCATATCTCATTCAGAAAATGTCACAGAAAGAATTCTGCACTCAAAGCTGCTGATGCACTGATATATTTACTAGTGGATCATCATCAGTACTGTGGCTGAGACATGAACATAATCAATCTGCTGTGTTGGATCTCTCAGACATGTTAGAGTGATGTTAATAAGACAGCAGGTTGTCAGCTTTTGCAGTGAAGTACCAGAATACTTTTTAAAACACCTAACAGTAGCAACTCAGAGTTCAGGAGCTCAGGAATAAAATTAATGCTTGAATCTTTTAACTAGCCTTTCACTCATACTCCTTTTCTCATAGTTGGTACGAGAAACAGCACAAAATAATTGCATTAAAGACCTCCATTAGAGCAAAGCTCTCCTAACAAGGAAATGGAGATTTCCACCTATCCAAGACATATATACCATATACAGCCCATAAAAGTCCTCAAGTGACACTGTAAAGTGCAAAGGAATTTATATAGCCTTGTTTTAAATGAAGTGGGCATTGTCATTCCAGCTGGTATAAATAGGGAAAGGAGAATCAAACATTCTCTTTGTTGCTGGACCCTCTCCCTTAGTCCTCCATCACAACATTGATATAGTTGTTTTGCTACAAAAATATTCTACATTCAGCTAGCATACACTATTTGTCTATTTTATATTTATTTTTAATGTGTACCATTTAAATAATTTTCATTCTTGTTTTGATTGAAAAATGTTCATACATTCAAAGCTAAATAAATCCTCACTGAAAGCATTTCCCCTGTGAAAACTCACTGATTATCAGACCTGAAATTGCAATCAACATGAAATGGCACTGCCCGATTCCACTCTTCAACCCATGTGTCTCGATTCAGATCTCTGCCTAGGCCAGCTGATGGCAAGGGAATTGCCCCAGGGCTACTCAGCACCATCCCTGTCTGAGTGTCTCCAGTACTGCATCAACTGAGCACTCCACTGACACTCGAACTACAAACCCTGCTCTGGTTTACAACAGGATTTACTGAGCAAATTCTGGCTGATTTGTATGGTAGGTGACCCAGGGACAGATTGAAACAATTCAGAACCTGGAGATTTGGGTTGTCCTAGAAAGGGTAGATTGGGGTGCTAACTGCTAGTCCTGACTGAAAACCCTATCACTGACAGTGATGCATGCAACAGAAAACAAGGGAGTCTGAGAGCACAGCTCCATCTGCCTTCTCTCCTCTTCTGAGAGGAGTAAGCCACCAAAGCTATTTATTTTCCTATGTCCACAAGACCCCCATATACTCACATCCTGGAGATGGCTATAAGGAGCTGGTATATCTTACCCCCTCACCGAGTCAGATTTTAGTCCTGAGGAGAGTGGTTTTAATTTCTGGGAAGGTCAGTATAGCTTACCCAGACAAAAATAGAGAAAGGAAAGGGCTCTTTTAATTACATTAATTATGATACATTCTCTTTTGTTTCTGATGACTGTTGCATTTTAGGATCCAGGAATGGTATCACTGAATTTTAATCAGAGATCTGAACAAGCTACTGAAATATGATTAGTTTTTCTATCTGACACTGTGATTACTGCTTAGGAGACATCTGCTGTTGCATAAAATCAAATCTTCCTTTCCTGTCTTCCATTGTGTCAAGGCAGGAGCTGTTCTCTTTTTTCAAAGTAGGTGGAGACAATCCCAAGGAACACCCCAGCAAGGAAGCATAGCTCAGCCTTCAGCCCTGCATGCCCTCCAAGAACACTCTGACTCACTCCTTTGACGCTTTCTGCCCTCTGCTAGACCTCTGTGCTGACAGATTGCTTGCTTGTACAGTGGGGAAGAAAGCTTTGTCTCTGTGGGTGCATTTGCATGCACAGGATGTGGCCCTCCTTGTATTGCAGTGGAGCTGCCAACTCTTCCCCTTCTCGTGGCTCAGCTCTTCTCATTGTCCTTGTGACACCTGGTCACAGGAATCGCTTGAACAGCCTACAGCTGGGGCTCCATTCCTGCTAGCACAGGCTGCTGAAACCTGCCTTCAAAACAAAATATGTCCCTCTCATCTATGCAGGTGAAAAGGCCTTTTTCAAGATGACTTCATCAGAGGGCAGATGGTGGCTTTAGGCTACACATTAAAAGACTGATCTTGTGAGGTGCTGATCTCAACCAGGGTTGAAGGCAGCACTCAGCACCTTGCAAAGACAGGATCCAGAAACTAAAGGTAGCAGCAAAGGGAGAAGTGGGGGAGAGAAGAATAAAAGAAGGGGGGGAAAAAAAAGGTAATATTTTTCACTTCTGACCTCAAAGCTGCTGGGACTGCTGTGAGGTATTTTTCACACTCAGGCTAGTCTGTTCTAAAAGGCTGTGGGCATCAAAGAGAAAACATTATAAAATATCTGTCTTCCGCTCGCCTGCATTTTGCCTCTAATAGGTCTCCCACTTACGCTGTTATTTTTTCCCCCCTCATCTCACCATAGAACAGAGGATGGCTGCTCACAAGGCTCATTAATATGCATAAAGTGCAGTATAATTAGTTGCCACAGGTAACCCTTCTATAACTGTGTGAATTGAGCTAATGTGCAAATATATGAAGCACTGCAAGTAGGATGGTGTAAGTAAAAGTCCCCCATTTCATAAAAGGAAATATTTGAATAATATGCAAATACACTGGATGTTATTAACAGGATGTCAAGGTTTGACAGTCCATGTTATTGTGGAAATAAATGAGTTTTGACACAAATAACTTAGATATGCATTGATTTTTTGAGCAAACGTTGTAATGAGATGTTATGTATTGTAGTGCAGGTTTATACAGATTTTGATGACTATTAGGGGAAAACATAACAGTGGATCAATTATTAATGTATTCATTAATATGCTCCAATGTGTAACAATAATTATTTTATTTCTTTTCTCCCATCCCCTTCAAAATGCAGTTCCTCTTGCATTTTTAATATACCTGCTTGAAAGTATACAGAGCAGAGTCAATATAACATTCAAATCATAGACCTGGGGAAAGATGAAATTGTTTCAAAAATAAGAGACTGTACCTAACAGCCACTGACAAACACCACATGAATGCTCCTTACACTCTGAATTTCTTCATTATAACTCCCTGGAGGAGGTATTAGCTTCTGTTCTTTCAAGGAACCCAGTTTACATGCTGAAGCTCATCATCAGGTCAACACTTCCTAATGTTGGTCAGTGAGCTTATATGAATTTCCATTATGCTGGCATTTGCTCCTGAGAGGCAGAGGAAAGATGCATCCAGAAAGCATTCAATGCCTAAGGACAAACATCTGCTGAAATAGCTCTCTGGCCAAGTTCACCAACAGGGGAATCTGCAGTTGATCTATCCTGTTGAACCTGCCAGCTGTCCCTGTTCTGTGCCTGATTTCTAAAAGGATTGTCACAGAGTCCCAATAGGTGTTTTGGAGTCCTGCATGGAAGGGCTGTCAGAGCCCTGCTCCCTGTACCCACTGCCACGTCTCAAAGAGTACTCTAAAGGGCATTAGCATGTGGAAGGAAACAAGCATATCAGCATGGGCAGCCTAGCAGCAAGAAATCCTTAGCTGATGGAAAGTGGTACAGAGGTAGCTTGACTCATTTTGGCTTCCCTGCAACACTATTTCCATAACTCTGGACTTGCATGGTCATCGTTTGCACTGGTACAAAGACGACGTAGTATGCCTGAAAAACTCCTTCACTACAAGGACCTCAGGAAGGTGTCCCCAAAACATCAATTCATTTTTAAGGATGAGGATAAATGATTGACCCTTTCTTTCATTAAGATATTCATTTGTCACTTGAAAAAATATTATCTGCACAGTAAATCTTACTAATTTGTAAGATCTTCTCTAATATTCTCAGGTTAAGATGTTCTGGCCTTAAAAGGTTGCACCATAACAGGATCAGACACACAGGCAAAACTATTTCTGGACAAACTTTTTCCCCATTCATTTCATCAACAGTAACAAAGCAGCAGATGTTCTGGAAGGTGGCCATCTGAAAAGCATTCATCAAGCTTGGGAGTTTTGCCCTTGGCAACTAAGTCAACAGAAACGGGATTATCTGGGAGGTGGTCTACAGAGGTTCTTCTCTCAGGTTAAGCTAGCAAGTATTGCTGAGGGGTTTGGGGCTTCTTTAGAAACATGGGCCCCATCCACTTCTTGAGTCACACAAAAATCTACTTTGCAAAATTCCCCAACTTTACAGAAGTACAGGACACTCAAAGCTCAGTCCCTCCAGTGATCTTCCTGCCACATGGGAGAAACATTCCTTGCTGCTTGGTGTTAAGTTTGTTAAAAGGCACTGGGAAATATATTCTGGCATGTAGAGTGGGGAGGCAAGTGAAGAAGTTCTGTTGAACTTTCTCCATAATAGATGGGATTCATCTCACTTAACTTTAGCTAGTTTAATGGCCTCTTATCTACTGTGATTCCTGCTAAGTAACTAACCATGCCTCCAGTCTCCCTCTCTCTCAATTGGCAATAGCTGAAGCCTGGATGAACAGCTCAAACTTGATGCCAACTGTCAGACAAGTTTCTTGTATGGCTGCTGAACATAACAACCCAGCAACTCCCATGACCCTTGGAAGACTTGGAAACTGTGGAAAGTAAACATCTTTAAGCTGATTGGCTATGATTAAAAAATGCTGCACTAGGACCACAGTTACACAACCAGATTAGTTCATTGGGAACTTTACATTTATTATGCTTTCTCAGACTCTAATCTGAGACAGAAGTTACACTTGGAATACCCAAAGTTTCACCCTGATGCTACAAGAGCAGAAATACTATTTAGTCCTGCAACATGGACTAGGTTTAATTGCTTTTAAACTATGACATGAACAAGTAAAAGCTAGAGGCAAGGAGGGAAAACAGCCACAGAGGACTAGCCTAAGCTTGGATACCCCAAATCCTAACAGGTAAAAAGGAAATCCAACACTAGACTTAAAATTGTTGGCTAAAATCTTGGGTCTAGAAGAAATAAGCAGCACATTTGCTAATCATGTGCATGTCATAAGTACTGGGCTAGCTAGAGATTCACTGCTTAAAACACTCATTTTATACAGCCAATTAGCATGCTACCTAAACCATTATCTAGCATTACTGTGGGTATTACAGTGTACAATGAAGAGGTTCATGTAATTATAACATGATCCAGATGACCTTTTGTACTCCAGGTAATACATTGTGCCTCTTCCACTAATACTGGCCAATGGACCTGAGACAACCCTGAGTTGTTAAGCTACAGGCAAGATTTCAAGAGAGTTTCCAGCCTTCAAGCATCCAAAACAAGAAGTCATTTGAGGGCTTGTGTTTTCAAGAACAGGTACTGATTTTCAGGGGCAGATTAGATGCCTGAACATTTGAGGCTTTTGCTTTGGAGATAATAACTCTCTGATGGATTTTGCTCACAGACAGTCATCATAGCTGGGTAAGTGAATCTGAAAGCAGCATGAGTGTATAATTGACTGCACACTGGGGGCTGTAGCTCAGCACAGCAACCTAACCAAAGAACAGTGAAAAGCTTCAGCTGCCAAGAAAAGGAAATATTTTCCTTAGCCCATAAACAAAACTGCAGGCTTTGAAACTCAACGTCAAGATTTCACATATAGCTTCTAAAGCTAACAAATGTCCTACAAATCATTTCTCTTTTCTCTAAGATATCTTAAATCCTCCAATTAGTACATTTTAAAGTTTCCAATTTTTGAAATCCCAACTCTCATACAGAGGTGAAAATAAAGCTTACTAACTCCTGCTAATACCAGTACCTTCACAGACATGGCTTTTAGTGCTACAGAACATGTCTTCTGTTTACCATTTGCATTTATTTATAAAACTGCTGTTTCCCCTCACTGGCTAGCATCACATGTTGCAGATTTGTGTAATGCAGCAGAAGAGAATAACTGGGATTCCTGCTAGAAAACCTAAAGAAATCATTTTGTGTTGGTTATTTCCAAGCGAATAATAATACTGTACAAAAATACAGCACTTTTCCTGCAGCAATATTATCATGTCTGGGAAAGATCACCTCCCAAGGAACAGACTGACAGCTCAGAATCAAGCCTGGCAATGGCAAGCAGAAAATACTTTGGAGTAGTAACTCCTACTCATTACTTTGCACTTTTTAGAGGGAGATTTCCAAGTATTTTTTTTAATAAGGAAAAAATCATACAGGTGTTATAAGCTGAAGCATAGGAGGTTCTGTGTGAATACAAGTAGAAATGTTTTCCCAGTTGAGGTGCCAGAGCACTGGCACAGTCTTCTCAGAGAGATTGGGGAGTTTCCTTCTATGGAGATATTCAAACCTGTCTGGAGACACTTCTGTGTGACCTGGTCTAGGGAATCCTGCTCTGGCGGGGGGGTTGGACAAGATGATCTTTTGAGGTCCCTTCCAATCCCTAACATTCTGTTACTCTGTGAAGTGAACTGCCAGTGATCATCCACCTGCAAAACAGGGACAGATCAAAGTCTTCTGGTCATCTTTAAAGCAAGCAGTGAGCACTGCTGTAGCCCATGGTAGGGGCACCTGACCAAGATGTGTCACAGCTTTTAATATTCATGCACTCATATTTCTTTTTTTCCAGTAGAAAGCAAAATTCAGGTAGGGACAGAAGACCTGGGGAGTGATGCACAGCTTGCTTTTACCTCTATATGCAGCCTGGAAACACACCTAAGTCTGGCAGCTCAGAGGCACTCCCAGATCTCTGCAGTTGGGATGCTGCCTCTCAGCTGCTTCTCCACGCAACTCACCAGCCAACAATATATTTTCTAAGTTGTCTTGTCTGATTTGAAAAGACATCTGACTGTTTGCTTTATCTGAGGCATAGCTCTTCTTACTCACACTGGAGTGATGTGAATATTTAGGCTGTTTCCAGTCAGTGATATCATTATCACAAATAAATCTTTATAATGGAAAGAAATAATGTTCCTTCATCCTACCAAGGACTGGTCTACAGAGAGCTGCACAATTTCTTCCCTTGCTGAATCACTCTAATCTGCTGTGTTTTAGGCTGAATGAAGAGGAATATGATCATTGCATTTTCAACATCCCAGTCTATCCAGTGGCTTCTAGCCGGTTTCAGATCTCAGGTCAGATTACTTGATTTCCATGAGCTGACCCTCAGTTAACCCTGTGGCTTGTGTCAAGGTACACCAGGGCAATTACATGCACTCCACAAAGGGTGGAAAAGCTGGCAATGGGATTCCTCTGAGAAGTTTCCAGAAGAGAACAGATTCATTCAGAGCATCAAGAAACACTACAAGGTTCTCCTCTCTGGCCTCTTTCCAATTGTAGCTGCTGTACATAGTTACAACAGGCAGAACCTTGTTCTACAGAACCAGCACAAGACTCTGAACCTCACCAGGGTCATTCCCCTGCCTAGGTAGTTTCCTACAGAATGGTCATGGATAGACAATCAGACACTTAAGGACAAAACTGTGATCCATAAACAGACTTTTTAGATAATTTCTAATTATTCAGTAGAATAAACTCACATAAAAAAGAGATCTATTTTAACCCAGATATGAAGTCTGTGAGAGGAAGTCTGGTTTTGTTCAATCTGAGCTGGAATTTTTTTTCTCCTTTTACTTTCTCTATCCTTAGTTCAGAATTAAAATAGTGACAGAAGAACAGAGGAAGAGAAGACAATAAAAAAGAAATGGGGAAGAAAAAAAAAAGGGTCAGTGAACAGAAAGAAAAATCAGGAACTGAAAACTAGGCCAGAAAGATATATCTTTCCTATTCAAAATGTCTTTTTTTTAAGTAAGCAATCAGTAAAGTTTTGAACACTTGTGAACATTTTTTTCTTTCCACAAAGCAGATTCACTTTCTATACCAGCTCCAACAGACAAGCAGACAGAGAGCTGCACTCATCTATCTGAAAAGCTTTGCTCAGGTTCTTGCCCTCTCTAACGTGATTGCCAGCAATGAGTGACAGTTGGCACCATCTGCAGCACTGGGTTTTCTAATTTGAATAACTTCTCAGACTTCCAACAAGACAAACAGGTCATTTCAGATCAGACATCAAACTTCACCAGCTTTTGGTCACTTCTGCCAGGGGTCACATTTGCCTACAACCTGTCACTTGCAAGTCATCTATCAACAGGTTGTTCTTACCACCAAAACCACCAAGTTCAAAAATGCATGCAGTAAACCACAGACTAAGCCTCTATATATTTTTAAGTACTTGTTTAGAAGAAGGAGAATATTTAAGGAAACTTTTTAGAGCCTTTTTTGTAAGTCTAATACTTCACAAGAAAGTTGTTTGCTTTATTTGCATAGGGGAGGGGGAGTTTGAGGGAAAAAAACCCACTAATATAAACAAAAGGAAACTATATTAAAAAGGATGCTAAAATTCAGTGTCAGGCATAACAGCACAGAGTAATGTAATCCTGAAGTGCAGTTCAGCCAATGTTTTTCCCCTTGTTTATCAGATGGATGATATATGGCCCTTCACTAAAAGTGCTTGCACAGACAGACCTCCAAAGTCTTGCCTTCAGCTCACTAAGAGTAAAATAAGGGAATCAAGAGCAGCAGAGCACCAAAGATGAATATTGTCAAAGATATGGTGGCTGCACATGTAATTAAATGCCTGCTCTCTGCACAACTAACATTCACAGATCTAAAAAGAATGCAAAAATGGCTTTATACAGTGAAATAAGTCAAGAGTTATTCCTGTTTAAGCTGATAAACTCAGAAAACATTGGCAATACAGAATATATAGGATGCCTGCAATGTCCTGTTCACCCAGCATTCATTATCATGTTAATAGAGCACACAAAAAGTAAGGATGACAATTCTGGAACAGACCTGCCTTGCTTTCATGACTGGCTGGCCCAGGGCCCGTTTCTAGGGCTGGCTATGACCATCAGATCTCTCCACTTCTGCATCTTTAACATCACACATCACCTTTAAGATCACACTTTGTCTTGGTTCAGTGTCTCACCCTGCTATTCTAGCTAATTTCAAAGCATTTCCTTTTTATTTCTAAAATTAAAACTAACTCAATCATCTTAAGGCACTTCATATTAAACTCTTTGCTTAATGATGTCAAAAAAAGTTTAATTTCTTAGGCCAAAGTCTTCAGATGTGTTTCAATACCTTCAACATCAAGTGCCACATTCTGTTTTGGACTCAGGTCTAACTCACTTGCAAGTCTGGACTATGAAGGAGGAGCCAGGAGAATAACCACTCAGGCCTGTGCAATGCACAGGGCTCCTCTCTTCCATACCTACTAAGAAAACACCAAGGAATAAGTATGCTTTTCTGAAAAGCTTCTCATCTTGATACAGAGACAAGAAAAAAAGAAAATCACCATTACCCTCAACTTGCCACTGCCTATTTAGCCTTGTTGAGATAAACATATCCCTGAGTCATTTCACTTCAGCATCCAAACACTGGTTCTTGTTATAACTTCACCAATAGATTGAAGAACCTCTTACAAACTAGCATTTTCCTGCTGTAGAAGCACTTAACACTGAAGACAAGTCATCCCTCAATCTTCTTTATGACAAGCTAAAAAGATTGAGAGTATCTCATAGTAAAGCATTTTCCCCAGCCCTTCCTTGTATTGCTCCTGGCATCTCTTTTTTGCATCCTCTCCAATTTACCAGTGTGGTTTTTCAGATTGTAAGCATTAGAAGAATCAGATAAAGTGCAGTACCATTGGTTTCCTAAAACAGGGGTGCAGTTGCCTTCCCACTTCACTGCCACCCTGATTAAACATCCATGAATTATGTATTCCTTGCAGAAGTAGCACAGGAAAGGGGAACTCTGCAGGCACATCCATAGGGAAGCACAAGTGGAAGCTAGGTGGTGCCACATGTTCTCACTGAGTCATTTAAGGTTATTAAAAACATACATTCTTCTGGATGGGATCCACTTTGCTCTAGTAAGCAAACTACAGCTCCAAGAAGGAATTTGGTCATGACTCCCCTCCTGACATTGTTGCATTCCCTTTTTTAGTGATGGGCTGACAAATATGGACCTTAATTGTGTTCTCATGGCTGCTGTTACAGTTTAATGGTGTGTTATAGTTTAAATGGTCACCAATTGAATGGGCCTTGTTGGTTTATGAAATAGCTGTTAATACTGGATTGCACAGTTGGGAATATTACAGCATGCACTTGTGCATTAAATATTCATTTGTCTGGTGAGAGCTGAGACTATTTGAAGTGTAAGAAGTGAAATTTGGGCAGGGCTTCAGTGTGTTGTTGCCAGTAGCTTATGAATGTATGCAGTGTGCACTAGCCTGAGTCTTTGGGGCATCTCAGCCTTCGGTTAAGGCCCTTGGCCTGTATTTTCTGTTTTGTCCTTGTTCATGATGAATACTGAAATAAAGACAGAGATTTCTGTGGCATGTCCTCTCTTTGAGCTAGTCCAGGGCTTTTTCCAGATGATCAGTCTATCCCTGCTCAAAGTGGGTCATGCAACACAGTGGCAAATATGATTGCTGCTGCCAGAAACCTCTTCATAGTAAACTCTGACTCCCTGAGAGCAGTCTGTTGCCAATGTGTACACCCCTTTTGGGTAATTCTTATTAGAACAGTCAATGTAAGATTGTACTTATCTCTCATATCCTATCAAGCAAGATGTAGGAAAAAATCAAATGAAGCACAGTAAATATTCATATTGAAAGGGTTTACTGTTTATGTCAATACTAAGCAGAAATGGGATGGATGCATGTGAATGACTCATGAACTAACAATTCTTAACTTTGGTGACTCCAAGTATTGCATAGTAGCACAGGAGTTGCTAATATGTAAAACTTGTGCAGCAACATAGATACTGAAAGTCTTTTTTGGGTGGGCACACTGTGAATTGAATACAGAGGGGAATCCATAGCACAGCTAAACATTAACATATTCCTTCCATAAATCCAATACCTTGTTTTGGTAAAAATAAATACCAAATGAAGGGCTGACTGAAATTGTTCAGAGTAAATCAACTTAGCTAGCATAAGTAAAAAAGGGACTTGGTGCCTTGGCTAGGTAGCAAATGTTTACTTTAGTAACTTTCCATACAGTCCTACTGACTTCCTACAGACAATCTGTATGGTTTCTATTACACAGGAATACACACTGGGAGAGTTAGACCATATTATCCTGGGGATTGCAGAGGAGTGGGATATTTCACCAACTCAAGCTACTATGTATCTAAAAGCTTCATAGTATTTTACTCCAAGGACATTCATTACAGCCTCTCTAGGCATGGCTAGTAAACTTTACTTGAAAAGCAGTTAGCAAAACTGTGTGAAATAATATGAGTGAACTACTGGAACTTGCTGCCACAGAAGGCTGTGGAGGCAGACAGTATCTGCAGAGTTTAAAGGGATTAGAGAAATCTACAGACAACAGAACCATCAAAGGTATAGGTAGGAACACACACTCTAACATCTCTAAACCAATGATTGCAGATGCTGGAGGTGTATGAAGCGAAAGAGCTGCAGAAGGTGGATGGGGTCGTATACTTCTGGACAGCAATGTTTGGAGGCAGTCAAGACACCCAGGCTGGATGAATGATTCTGTGATTGCTCTGACCTAAACTGTATTTCTTAAGCCATTTATTTATCTCATAGCCTTTTTAATTTTTTTACCTTTTCAAGACACTCAGCCCTGACTGTACTTACTAGGAGTAGCATGCTCCTGCCAGTATGACAAGGGAGCTTTATGGTGAATGACCCCAGCATGGCTGCAGATGGCTTCAGTATCAAAAATTCCAGCTGTAACTATTCTATGATTCTATGCAACAGTATTAGTAACAGCAACACTGGCCACTTCATCCAGTTTCATGTCACTTCTGGGGTTTCTGATAGAGTTCAGGACATTCACAGAATATGCAGACACCTCATCCAGCTGCTCTGACTTCTCTCTCTGTCTGGTGAGCCAAAGTCCCTCTCAGAGGAGATGTTTCAAGGACTACTATTTCTCTGATATTTCCTGATTAGCACTTCCAGGAGCAATTTTGCTTTATAAGGAAATTCAATGAATAGAGTTACTGATAAGCCTGAAACTTGCTTCCCATGTTTTCAAAAGTGACTGATGATTTTGAGTATGCTTGCAGCTGGACACTTTAGGATGCTTTAAAGGACCCCCAGTTTTAGAGGTTAGAAGTCCTACAGAGGGGCAAACTTTTGCCCCCTTTTCCAGCACCTCGAATTGTGCACTACTCTGCAAAGAAAGGAAACCAAAGTAACAGCCTTTGGAAAAATCTAAAACTCAGATTTTGAGATGAAGCACAAGAAGAATTAAAAGGGTAATTATAGTTGCCAAGAGAGGAGAGACTTCAATACATGCCTTCAGGTGAACAGATACTTCAGTCCTGATGAAACACATGGCTTTATCTCAGACACACCTTTGACATTTCTAGTGTATGTGTTTGGGTGGGGATGGGTGTAAAACAGAGCACAGTTCCTGTAAAATAATGGAAGCAGACTTCAGAGCTCGATGGGAAACATATGGTGACACCAGATAAAAGAGAGAGACAGAAAATAAAAAGAGCAAAAATTCTGCCAAAGGGGAAAATCACAACTCACATCCTCTGCTTTGGAGATGGCTCTGGATGATTACAAGTGCTGTGAATATGGCTGTTCTGATAAAAACAGGCTGCACTATTCATGCAGGAAAGTTCTTCTTTGTGGAGTAAATTGTTCTTAGCTTTTCTCTTTTTCTTACCTCCCCCTCCCAGCTGAGCAGCTTTTGGGTACAAGCAGCCACACAACATGCAAAGCCCTGCCTGTAAGCTAATACCCAAATGCACACCCTGATTCCTAAGCGCATATTCATTTGAACCACAGTGACAGCCTCATTTAGAAACAAATTAGGGGTTAACTAAGAAGTCCATGACGGAGGCAGAACCAAGTTTCCCTTTTCCCCTCACTGTCTGTTAGAATTAGAAAGTGTCTATGAGCAGTGTGTGTCAAGAATATGAACATGAGATGTCATTTCTCCTGCCTCTAATTGAAGCCAAGATAAATGAAGTGGAAAGGCAGCGTCCAATCCAATCAAAACATGAAAAAGGTATTTTGACATGTAAATTACAAACTTCCTGTGTATTTTGTCTCCCCAATTACACCCTCCCCTGTCATGTTTTTTTAAATTATATCTTAATCTCCCAGTCTCCTAATAATTATGTCATCATTCTTGGGCCTTGAACACTGTGTAATGGTATTTTATAGGATGTGCCATTCATTATTAACTAAACTCACTCTCTGTCCCCGGTGATGCTATTTCTCATGGTGTTCAAATATGCATTGTGTCAGTTCTCCCTTTGTAAATGTTAGGCCAGTTCCACTCATTGCTTCTTGATTAAATGGTATGGAGTAGGCAAGATACTCTCAGACAGTTTATTCTGCCCATCATTATGTTATAGGGATGCACACTCCCTAGCATTTTTTTAATGGAATGGGTGAATGGTTTCAAATGTAACTTCCCAGTTTGGATCACTGAAAGAGTCTCGTGGCTTTCATGGTGTAATTGACTGTGTTTTCTCTCCTCCTCTTGAAAGAGGAGACAGTATTGGCTCAAATTAAAATGCACAGTAAGGTATCAGGAGTAAGATCAATGCAGTATATAGCTACACCTACCCGAGAGTATTTCCATTGACTGCAACAGTCTTTACATCAGATCTAACAGAATGACACCAAGGATCAAATTCATCACTTTTATATTTAGATATTGTGAATGCTACATCTAAGACCAAAATAAGCACTCCTAGAATGCTATTCATCTCATTCCTTTAAACCTCTATCTTTGGATGAGATTAATCACACCTTAGAAGTGCCTTTTTCTCTCAGAAGACTAGAGCAGGAGTCCTCAGGACTTGCTCAAGCTGTAGAAGTCTACCAGAAGAAGAATCCCACCCCAAACAGAAGGGATCTTGTCCCTGGAGTTAAGGACTGCCACAGCAAGGGGGGACAGATGGCTGGAAGAAGGACAATTAAGGTAAGTTGTGATACTTGATCTTGTTATTAATGCAATTAGCTACAGGTTATTGATGAGCAGCACTCACATACTAATTACTTGAGTTTCTGAGCAGAATCTACCCAGAATACCACCCAAACTACCAAAGATTCAAGAATGATAGCTAATTAGAAGCAATACTAGACATTGCATAAACATGCCATATTCTTCTGTTCTAGTGATTATCAGACAAAAAATAGGCAGCCTTTATGATGCAAAAGCAAAGGTTTAGTTAAGTATAGCTAGTTCAGCAACATAACCAAACTCCTGATTTGGAGAGCACAGAAAGTGCTCTCCAGAGGTGACTTGCACATAAACAGGCAGAAAAATTACAAAGAAAATGACTAACTTGACTGTATTTAAAAGTGATGTTAAACAACTTCTGTCTACACATAGAGTTTTATGTTCTCAATCAAGCCTTCAGTGAGGCAGGGAAGTCTGTGAAATGCTTTCATCCTAGACGTTCTGTTATTGAACACAGCATACACACAAGCCAGTCCTGTTTTTCAGCATCCACCTGCATGACAGGAATTTTGCCCTGGGTTTGAACTGCTCCTCATCGTTATTTAAGCTCTGTATAAGTGAATAATGATCCCAGTATCAAAGATACAGTTTGCAGATGAAAGTTTTGGTTTGGATACACCTGGGCGATCTCTTGTTATTTATTACCCTCGCCAGAGAGCTGTGCAAACTCCTTAGTGGCACAAGCTCAGAAGTGAAGGAAATGGAAACTCCTATTGAGTTTCAGCATCCTCTCTCTTTGCAAGAAGAGCTGTACTGCTGGAAGAGCTCTGGCCTACAGCTGCACAAATCAAAACCAGGAGCCCTCTCTCCCTCCCTCAGCAAACGTGCTGCCAGATCCAGGTCCCACCTCATCAGGCCTGGGAACTGCCTCTTCCCAGAGTCTCCCAACACAGAGGTCTCCTCTTTACTCCAGCAAACACAAAAAGTATCCAGCTCAACAAAAACTATCAGTTACCCTAGACATTTCTTCCTGGTGCATTTTCTTCTGTCATTTTCCCCACACCTGTTGAGTAATATTTAACCAAAGGTGAAACTGCAGTGAACATGGCAATCTCACTGAAGTTTCACAGCACAGGTTCACCAAGCTGCCTTAGTGTCAGTCCTAGATGTGCATGTTTGCTCTTTGGAAAGGCACAGGGAGGTTTATGCCAAACTGGATTTAGTCCCTTAGCACAGGATGCTCCATGTTCACGTAGTTGGCCTTCTAGCACTAGGTATAAACAACAGGCACTCAGGCATGGTAGCACCAGTCTCACCTTAATTAAAGCCACCTAAAATTACTGAGAGTCATCTTCTTCAATCACACCATCCTTTCTACACAGGGTTTGTCTCTCCATGCAAGAAGGTTCCTGCACAGACACAACCACCCACATCTCACATATCCATCTCACAGGGTTCTCCTTTAAGTACAACACATGCCTCTGTCCAGGTAAGGCTGTGGTTGAGGAATCATCTCTCCTCTCAGTATACTCAGTAACAAAAGTTTACATTCAGTCAGAAGAAGCTAGGTCAGTTGCTCTATGGCCAGCCAGTCTGTAATGCTTCTGTTCTATTGGGATAACTTTTAACAGAGTTTTCTTTTTATTTTAATTTAAGACAACAACAATTCATTCAGAAAATTATTAACCCAACAGATGCCAGAGCACTTGTTCAGCTATGGCAGCAAAACCCTTGACCTGCATGTTTTGCCTTTAGATGCAAATGCATAAAGGGAAGATTTCCTCTAGCAGCTTTTCTGGTGGCCCAGGCAGAATGCATTGGCAGCTGAGATGTGCTGTTAGTATATGACTTACACAGCCCAAGTGTCCCCATAATAGTACTGCATGTACCAGGCAATGACTGTTTTATGCACTCCAGTATTCTGAAACGCCTTGGTGTGTCCTTCTCCCTTCCCACATGCCCTGAATATATCTGCACTTTAATAGACTTTGTCACATGCAGCCTGAAGTGCTCAGCTGGCTCAGTGGCAGTTTAACAGAGCCCTTCCCAAGCAGCACGGCTGTACCGGTCACCGGAATGCAGGCAGGCCACCAGCACGGGGCCACTGCACTGCCAAATGGCTTCACAGGATTTGTACCCAGGGCCAGCAACACTATGCAAAACACAACACAGGTCTTCTTGGGCATGGAGAAAGATGCTGCTGGTGAAAGATCTCCCCTGCCTCCCATTCCAGCTCTCCACAGCTCCTGCAGTTGCATCACTCCTCTGCCAGCAAACAGTCGGCACAGCCCCCAGAAAGGCAGAGTAAGTGAGAGGAGAGTACAAGGGAGGACTGAGCAAAATAAATACAGTAAGAGCTTGTACAGAGCTTTCCTCACAGAGTTTCTTTCAGAGACACTAAACACATAAATATGCCATACATACATATATAAACACACACACACATATGTATACATACACCCACAAACACACACGCTGATCTCAACCCCTCAGGAAACTGAGAATGAGGAAGCATTTCTAATGACATCCATCAGAGCCTCCAGCAGCAGAACTAGCTGGGCTGCAGAGATGTTCACCAAGACAAGGCAAAGTAAAATCCCACTACAAACCAGTCAGAGATAGTGCCTCTGGCTCCAAGGAGATACCCTTGCAGCTGGAAGTCCAGGATCATCGCAGAGAGTCACCTCCTCATCAGAGATCCATCAAGATCTCACCTGGTCACATTTTGGCCACAGCATCCTCAACCCTATGTGCTATGGGAAGGGGCTCCAGCTGCTTCAAAATTACAAGCCCCACTGCATAACCTTAAAAAAAATGAGGTTTTAATAAGAACTGCTAATTCTTAGCCCTCTACAGGAGGTCACTCTCTACTAGCAGCCAAGAGCACCCAGTATGGATCATGGGCCTGAGGTGGCTGCCCAGACCCGTGATGTGCAACAGCCTTTTTTGGCTCTTCTTTTTGTGTGGCCTCTGATCCCAGGTGATACTTCAGCCACAAAGACCTTGCTTTCAATTTTAAAAGTGCATAAGCATGCAATAAAACTCCATGGGGACTCACATCTCAGACTTCTGATGACAAACCCTTCCTTCTTGTGGATATGCTATTAGTGGTTTTCTTCTATTACTCATTCTTAAACTCACCTTGTACCATCGATTTTAATTCATGGGTACATTTGTTAGAGTAGTCTTAAAAATAGATAAGATTTCTAATATACTTCTAGCAGTAAAGAATTTAAGAGGGAAAAAAAGTGTTGGCAAAGAAAGAGAGCATCACTCTTCACTGAGCTACAGACCTAGTCAGAATATGCTTGAAATACGAAATTTTCATAGATTTCTTTTCCTCCTCAGAATTTCATAAAGTGAAGCTGTCATTTGTCAATCATCCCCAAATACAAAGAGTAGAGTTTGGAATAGAATCCAGCTGTAACCAAAAAGCCCTTTATGTTCACCAACATCACCCCTACAACGGTGCTTTGGCTGAGATGACAACATGGAAAGTGGAAAGAGTGGATGTCAGTATGTCTGCAAACCCCTCCTTTCTCTTTCCTATTTTTTCTTTTGCTATCAAATCCTTGATTTCAATTCCAAAGCACAGAATGAAACACACACAAATTCAATACTACCTCGAAAAGCAGAGTTTGTTCCTACCAGGCCAGGTCCTTTACTGATACAAATCAATACAGATCTCTTCAGCTTAAGCGCATTTACATTGTGAATCCAGCCCCTGGGACCCTTGAGCTCACATACAGGAAAAGTCTGCTTTTAATTAAAATAAATAAATAAATAAAAGGCTTTGCAAATGTGGGCTTACAAAGGGATGAAGCCTCATGCAGGTTTATTCTATTTTATTTGTATTTTAACAGCTGGAAATTCATGGTCAAACCAAGAGCCTGGATAGCCATTGCCTGGGCTGAAACAGTCTGATGCTAATTTCACTTTTGGCAGCACTCATCTTCTCAGAAGCTTCTCCCAGTGTCATCAAACTCTTTGCTTTTGAGATAGGAATGAATCAAAGTTTAAAAGTCCTTATTTTGATATATACAAGCTAGAACTGAACTACAACTGTTTGGTTTGGCAATTTCCTTTAATTTTATGTTAAATGATTCAAACCATCCTTAAGAGCAAAAGCATTTATGGAACAAAACAGTTGTTTTGGAGAGAAATAAAACATTTATTTTGACACAAAGGAGTCTGCTCCTTCCTTTTTACTGTTTGATTTCCTAACTTTTTTTTTTTTTATTTTGCTTCAAAAAAAAACCACCCCCACATTTATTTTAATTTTTTTGCACTGGAAGGGAACAAAAATAATCAATTATTCACACTGCTTTCTATAAACCATGCATAAATCATGAATAAAAACATACATTCATTCCCTCCACTGAAAACTGCTATTTGGTGAAAAGTAAAACATAACAGGAGTCAAAACTTATTCTCTGCCTCTCTTTGTCTCGTTTTTCACTTCAGATTCAAGTCTAACTGCTCAGATCTTGGGACAACCTTAGAGCAGCCATGCTCCTTCCATGTTGTTATACTACCATCTACTGATAAAAGGATGCTACTTCTCTGGGATCTTATCTCCTGCCTTAGTCACCTTGGTGCAACAAGCAATATTTCAACTCAATCACAGCTGGAAAATGAGCATTAACTGCTAGTTCAAGCGTTATCACCTGAACGCTCTCTTCTGCAATTCAAACATATTCAGAGAGTAATCAGCTGCACTCCAGACCCCTTGTAGAAAATAAGGTATTGGGAGATTTATATTTGTTACTTCCTTTGTTTCTTTCAAGGGAAAAAAAAAAACTAAGGGGAGGGAAATGATCATCAAAAGCCTTTTGTCAACTTGAAGGAAGGAGGCTGGGTTGGTCTTTTGCTGAAGTGAGACAACATTAAATTGCTAGTTTAAAGAAGCTTTAAAATGCATTGCTTTTTAAAGGAAAAAAACCAACACAAAACAATAACAACTTTAGTCCTATAAAATATTAATTGTTTCCCATTATTAACAGCACGAAAAGCAGGAGCTTGGCTTTTTGCTGTGTTCCCACACCCCTCTAGAGGTTTCTCAGTGCCTCCAGTGAACTGTCCCTGGTCAGCACCTGGGCAAAACAAAAAACCCTCACGTGGGATTACTGTTCTGTTTGACTAAGAATGGAGACCAGAGAGAAGATCTGAGGACTCTTTGCAAAGTGCCCAGATGAAACTGTTGGAAGTGCCAGTTAATTCCACATCCTTTGCCCTTCTCAGATATACCCAAAATAGAAAGAGTGGCAGGCACCTTTTATTTTAATCAGTGTGCTACAGTGATTTGGGGCTAATTAGATGTTAGTAATTAAGAAAAGACTGCTGTGATGGATGTTTTTACAGGTTGCATTGTTGATTCAAGAAATAAGACTGTTCACCTTTAAGTATTGTCAGTCACATTACTTTAGCTGGGAAGAATTAAATGTCAATTTTATCTTGCCTCATCACTGCTCTTTAATCAATGTCGATGCCTCGCTTCCCCCTATCGTTCCTCCATCAAACACTGACCTGGAAATCTGACACAGAGCTTTCCAACACCAGCTCAGCTAATTAAGAACTTTGCTATTCCACCCTCCATCTTTTAAAGAAAAGTAAGAAAAGTGCCAAAAAGACTCTTGCTTTCATGTGGAAAAGCATCAGCAGGGGGTTAATAATAATTATTAAAATGACTGACAGCTCAGGCTACTCTGTGATTTGGCCCAGTCCTGTAGTCATGCAAAGGGAAAAGCCAAGAAAAGTGAGGCCTTGAATCACTACAGTGAATAAATGGGATTTTAGGGAAGAAAACAGCTTCCTACCCTCAGAGTACAGGAGCAAGCCAAGATCATCTTGTAACCCAGAAAGGTGCTGATATTTATCTTTGCGTCTAACCCTTTCAGCATAGTAGCCATATCCTCATTAAATCACTGGCTGTGCTAAAGATCAGCAGAAGGAGTACAAGGAGCCTTTCCAAAGCAGTCACCCACAGACAGTGTGGGCCACCAGAAAGGAATTAAAAGCAGGGCTGAGCTATATCCTGATGGGTTTACTGGATTTTCCTGCACACAAGCAGAAAAGCCTGTTTAGTGCTTGTATCACCACAGATTCTGGGAGTCCTAAACACAGATTAAGATTCCAGCATTCTGAGGGCTGCACAAAATGACAGCCCCAGTCCCACAGAGCTTGCAGGCTGAGCATGATAAACAGAAACACCACGTGGAGGCAACTTTCACATGGCAATGAATGAAAAAAAATGGGGAGGAAAAAAAATTAAAGCAATGAAGAATTCTTGATTGGTACCATGTCATTGCTCCTGTCTTCAACAGGCTTTTAGTGGGAAAGCAAGAGAGGAAGTACAGTTTAGATATGACAAAAAATAGACAGTTCTGCAGATATTCACTACTTTTCTCTGAGTCTATGGGGAACTCAAAGGCAGAGACTGCAAAAATGCTCCCTGGAAAACTTTGCTGGTAGAGAATCAATTAGTTGTGGCCTGTCAGAAGTGGGCATAGATTTGTCAATACTGAGTAAGAGTGATAAGCAGGCTGGATATGGGCTGTGAAGGCTCTTCAATAAAGAGAGAGTCAGGACTAGCAATGAGGACTCGAGAGGCAGAGACAGGTCAAAGCTTTGTGGCCATGGAATCCAGCAGCAAGGCAAATACAGGCAAGAAATCTGTTTGTTTCTGCTGTGCTTCTGGAAGAGAAAATATTAGGTGCATTTTCTGAACACAAGCAAGAACAACAACTAAGAGATATAGTTGGCTGATATCAGTGTTTTCTTATTCAACTGCAAACAGTATCAGGAGGTTCAGATTTGGTTGGCCTGACTCTTCAGAGGTGGGGGAACAAAAGCACAAGCACTTGGCACAAACTGGTGCTTATATTATCTCACCCAAAAAACCTGTAGACCTAGCAACTCAAGCAGACTCCAAAGGCTTTCACAGGATTACTCATGTGAGAATTCTTTTTTTTTTTTCTGCATAAGAATGAAGAATCAGAATTCCAAATATATTTTAAGGGCCAGGTATCCAGTCAAAGATGAAGAAAAGATGCCAATGGTTCTCTCTATCTCTTTTTTTCAAGGCCAGCAACCTTTTTTGAGAATTTTTCTTTTCCCCCAAAAAAAATTGCTATTAGGTAAACCATGCTTCTTAGAATGCTCATCACCCATCTCAAAGTCCTCTGCTACTCCAAAACAGGTATATACAACAGCTCCCTCCTGACCTAGCCCTTGTCCTAGGTTTCTGACACAAGCAGGACCTTAGGCAATTCTAGCCCCAAGTTCCCAAAATGAAATCCTAACCCACAGCAGGGCATAGATAGCCCTCTCTCAGCTCTAGTTAAAATCCCCTGAGTTACAATACACCTGTATGACATTTCAGATTCCTCAAGTTTTGAGCCTTTTAATTTTTTTTCACTCCACAAGTAGAACACCTCAGGGATAAAATGCTGAATGGAGGCCCTAAGAGTGTATATTTAAGTCTTGGCACTGCCACACACTCTGAGACTGCTGGTAAATGGTTTTATTTCTCAGGACCTCAGGCTCTTATCTGGCAAATGAAGGTTCCTTAATGTATAGATTTCATGAAGATCAATTCTTTAGTGCCTGTGAAATGCAGCATTAGAGTATCTCCAAAAGAACCTGGGTAATACAGTTGTTTCTTTGGTACCTCTTTATGGATTGCACTTCTCCTGGAGCACACTGACCTTGATTCTGCAAACTCTGTAAGCATATACTTAAAGTTTAGCTGAGATTCAGTGCTGATACATCCATCACAGATATACCCAAACACACAACTGACAAAATAAATATCTTCTTAGTGTTCATATTATCATCCAGTGTTTTGGGGCCGTCTCATAAAGGCGCTTATGTGCAACAATGCCTAAGCAAAATGTGTTGATTTAAGAGGGCTGAGGGAACACTTAGCTGTGAATTTCCTGGCTTCAGTTAGTTGCAGTCAGAGTGTTAAGATTATATTTCAGTGTCAGTATATTGTTCTTACTTGCTTTATTAAATTTGCTTTAACTTGCATTGACATTTTCCTTCCCTTGTTACTCAGTCTCTCAGCTGTAAAGATTCCATTTACTGAATTGTTCTGTGGCTTGTATCAAAAATAACTGTTAATGCAATAGGAATTCTTAAGGCTTTTTTTTTTTTCCACCAAGAATTGAAATCAAGCTCCAGATGCTGCTGCTGCTGCTCAACTTCCAGTCCCAGCCTGGGCAGACTAGTCAGGAGCTTTTGATTCAAGGTGTACCACCAATACACACAACTTGTTCTTCAGAACAAACAGTTACTGCAGTTGGGCACCACCAGCTGCCACCAAAGCCCTGCTTAAGTTCATCATCTCCTCTCTTGCAAATGAACCTGTAGTACTGTTAGCACCAGCACTGCTGCTACTGACTGCAACTATGGACAAGATCACATAGTGCCAAGTTTCCCAAGGATTATTTTGAGTTCAGTGCATGCAGCACTGCACCTGTAAGTATTTTTGGGGTGTTAAGTGGCAGTGTCATGGGATTTCCTTACTGGAAGCACACTTGGAAAACAATGCACATTTAAGGTAGTACTTCTCCACTTTATGCACAAGATAAGACAATTTGGTTCTGCAGAAAACATTTTTTTCAGCTTTGCAAAGGCAGTCAAAGTTTCAGCTTTGATTGTAAACAAATGTCCTGAGAGAGAAAACATCCAGATCAAACAGAGACTTATATCAAGCATATGACTGTTCTAAAGTATCTAGACTTTGCCTAAGTAAGTTAGACCAGCACAGTGACCTTAAATATGCTTCTAAGACACTGTGTGAGGATTTGCAAGAGTCCCAGGAACTGATCCTGTAATGTAGGGGGGTTGCAATGCAGGTCTATAGCAAGGATTACTACTCTTCTTCTGGGGTCCAGCCCCCAGCTCCAGGACTACAAAGGTGAGATCTGGCACGGGGCATGGGAGGCATGGCACAAGGCCCGAAATGCTGCACTGCCACTGGGAGCAAAGCAAAGTAAGTCTTGGCATAACCTGTAAAATACAACATGGTGGGGCAAAGCCAGTCTGGGTGGAAATTAGATCCTCATCCTTCCAAACCTAAACCAAGATTTAGGTTTTGGGCCCTCTCTCCAATATTTAGGGAAGGGAACTCCCTGGTAAGATTCCCTTGCATGGGAAATAAGTGAAATGGCTCACACAGGCCAGCTGGAGCCATCTTGTCTGTGCAAGAGGAGAGGAGAAATTGTTCTCATGCCCCTAGGTTTACCCAGGTAATCCACAGGTCTCACCACAATATTCCCACCTCACATAAACCCTCCTCAGTGACAGAGGAGTCAACTATCTGGCAGTAGCAGTGTTCACTCAGCAACCTCATTTCAAAACACCAAGCTCCAGAGAACTATGGAGATACAACTTCTCTCCAGAGAGAGGATCCCAAATGGTCTTTACTTTATATCAGAGCCTTGCTGTACATGTGAATAAGAAACCACTGATGCAAGCAAAAATGTTCACAGCAAAACTGTCAATATTTCTCTCCTTTCTTTGTGTGCAGGAGCTGCTGAACTCCCAGAGAGCTGGTGATCTCCTGCACTATCGATGCTGAGGTGTAACCCAGAGACAGAGGGGATGAGCAAGGAACAAGCCACTGCTTTCAGGTCTGTGCAGATATTGAGTAAATTGGACCTGTAGCATTGTTCCCAATGTGCAGAGATTACATGATTTACTTGGCCAGCTGTACAGTTCAGATGTTCTTCAGCTCAACCCAGTCTCCAACCCACTAGAAAGAATTCCTGTGGGAATCAGTATTCAAGACACTATGGTGGGAGAGGCCTAAACCTGTGAAGACAGAAAGACTGATGAAAGTTAAGTTTAGGGTTTTTTTTTCCTATGGATATTTTCTGTTTGGGGGGTAGGAAGAAGGAAGGGATGTAACTAAAGCATGGCAGGATTTCTAATGGCTGCTATAGAATCAGCTTCATGAATGAGCACCAGTGCTATGGTGTGCACCAAACTCTAAGCACCAAGTGCTTCAACAACACTGTGTCTTTAACCTGTAGTGCAAACATTTTCTGTGTTTCAGGCACAGCATTTCACTGTCACATTTGCCTGGGATCCTGCCCAGGTGAGCAAACCACAGCACCAGCATCTGCTCTTTCCTCTGTGAATGGAATGCTGGCACCAGTCCCAAGGATGAAAAAGTCCTGACACCAGTGTCAGGGAGCCACATGAAGAGGTCAAACATCAAGTGATCCTTCTAAAAGAAAAACATTGCAGGTGCCTTTCATTCACCTCCTGCTTCCTGAACCTTGAGGGCACACTTGCTTTATGTTGCTCAGCTTTCTTTCTTAGCTCTAGAAACCTGTGCCTTTTAAAATGAAAACTGCAACTCTAACTCTTTCTCTTCTTTCCAGCAGCTGCAGCTTTAAGAGAAACAGCAAACATTGCAGTAAAATTTCCAGGGTTAGCAGTGGTTTTCCTCTGTCCCAAGGCTGAACAGGCAAGCACCAATCTGCAGACCATGTCCTCAAGCTGGCTGTCAACAAGCTGCCTACACAAGGATCTGCACAGGAGCTACACATGTAAGTAACACATCTAAACATAAGGAGGAACTTCTTTACTTTGAGAGTGGTGGAGAACTGGACCAGCCTGCCTAAGGAGGTGGTGGAGTCTCCATCTCTGGAAACATTCAAAACCCATCTGGATGCCATCCTGTGCAACCTGCTCTAGGTGAACCTGCTCTGCCAGGGGGGGTTGGACTAGATGATCTCCAGAGGTCCCTTCCAACCCCTAACATTCTGTGATTCTGTGTAAATACAGCCAATTCCTTGTGGCCTCAAGTTGAAGGCATCTTAAGGACAGAGCCTAATTTTGCAGCTCTTGTAATATGACTTATTTATAAAATGCTTTTTGTTAGTGAGGTCTGCCAGGAGAAATTGCTGGTCTGTTTATGTTGTGGTCTAAAGTGCTGATCAGATTGTCATGGACCCAAGGCCTCATGTCATGATAGGAGGCAATAAAAGCCCACAAAAGCTGCAGACAGTGTCAAATTTATTAGGAGGGCAAAACTGTCCATGTGCCTCCTAGGCTACTGCTGCATGTCCCCTGCACTGGAGATCAGTTCCAAGTCATTAAAGGTTTTTTAAGACCTTGGTTCAGACCCAGGATAACCCTGTGTAGTACTAGGCCATTCCCAACACCTGTTGCCCTAGCTCTCTCCTAGACAGGGCTGGGAGGACAGCAGCCAAAGAATGGGATTGATTTTACCACAAGAAAGCAGCACTGGTACCCTTACACTGAGCCACCTCCTTATAAAGGCCAGAAAATCCCACCTGGTCACTGCTGGACTGAGCCCACAGTGCCCACACAGCCAGGTGTAGCCCAGCCCATGGTAGAGTTCAGCTTTGTTTTCCCCTTTAAAAAGTACCAATGGAAAAAAAAAAAATCATTAAAAATCTAGTTCTCAAGCAGCCTGAGCAAAAAGGTCCAACCTCCTCTTCCCACACTTTGGGGAGCACCCCAAAAGGGGACAACCTGGCTCAGGCTCTTTTGGTAG
The DNA here is from genome assembly GCA_013399015.1 of Galbula dea. Lineage (NCBI taxonomy): Eukaryota > Metazoa > Chordata > Aves > Piciformes > Galbulidae > Galbula > Galbula dea. Next base: position 2,610,384 of record VWZX01000349.1, on the reverse strand, counting down.
CCTGTCCTGCAGGGTTGTTAGTGAATTTGTACCTGGGGGTAGCCTCTGGCTACCAAACTGGATGCAACACAAACCTACCCAGAGCAACCCAGCACTCTATTATGGGCATTTGGTTCAGAGCAAGTCTACAGCCTACCACAGCAGTCTAGACATTGCAAGTACAACACACCACCTTTTCCACACTAATAAACCCATAAGGGCAGGGAAGGCTGCAGAAAAAATGAGAACTACCAGAGCAGAACAGCCCCTGAGTTTTTGTTTATGGCAGACTAATTAAAACAAAGAGTATACCATAACTCAACCCTTAATAGTAGGTAACAGGATGTGTCATTGCTTGACCATGCTACATTGCAGCACATACATAATGGTTAGAAGATTATTTTTCAAAGCAGTGTGCCACAGCTAAGGGTTTTCTGGCACTTTTAGAACAAACTTAGCACCCAAAGGAATTTCACCTATGAAGGCTAAAGTGAGAGATTACTGAACCTAATGCACAGTCCTTCAACCCAGGGAAGAAAATGTTGGCATATGACATCATGCATGGTACACTCCAAGACACAATTAAAAGAGATGCTTCCTCAAAAGACCATTTTTCTGTTGACTTATATAAAATGTCCCAAATAAGGACAACAGTGCCAAAACACCAGTGGTGGACACTTACTTTTTTGTGCACAGTTTACTCAGCCCCACCCAAAGCACAAACAAAACCTCCATGTTTACAGAGGTAATAAAATATTATGGTGTAAGTAATCTACCTGATTGCCAAAAGGACTAGGAACAAAAGTAATAGGACAGCATTAAAAAAAGTCCCAGGCCTAAATCCAATAAAGCCTGTAGGCTTCTAACAGCCCCTGGAAATCACTGTTCATTACCTATCTGCAGGTGAAGGTACATTGCTGAAACCATGCAGCTGAACAAACCAAGATCCACAGGTTATTAATTTCATCCCACTTTCCAATCCACCCAACTGAGGTTTTCTGCCCTGATCTTCAATCTCTCTTCTGTGGATTGAATTTTCAAGTGTCCAGCACTGATTGAACTCTCCCCACTAAAGCCATCATGGGCATCAAGAGAAGCCAAGCTGATTGTTCTCAGGACTGACAAGCAAGAATCACCAGAGGCTCAGCTGGGCAGTGTGCCTTCTAGCATGGGCACAGCAGGAACAAGCCACTCTCTGCAGTGGCCTCATCTCTGCTCTACAATGCTACTTCTGACCCAGAAAGAAGCATTACCAGTTGGGTAGGTACAAGCACAAGGTTGTGGGCAATTGAATGACTCCAGTATTCAACACGTGAAGTTTTGTGGGACTGTCCTGTGCAGCATGGATGCATGCAAAGAGATCCCTGCAGAGAACTTTGGTTTTGGCTTGGTGGTTTATTTTAGCCAAGTAAATAAACCAAACACATACATACTCTTGGCTTAGAAACAAATAAAACACCCCACAACGGTGCCTTGCACACAAAACCTGTTCTGACTGTTGTGCCCTGCCCAGGATCTCCTGCAGACTGAAATATTGGCTCTTCTTTCTGAACCATAATTAACATTTTTGCAATATTGCCTCAGAGTTCGTTCAGGCCATCTGATGAATCTGACTAATAGGAGAAGATGCTTTTAACCTGTGGGCTGCCAGACAGCTGGGTACCTCCTCAGCCACATATATTTGGCTGTCAACTTGAAAGAAAGGCAGCAGATTCAGGGTTAAGCACTATTCCTGTCATGATTGCCCTGAACTTGCCCAGTTAAATTGCAACAGCATGGGTCTCCATAATTATCTAATTGTTAGTGTTGTGCCTTTACGTAATTTATGATGTAGCATTAAAGCCTGACCTCTGGTTTGAGATGAAGTGCAGTACTGCTGACATCCAAGCTCAAATTAGTAGGTAAGTAAGCACCCAATTAACGATTATGCCACTGAGCTTTCATTTCAATCTGACCACACTGCTACACTAATCAGTTTTCTAAGCCTTTCACCTTCCCCATAACTAATAAGCATTTCTACTGCTTTTTATGTCTGCAAAAGCCTTGTTATCCTCATAAAAAGCACTCCAAGATTGCTGCTTCCAGTAATTCCTGCATTAAGCCACTGGCCCAGTGGTATATTACCAGCTCTCTACCCACCTGCTCAGTAAAACCCAAGGCTTAAAGCATAGGCAAGTGAGGACTCTACAGCAGGGAAAAGCAGGGGCAAAAACTTCACAGTACCAAGGAATTGTCTTAGACTCAAAACAGTGCAATTTAGATGAGACTTTGGACCCTCCAAGGATCACATAACTCCATGGAAGTTGAGGGATGCAGCACAAAGGGATAAACTTCACTTTGCAGCTGACTAAATTCTGTCATAGTAACAAAACAGTGACAAGACCTGGAGCATCAAGGATCTGGAGTTTTGATCTGAGATCCATGAATTAGCTTTCATTTGCCATAAGCTAGGAGCATGCACAAAGAGGTTTTGCCTACACAGACAACTTAAGCCACATGCTAGACATGTGTTCCCCTTGCAATGAGATTCCTGACATTATATAAATATAATAAGGAGCCAGGACTCAAGGCCTGGGCAACATCATCTGCAGCTCTGCATGATGACTGAAGGCAGTGCTGGAACACAAGCCTACATGGGGGAAAAAGATCATCACTTCACTGCAATCCCATCCTCTTCATCCTCTCTCAACACAAGGTTTTCCAGAGCTCCTCTAACCTCTAAAACTTCTATCTTCAAGACACCTGCAACTTTTCCTAAGTAACCAGCTCTTTAAATCTGATCTCAGCATTACAAGGGACACACTTGAAAAATCCATGTTTTTTCCAAGGAGGGAAGCTTCACAGCCAAGCATTGCAAAGCTGTGATTAAAATGTAGAAGTGTGCAGCAAGACAAGACTCCAAACCAAGTGCAAGGACCCAGCATGTTTTGGATGTAATCACATGCAATTAAAAGCACTAAGGCATAAACAGGTGCAGTAAGCAGTGTGAGGAGAAAGTAAAGAAAAAGGAAAAAATGTAATTGGTGTTATGCTTAATATTTGAACACCACATCAGGGAATGCAATATAAAAAACAATCTTACCCACATATACAAAAGAAAAAAAAATAGTAGGAAAAGCTGCACCTCATAGGAAATTAGTTGTGTGAAATGTGTAGAAGAGCTGACAGTCATATAGCTATAGAGACTAATTTCCTGTTCCACTGTGGAGACAGCCCTGATCAGCTGGACTTAATATAGCCTTCTCCATGGCAGCTGGGTCAAACAGTGGCCTAAGCACTAGAAAATTGCCTGCCATGTGGATAAGTTTAGTACACAATAAGCTGCACGGTAAATAAACATGTTTAGCATGCTCAAAAATAGATAGCACACTCAAGAGTTTTATGACACATCCAGATAGATGCAGCCAGAGAGTTGCTGCAAATTGGCTGATTCAGGATAAGTCATTCATGTGACCCAGTTCTAGGGGCCCACAAGCAATTTTCTGCATCACACCAAAATGTTCTAATAAGAGCCACGTGCACAAGGAACAAAATACTATCACTTCCTCAAAACTCCACGTACATAAGCAATTCTAATGGCAGTGCCTTCAAAGAGAAGCAACAATTTAGAAGATATCACTGCAAACTCCTTGGCTGATAACATCTTCAAGTCATGCCATGGTTTCCAGCAGCTTTTAAAAGCTGCTAGCTCTTTCTGGGTCTCACTCACATACAATCTGGTGCTGATTCTCCAAACGACTTTTTCTTAGCAACTCTGTTCGCCGACTTACACATTCGCCCATGTGTTTTTTTCAGTGGCACTAATGAGCACCTCAGTGGATTAGGGACTGGACTGCCCACTCATCTCTTACAAATTACCACAGATTTAAGGAAGAAAAACTATTAAGGAATCTATAAGGACTTAAGCCTGGGTTTTATAGCCACCCTTGCCCCGGCTGAGTCAACAAGAAAGCACTCTACCTGACTAATTGGGAGTCACTCTGCCTTCTGACATCCGCGCCTTCAGTTCTTATTCTGAGCTACTCAGAGGAGACTTGGGAATGTTTTAAATTATTGATGAAGATAGGAAACCTATCTCTGAAATGCCTTTGGCAAACTCTTAATATTCTGGGATTTGGCATGGCAACAGACAATGCCTCTGTCTCACTCACGCTGTTGATGTCTCTTACCCATTTACTCGTGCTATAAAATTACAGTTTCTGATTAAGTCCATACAGTATGGAGAGGGAAATGGAAAGTGCATTGTTTATAGCTCTGAAAGCTTCCAGGAAATCCATCTTTTGACACTGGTGTCTGCAAACCCCTCCATTTGCAGAATTTTCATTGATGACATGAGCCCTCAGAGAAGCTGACCCAAAACAGTCAGCTGACATAAACATACTGGATAATTATCTTAATTATTTATAATAGCAGCAGTAAGTAAGCCAGCACTGAACACACAGGTCCTGCCCTGGACAGCTCACATTTTAATCAGACCTGAAGAGTGACCAGCAAGACACAAACCAGGGATGACTTATCAGCTGCCAGGTGAGTTTATTAATATTTTAGAAAAGGGTTCATCAGTAAGAGAGTATTAATGCTTTCAGCCCCTTTGACATGAGAGTGTTAAACCTGACCAAGCAACACATGGCAGAGATATTTTTCCCACATATTTAAAGGCAATATATTCAAATATGACAAAGCCCTACAGAAATCTAATCACTTTCTTTCAAGTCACACGGTTTCAGATTAACTGCTTTGGCTGTGTCTTCAAAGTTAGCAAAGCTGAGCAAAATCTCAGTGCTTTGAGAGAGCTTGGGACCAAGTTGCCAAATCTAGAAGGGTAAAGATACTCTGCTCATTTTCAGCTTTGGTGGCTCAGGAGAGCATTCCTCACAAATGACATTGAGGTTGATACAAAGGTATGGATCACACCATCCTCTCAGAAAAAAGAACCAGCTACACTTATTATCAAAAAGGTAGGAAAGCAGCTTGTAACTACTAATGGATGATGTTTCACCATTATCTCTGAGGAAAGAAAAGGAAAAAAGCTCATGGGGAGAGCAAGAACCTGTCTGCAGTCAGATAGCAACTCAGTGGTATACCAGAAGCAAGGCCAACCTCATTCAAGTCCCAGACCTTCTCTACTGTTGCCAGGCACTGGTTTGCCATTCAATCAAGTTTCTTCAGGCATTACACATAAACAGTCTCCCAAAATCTGCCTAAAGATGTAGCTGGCAATGTGTGTAATGTACACACATAGATATATACATATTACACATACACAGAGTCTGGCCTTTGCTCATAAAACACTTCTACCTAGATAAGGGCACTTGACCATATTGAGGTTGACTATATCTTTAACCTATGGATTTTGCAAGTGCTGAATGCCAAACTGTGTTTTCTCAGCTGGTTGGTGTGCTGGTCATTCATTAATAAACATCTTTTGTTATCCATTAGTGTACATTAAGCTAAACAAAATGGATTTGGAGCAGGGATCCCATTCTTCTTCTTCTTGTCTTATTTAATTTTCTGTTCTCAGAGGAAGTTTATATTTTTCCATTTGAAAGGAATAGAATTACTGCAAAAGAGTCTGTCTGCACTGACAGATCTAGCTTTCTTTTCCTCCTCAACAGCTGGGTTATTATTAGAACTGGCAGAATAATTCATAATGAATAATTTGACACCTCTTTTTCCATACATAAATCACAAGTTGCCCACATTTATTTGTTACTTCAAATTATTAACCGCAGATTTTCTGCCAATAACTCCCAAAGGAGCATTACTGATTCAATATATTCTTTGTCATTTGTGTCCCCATCCCCCCCATCAGGAAATTCTTTCATTAAAGTCAGAGAGAGAAGCATTAATTACCCCTTATTTAGAGGTAATAACTCATCATCTGGAGCATGTCCAAAGAAGGGCAATGAAGCTGGTGAAGGGTCTAGAGTACAAGTCTTATAAGGATCAGCTGAGGGAAATGGGGTTGTTTAGCCTGGAGAAAAGGAGGCTCAGGGGAGACCTTCTCTCTCTATACAACTCCCTGAAAGGAGGTTGGAGTGAGCTGAGGTTTGGTATCTTCTCCCAGGTAACTAGCAATAGGGCAAAAGGAAATGGCCTCAACTTGCACCAGGGGAGGTTTAGATTGGAGATTAGGAAAAATTTATTCATTGAAAGTGATGAAGCATTGGAATGTCCAGGGCACTGGTAGAGGCCCCATCCCTGGAGGTGTTCAAAAATGCGTAGACACGGCACTTGGCATGTTTTAGTGGCATGGTGGTGTTGGGTCAACTGTTGAAGATCTTGGAGGTCTTTTCCAACCTTAAAGATTCAACAGCCAAGCAGTTCTAGCTTTCTGGGTCTCATCCTTGCAGAAGAATTTCTGCTGGATTATGGTCTTTTCAGGACTGCTTCTGGTCATAACAGATGACTTGTGTCTCATTTAAAAGACTCAGGAGTCACTGGAGTCTTTAAGTCACCGAGCATGATCACTGCACTTTGTAGGCTATAGTTTGAAAGATTAAGCAGGAATTAAGTAGTGAATTAAGCTTGCGTTGGTGCCCAGAACAAGGGATCCCAGATCCTTTGGTATTATGTCATGTAAATTCCTTTTTGTGGCCAGTTAGTTTTCATTTGTAACAGTATGAGTCCAACATAGCTCTGAGGACATGTTTCTGCTAAGCCCCTGGGCAAATCTGTACACAACTAGAGAAAAAGCCTATGAACATATTGAGTGTCCTCAGCAGAAGAGCAAACAAAAAAGTCTCATTTCTCTAAAGGATAGAGCTTGCTCCCACACCATGTTGGTGGCACATATGTAAAAGAACCAGCCATTTAATTCTACCTAGGGTGAGTACATTGCTCTGGACAGCTTTGGAAAGCCCCACATACCTACTGGCATTAATATATATTGCAAACAGTCATAAAGTATCCCAGCAGGCTGGTAAACCAAAGACAAACATCAGCAAACATAAAAGAACTGCTGAGTGCAAACCCAAGTCAGCCTAAACCGTATGGGTACATATATAATAACAAAGGGTCCAGTCTAGAGACTTAGAAACTGCAAGAGCTCACATAATCCACTAACTGTTGCCTAGCTCTGACTACATGATGACTTTTAGTTATTTCAAGTTCAACAGGTGAGTTTAAACAACCTGTTTAACATAAAACATAAGGCTAAAAACCAGAAGTAAGCTGAACATATTGGCATTCTGGCACCTTATGCTGAATAATTCATACATAAGGTACTGCAGAAAAGAAACATATGGTTTTGGTCCACAGTGACTTTTTAAGCAGAACATTTAAGAACCAATCTCAAATGTATATGTCCAGCAAAACCCTTCTTGTGCAGAGTAAAGAGAGTTCATTATAACTGCAGTTTCCTCGATCTTTATCAACTCCCATGGTGATTAAATTTCCTTATTCAATTTTGCCCTGAGACAAAACAGGAACACTTACAAAATCTCATCTAAAAGAAAATTTAGGCTGCTACCCCTGTCCAAAACAACTGGGCTTATTTCATTTTGATACACTAATGGCAGATGTAAATTTGACATACAAATCCTTGGGACAAGGGCCTCCCTTCCAAAGGAGAGTACCACTTGAGGTCCAAACTGTCTACAGAAGAGTTGTCATACTACAGTCATCAGAGCATCAATTCTCTTCTTGGTTGTTCTGAATGCAGTCTCCTACTGAGCACCATATGCATGTCTGATAGCTGCCATTAAAAATCATCACTGCACACACCAGTCCTTCAAATACAGTCAGTGGAAAATAAACTCAGACTCTCAGCACGGTAACTTCTGGCAAATGAAGACTTTTAGTACTACACTCAGCCAAAGTACACAGCTACTTTACTCTTGGCTAATGCTGCATCCTTTCTGAGACACCTAAACCTACGTGCAAAGTGACAGCATTGCTGCAGTTACATCTTTAATCACAGCAGTGGTTAAAAGCCAAAAGTAAGCTAAACATATTGGCATTCTGGCACCTTATGCTGAATAATTCCTATGTAAAGTGCTGCAGAAAAGAAACATATGTTCTTGGTCCATAGTGTCTTTGCTGTAAAATATTGAAAAATTAGCCTTGGATGTATACATTCAATAGTAGCCCATCAGTATGGTGTCAGAAAGTCTATCTGCACTTGCATGTACTCCTCCACTGGGCTGACACAGGATGTATGTATTTATGGCAACAATTCAAATCCATATAGCAAACGAGCTATATGGTTATTCAAGTATTTTGAACACCTCCTTCAAGTGGATGTGAACCTACACTTTCTTAGGAGCAATATACAAAGCTGCTCTTCCTCTGCAAACGCACAGCAACAGGGATGTCAAAATTTCCAGCCTCTTTATAGCATCCAGTCTAGCTTGTATTGTTTTACAGTTACATATAAGGCCTTGAAGCTCATCTCATCGCAGCCCTGAGATCAGAATCGGGTCCAGCATATCTGGAAACACACTCAGACACATGCACACACAGAAGAAACCCTTTGGCATATCTATGAAGAATAGGCCTTCCAAAAAAACATCCAGTATACAGATGAGCCCTCAAATTAGTAGAGAAAGCATGACGACTTCAGCAGTGGTGGCTGATGAAGAGACACACACATATACACCTCTGCCACCAATCGTGCTGCTAGGGCATTCATCAAATTAAGTACCAAGAGGAACAACACCTCTGATATCTCTTCATTTGGGGCTCCAGTAAATGAGGCACTAGATTAGGCCTGACAGAGGCCTAATGCAGCTTGAGCTTTTCCTGGTGTAATTAATTGGAACTTCGCCAGCTTGACAAATTGGAATGATGAATCTATCTTGTATGAATAGAGAAAAAAAATGCATAATCAGTCAAAGATTTAGTTAAGACAGCTTCTCTCTGACTCCCTGCCATAGCTAAATCCATTAAGGTGAGGAAACATCACTTTAAGAAAAGGCACTGCTCTCCCTATCCTCAATTTATAACTTTTTGCTCTTGAATTTAATGGAGCAGTCAACCTGGACAGATTTGACTTTGGAGGGGTGAGAAAGGGGGAGGTGGATAAGGTTGTTTTATTTTTAGCATTCTAATCTTCCCTGTGCCTGGGCAGTCTAGGGAAGAAAACAGTCACTTTGGTTTGAATGTGTATTCCTGGGTTTGGATTTTAAGTCTTTGGGGTTACATGAGGGAATCTAATAAAAGTACTCCACATACTTTGCCACCAAGATGATTCTGTGATAAAATTTGTTCATCAAGATTTTCCCCTCCTAACTTGTTTAATTGCTGGTAACATTTAGGCTTTAGTGGATGTGATAGATTGACTGCTCTGCCAGCACTGCTTTTTCCTCTCTAATTACCACCTAGCTGTAAAGGCCCTTTCCTGACACATTTAATGGAGAGGCAGAGGGAAAACAAGTTTGCTTACTTTTAAAATATATTTTTCTCATTCAGCAGTTATTTTCCATATATTTAATTTAAACCATGTGCTTCCCCTCCCCATCTTGCTTGTTCAGCCATAAGACCCAAATTTTGAAGAATCAATTAAGCAGCTAACATCCCCATTTGTACTGAATGTTTAGAGAAACCTTACATTTCCTTTCCAAAGTTGTGTGTTGCAAAATAAGTTACTTACAATGCTACAGAAGAAATGCTTATTGGTAAAGTGAGAGTTGACAATGATGGTGTTCATTTCAAACAATCCAGAATTCCTCCCTGGCTCACACATGCACAAGTGCCAGGCAAATGTTTAGCTGACATAATGCAAATGACTGGCCATAGATTTATTTGACAAAGAGTTGAGCAGACAGCCCTGTATTGCACTCACTTGTACCCCACACAACCCCACCAGAGCCAGGAGGGTTTTGCTGGCAGAAATGAGAGCAGACTTAAACCCAAACACTCTGGTTCATGCATTGAGCCATTCACTTTTGGCCACTGTCCAACCTGACAGCCACATTTAAATAAGCCACCTGCTGAGGATGGAGCTGAAAGAACCAAGTGCTCAGGAGAGCTTTAGGCAAAAAGTATCCTGAGCTTATGCAATAAGGCATGAAGTGAAAGGATCTCAGTGACAAGGACTGCTAGAGGCCATATTATGGTCCTGATCTCTTGTTCTAGGTCAGACACAGAATAGTTTTGGGGATCCTCCCCTTCCTTGCTTATGCTACCTAAAATATATCAGACACAAGCTCCATCCAGAGAGCATCATTGCATATGTGCCCCAGGAAGTGAACTATACACAGGGGATGTTCACATTTTCTTTATGTTATCTCTAATAATGCAGAACACTATTTCCCTCTGCTTAGTATTATTGGGATTTTATTCTTCAGAAGAACTGGATTTGCTGTGTCAGAAGCAGAAGTCCTTTCCTTGGAAAGCTGTGAGACCCCTCTCTTACCATGCAGTACCTTAGCACTGGGTCTTGTCTAAGTCACCTCAGGAGCCCTTTTGATTTGGTTCTCACCCTCCTTGCCAATTTTATCAACGATATCTTAAGCACCTAGACACTAAAACAGGACTGCACTCTTTCTGCTGCTGATTATGTGTGAAAAAACAGCAACCTCCTCCCAACCCAGTGACAAAATCCTCCCCAAAGAGAGACACCAAACAAAGTGCCAGAAAGACAAGCAGTTCTGCTGCCCCAGCCTGTAACAATGGCTGATTGCAAAATGTTATTTGGCTTTCTTGGCCTCAAATAGTTCAAATCAAATCTAACCAAGTTATAGTTGGAAAGAGCCCTTGGAGAGAGGCTTACCCAGTGTCAGCCAGGGCAGCCCCTCCAGCAGTCAGACTCTTAAACTAGATTGCTTTGCCTTTGAACTTTGGAGAGGAAAACGTTATGCATTATACCTATGTAGATGATCCAAATAAAAATCCACACTCTTTCCTCATTCTATTGGTACTTAATTTTTCACCTTCCAAGGCTTTCTTCAGAAAGCCCTGCTATAGCCTTCTACCAGTGGGAACCACCAGTTTATTTTTTATTTCTATACCCTCAAACTGCCACATGAATATCTTCTGACTTGGTGGTGACATGGAGGTTGTCAAGTCAAGTTCAACAGCTGACTCATAGGCCATTACTCACACAACTGCCATTCCACTTTTAACCTCCCCAACCTGTGTTTAAAACCAAGTATATCCCTCCCCCTCCTTAACTATGCTGCTAGGAAACACCTTAAGAACTTAATTCAAACTTAAAAAGCTTGTTATTTTTTGGTGCAGAAAAGCTCCCAGTTAGATACAGCCCATGACAAGCAAATCATTTCAGTGGAAAAGGACTTGAACCTTCACTCATTAGTGTAGTATGTACTTCTATGCAGTGGGCACTTAAGGGTTAATGATTTGCCAATTAAAAAGACATACCCAAAATATCTGAGAAATATTACAGTAACATACTTGTCACAAAAGGTCCTGCTCTCCAAAGTGGTTCTACAAACATTGTCCAGGAGTGATTTGAACATCAGGTCATTTGTTTCTGATCACATCTCAGCTCCTGCCCTGACAGTGGGAATGATGTGCCCAACACTCACCGTATCGTGTTGTTTGCCAGCTGTGATTTGCCCTTTGCTTAGCAGGCAGAACAACCGAGATCAGCAGCGGGCTGCTTTACCATAACACAGGCTGTGTCTGCGTTACCACATACAGGACCACAGGAGGCTCCGGAGACTACAGAAGTAACCTGTGAGCTCTTTGTGCATCCACACACACCTTGGGCAGCACCTCCCTGCAAACCCACAAGCAACATCCAGCATCTGCCTTTGCTACTTTTTGATGCAACCAGAGAAATACACTAAAACACACAACCTGCCAAATGAAGTTTGAAAAGTCTCTGTGTCTGGCTGTTTGGCTCCAAAGTGTGTTTCAGCCTTCAATTCAAGTTTTTAAGTCAATTTTTTTTTCTTTTCAAGGCTCTAGCCCTAACCCTCCCAGCCCTAACTCAATCCTTCAAGCACATGCACATACCTGCCCTTGTAGAGAAGCATTCATTTTTACTGTAGAGATTGCTTGAGCAATCTTGAATTCAATTTTTCTCTACCTCCACATGGGATAACCAGTCCCTTGTGCATGTGTGCACAACATCTGCCCCTTGCAGAGGTTTCATTTTTGTTTGGGTTTGGTTTTTTTTTTAACTATCCTTTCCATGGCAAGGATGATCAATCGTCTCTGTCTCTTCCTAGTCATGTCTCTATTACAGAAGATCCTGTTCCAATAAATGATTAGAACATGCAGAATGCATTAAAATGAATTATAATAGCAATCAGATCCCCAGTGCCTTGGCAGAACCTTTCCATCTCAGGTGACAGCAGGTTCCCTTGGGCTTAGCTCTGGAGAGAGAATGCCAGACCTCAAAACTCAATCCAGCAACTTTGTATGAACCCAACCAAGTACAGACTGTGCAGTTCTTCCATTGTCTCCAAATTAAGAAGGATACACCCCAAAGGCTATTCCACAAGCTGCTTTACACAACTCTGTCTCAATAAACTGTAAGTGCATTTTTCCATATATTATGTGATTACAGCCTCTATCTGCCTATGGTGCCATGTTTTATTACAGGCCACCAAAAATAATTAGTTGGTGACCCAGAAAACTGATATATAAAATCCTTTTAATCACCAATATGGCTTTCAATTATATAGTGTAAACTTATTAACCTTTTTACTGCTGAGATTTGATTTATGGAATTCCAGCTGCATTAACATCATAGGAGAAGATAGAAAGCATCTGTAGGATGCTTTGGGATTAACAACTGATGGCTAGCTTTGCCATCACCGAGTCTTACAGAGCAAAGGCAGACTCCTGCAAGTCACCAGGGACTCACTTCTATCAGAGCTGGGTGAAAAGTTTAGTCTGTGGAGTGAGGCTGTGCAAGTCCTTCATATACAAACCAGAACACACAGGCCAGTTGTGATTTTCAGGAGGAGCAGAGGTTGTATGAGGACTTGCTGCATTAATAAACAGCAAGGGCAAAGACAGGGCTGCATTTGTGCCTCTCCTTACTCACACAGTCAGAAACACTCATATATTGAATGGAGACACTTTGGGGGAATTCTACTGCATGGGAACCCTGAACAGCAACTTTATTCAAAGAAAGGTTGACTATTAAAAGAAGGGCTATTTGTGATGGTGTTCCTTTAGAAAGCAATTTTCAGATATGTTTTCTTTCATTTTATCATCATCAGGTATTTCCCTTTTTTTAGTTTCTCCCCTCCTGGAACTCAGAGTGTTCCCAGAAATTCATATCTCAGTATAAGAGGATTTGTGTACTTCTTCATGGTACAGAAATAGCATTTAATGCTTTGTGCAAGGTCTTAGGCATCTTCCTGAGGGGCTGTATTTCTATAGATGATGCAGAGATCAGTAGGAGAGACAAACAGGCCTTAGTGAAGCCCTGCTAATTAAAAAGCCAAATTACTAATCTGAGCTAGATGATGCATCAAGATCAAATAAAAGATAGAGGCATCTATAAAGGTAAATACTGCCAATGATGGGAAGACCTGCATTTCCAGCACACACACACATCATTTCCTTCAGGCCTTAAGAATGCACACAGAAACAATGAATCTTGCCACAGCTTCCACTCACAGTTCTCCCTCTATTTCTTGGTGGCTCATTTTTCTCCTCCTGTTTCTTGGTGTCTCATATTTTGTTGTCTAATGACAATAAAACAGAATAGCAAAGTTCTGTAAAAATCATTTCTGTTATGACCACCTAATTACTTTTTTTTTTTTTTTTTACAGTCTCAGGAGAACTAAAATAATTAATAGATTTGGGTCAAAGTTTGCAAATAAATATGAGGTTTCAATTTTCAAATCTTACCCTTTTTCAGTCTTAAAAACCACTTTACAGTCAACCTATTTTTCTGGAATTCTTAGTATGTAAGCATTCCCAAATAACAAACTAGAAAGACAAAATAACCAACACTCCCCACACACTGAACCAAACCCTCACCATTTACTTAGGTTTTTCTTCTTCAAATCTGAAAAGCTTTGAAAGCTGCAGTGAAGAGAAGCTATATGGGTAGTTGCTTTGATAACCTGTGCAAAAGCTATTGTCTTTATAGAAGGGAAATGCCAATATTTGCCATCACCTTTCTCAGGATTAAATGTTACTGCATGAGACACAAGTTTCCACACAGGCACTGCCTTGCCTGCAAAATGGGCAGCCCAGTTCCCTTTGGGCACTCTTGTAGATCCAGATTTGTAATGGTTCACTGCAACCTGTGCACTGGGCAAAGACTCCCAGCTTCTGACTGCCTGGGTCATACCTGGACATCTAGCAGATTTCTCCCAAGGTCAGCTTTGACATCTCCTTCTCCAGGAGCTTTGTAGTGCAGCACAACAGCACACGTTACTGCCATCCACCTCACGCCAGCTCCTCCAAGTGCTAATAAGGCCCATCAGAGAGACAGCAAGATTTTTAAGTGTATTCTGTGAAACAAGGAGAATAAAAATCAATGGCACTACATAATCCAGTCAGTGCTTTTCTTTGCTCACAGATCTTCATTTGTTCAGCTGGGAAAGTTATTAACTGCCTAGAAATAATACAGTAAAGGCGGTCAATGACAATTATAATGTGAAGACTAATAGAGAGGGTGGTGTGAAGCTGGTACATTCTGTTCTGCTAAAGCCCATTTATAAGGTGTTACTATTTTTATTAAAAATTACCCTAAGTGGACATCATTTAATGCTCAATTACTATGAAATTCCTTTGGAAATATATATTAAAGGCAGCAGCTCTGTATTTATACCAGGAGGGTTCTTTGAGACTGATGCTATCGCAGCGAATACTAGGGGAATGTCAAGTCCAACACCAGTGCATTGAATATTCTTGCCCTCTAGGTCAGGTGTCCTTTCCTCCTCCACACTGACATTTGAGACAAGTCTTTATCTATGTGGAGAGAAGCCACATGAATTATATACGGGCTGCATTTTCTAAGAGAGGAATTTGCAACACAGGCTGGCAAGGCCTTTAGCAATGATTAACTGAGACGTTTTTGAATAACAATACAAAAAGGTACAGCTCCTAAGCAGGCAGTTTTCTCTTGAAGGCCAAAAGATTTCTAAACCCCTACATTTACAAAACAAGCATTATCTCAGACAAAGAACAAAACCTTCTCAGCAGAAACTTCAACTTACCCTAGATGTCTCTGAGCAAAACAAATACCATAATCCCTTATCTTCTACTTGCAGAGCCCCAGACTGAAACATCCCTAGCCCTTCCTTACCATCAGAATTTAACAAGAAGATCTCAACCCTCAAATTTGCTCAGCACAGGTGGGATTAGTTACTCTAAAAAACAAAGCAGGCTCTCCCAGATCACCTGCAGCTGCCTGCATCTACACTTTCAGCCACAGGTGTTGATGATGTGACTCACCACCGCTCTTCCCTGGCAGGTTGTGGGAGAACTTGTTTGTCTCAGAAGTATTTGTGGAAGAAAGCAAGAGGATATGACCAGTGATGCAGCAAATTGAACCCTAGCAGGGTATGGCTGGAGTTTGCTGAAGAAGCCTTCAACCAGAGGATCCCACATTTTGTTTAGCTACAACCTCTACTAGCAGCAGAGGAAACAAAAATGGCTGGACTTGGTTTGGGAAATGTAGTTTGAGAAGCTGAGTCTGAAACCATCCTTTCCCTATGGATGTGTCTGCAGCCAGGGCTCTTATTTGAATGCAGTGCCTAATGTGACTTTGTGCACAAAATCTGTCTCCTGAGGGTGGTAGTTAACTGATCCTGCAGGGTGAGGGTATTGCCGATTGGGGTGCTGCCCTGCCTGCTTCGGGGTGAAGACTAACAGGATTAAACAAGGCTTGAAAGATGGCAGGTAGCAGACACTGGTCACGGGAGTCTTCTATTTGCAATGCTGCTAAGATCCAAAGACAAATTTAAAGCAGTACCTCACTTCCCAGACAAAAATACTATCAATAGCTACTTAGCAGCTTAAGAAACAGAAACAGCAACTGGAGGAAGGGAAGTGTCTTAAGTGCTCTGCTAGAACCAACATTCTATTTAATCTTAAATCATATTTTGCATCCTCTGCTGGAACACTATTTATCCCAGACCTCCAGGCAGCTTAGACACCTGGCATAATAGCCCATTAATTACTTCAGCATGGGAAATAAATTTTAATATCTTTCTCTTTGATGCTCATTACTAAACACTTCATGCATTCCTAAATACACATCAATGGTTCATCCTTCTTCCTTTTAGACATAACAGGCTTTATTTCACAGTCTGACTTTAATCAACATCTCCCTCAACTCTAGGTGGCATGTGATAATGTTTATAATCTCCTCCAGGGTCACCAGTTCATTTAGAAACCCAGGACAAAGTATTTGTATTTGTGTTCTCATCCTGTTAAAGGTGATTACAACATCAAGTTTTGTCCAGAGTTCCAGTGTGCGAAGATGGAAGGTGGTATGAGGTATAATGGTAGCAGGTCAGCACTTTGAATAAGCATCCATCTGTAAACAAGTCCCTTAAAATATTGCAGCAGTGTGAAAGGAAGCTGCATCCTAATTGGGCAGAGTGAAAAGCCACAGGGCTTATAAATATAATGTCTAGGTGATCCGTCTTGCCAAAAAAGAGAAGGTTCGTTATATGAAGGACACATTATCCTTTTCTCTTCCTATGATTCAGCATGGTAAGTAGTCATTCCTAATTGGCTTACAGCTTAGTATGAAATATTAGGATGCCACACAATGTGATGACACAGCTGGATTCCTAAGGGAAGCCAAAGAGTGATCTGAGAACAGAAGAGGGACAAGAGCAGATGCGGGTATGAAAAAAGAAATAGTTGTAGCTTAGAGAGTAGCATGTCATCCTTTATCCTCCTCCTCCCCTCTGCAGCATGCTGTGTACAGCACACCACTCTCCTGGTAGAAAGGCAAGAGACCTGTCATTTCAGAGTTCCTAAATAAAACGTGGGGGGAAAATGAGATTGCTGGGAGTCTTGAAACAGGAAGAGGCAAGCAGGCTGAATAAATCTGGGCAATAGCTGCCTTGTCATGAAAAATACACTGCACAAATTTCATCTCTCCTTGTGCACCATATGATGATTTCCTCAAATTTACTCCTGACTGGAAAGTGTTTGCCAAATTACCTAGTTAAACAATCTGTGGGTCACTCACAGAAGTTCGGCAGTCAGGAGGCAAGCCATTTGAGTGGACACCCAGGTTGTATGCTGAGAGCTTGTTTCCTGGTCCTGGCCTTGATTCAGGAAGGTAATTAAACAGCTGCCCACCTGAAGTCAATAGGGCTATTCACATGCACTTAAGTGCTGCTGACGCCAAGCTGTAGGGAATAAGCTTCTCAGGGGGAGGTTTTTGCTGCAAATACCAGTGTTAATTCAAAATTCACTTTCTACAAAGTCCTTCTCCTGCAGTCAGCTGAAATTAGCTATATCCACTCTTGTGCTTGCCAGGAAACTTGATAGCATATTGCCCCAAGTGAACATAAAGGAGAAATAAACACAGCAGAAATTAATAACAGGAGTTCAGACCAGTAGGTTGCAGAAGATGTGTTATAAATTTCATCCAGCTGTAATGCAAATTCTGCCAAATGATTGGGAACATCTCCCTTTTTATATCACTGTTTCACTACATATTAATAGCAACCAGTTACTGATGCAGTACTAAAATATTAATGATATGGCCATAAACCTGAACCGGTGCCTAACTTGGCAGAACAACACAGGGCAACTTTGCAATCACATGTGAGCAAAACCAGTTTGCAGAAACCATTTTGTTGCTGTGAGACCATGTGAGCGGGAGTAATTCCATGGCTATCTTAGGCACAAAATCTGGTAGTCTTTCTTGGAAAATCAACAGCCCCACTGAGGTGTACAGGATGGGTGCTCAGATATTTATGCAAGGCTGAGAGAATTTCAAACCAGGCAGAAACAAAGTTCATGCAATTAATTAGGAAGATTTGATCTGTGATTTCACCTGCAGCTGGTATGACTGATTTTTATATGTACATTAGAGACAACAGCCTCAAGCCCCTGGGGTCTGATTGTCTCTTATTGTCTCTTTAGCTTTTATTTCTGGACTGAGCTGGAATAAGCCTACCAAGTAAAGCAAGAAATCCAAAGCGAAACCCACAGCTGTTGCATCTGCCTGATACAAGAGCAGGTGAATTTATCAACTCTGCATTGTATCATCTGTGACCACAACAGAAATTTGAGTGTGTTAAAAAGATTTAAAAGTCAGAGAATTCTGTTGCACCTTTTCTATTTTCCAGTCTGCTACCCAGGCCACCCTCCTCAGGACAACTAAGGGCAGTTGCTAACTAAACAAGGCAGTCTTTGAGATGCTTAATTGGATCTGCAAAAAAGAAGCAGGTCTTGATGTCTCCTTGCTTCTCACTTCAGCTACACTCCAGCAGAAGTGGGCTGGCCCATTTTATTATTCACATTTGTTTCTTTCTATGAAGAGGGCAGCATATATCTAAACTCTTTTCAAACACCTTTAACCAAAACTACAAATTAAGGAGAGTAAGGACACATACAGAAGGATTGTGTGCACTATGCACAATTCCCAACAGGAAGAGCTGGAATCAGAATATTTTTACTTTTCCATAGGACACAGCTAATGGCTCACTCTTGGTTAGCATCACTTGCTCCCTGTCAGGATCCAGAGGAGGCACTGGAGGAGATTCATATATATATATAGCCAATGTTTTGTGTAAGTGTATCAACATGAAACCAAGGTCTTTGCTTTAAAAGTCCTTCACTGCTGCTACTCCAAGCCATCAGTGCACAAATAAGATGACTTTGGTCGTGACTGGGTTTTCAGTTTAGAAGTGCAGAGAATGGCACAAAATTTAGTATGTCAGAAAAAAGAAGGGTCCTATTCTTTTTTTTATTACAGTCACATAAATGAGGATCCAAACTACCACTGAGATGTCACTTAACATTGTTAGCACCTGGGAGGCAGGTCCAATCACTGCAACAGTGTCTTTATTATTTCCTGACCAGAGTTGCTGCAGTGCCTTACAGCAATCATAATCTTTCTTCATTATACCTGCAAACAATTGGCATGGAGGTGTGACTGACAATCATTCCTTTCAGAGGAAGTGATCATAGGGTTTCCATTGCTCTCACATCAGTTAGCTCCTTGCTTATTAATGACACACTTGAAATTTAGTCTTGCTTCTGCTCAGGTGGGAGATAGCAAACATTGACTTGATTGACACCCGTCATTAGGAAAGTTTCTCATACAACTCCAGTGGTAAATAATGCACTAACTGCAAATTCAGACAAAGAAATGGTTCTGGCTTTCAAGTCACCAGTGCCAAAGAAAAATTGCCTGTGTTTTGAAACTTGTTCTAGCAAGACACTGGAACTGCATGGAGCAACACGAGAACCTCTAGGCAGTAATTCATTTCTGGTTTCAGACAACCAGCTCTTCAGTTCCTAGCAGAGTGAATGGCAATTGCAGTGTTTCAGGGCTCCTAGACACACCACAGCAATCAGCAATAGTGAAACACAATTACACCTAAAAACATAGCTACGTCCCTTGGACAAAGTCTATGGTCAGGTCAGGTCAGCTCCAGTTCATCTCTTAGGTCTTCTTTGTCCTTTTTTGTGTGACAAAGACCAATGGAGGACATTGAGAAGAAAGAGAAGATCCTTTCAGACACTCTCTCACACACAACACAAAGTGCACACAACTACAGATGGGTCTGCTACAGGTGCCTGCAGAGGTGCCATGACAAATCTTCATCTTAAAACTGTACAGAACAGTTCCCACAACATCTCCCACATCTAAAGTCTACCCTAAAAAAACCCAAAAAATCATCTCTTGGAAGAAGACAAGTCAAACATAACTCATTCCTTTATTCTTTTTCTCCCTTACCATGCTTTACAGAGGACTGTTTCATCTCATTCTTCTGTTTCCAAGAAAGACCTTTCTAAATCCTCAGGCAATATTCAGAGCAGGCAGATTTTTCTTTGAGTGTTCAAGGCTGATCTGATCAATTAAAAAAAAAAAGAAGGTTACAGTACATTTTAAACCAAACACCCCACAGTACAAAATCTCAGAGGTCATTCTGTAAGAAAAATATTTTCTGTTAGCAAGTAAATGCAAAGGAATGATAACAGGGATTCAGCACAACCCCCTTTCTCATGTCTCCTCTGGGACTTTCTGCATTGTTCTCTCTTTTTAAAGGGTTTAAAATGCAAGGGTAATGCTGCTGAAGTCCTGGGTATGTGAGTTCTGTTCTCTGGCTGGAAATGAAGTGCTGTGGATCACAGAAAATTCTTCCCAGCTGTTTTGCCTCCCCATATTTTTGTCCTTTTTCACTTTTGAAAGCGATGAATTCTCTCCAGCCACAAACTTTCTCCCGGCATGTGATGCACCACAGGGCCCCACAGTCTTTTCTGAGCTGCAAGGTAAACAGTCTTCCCCACTGGGACTCCCTTATAGGGTTTAGAGCCTCTCTTTGCAACAGGAAATCTCCAGTGAAGTACAACCACTTCCTCAAGGTGAGTGGTCCCTAGGGCCTCAGGAATCAGAGCTGACATAACGTGAAATTTGCTTCCCCCTTTACCAGCTCTGGCTAAATAAACTCATCTTCCATACAGTAGGACACACTTCATTTTCCTGTCCTTCATTTTCTTCTCCCTCTTGTTGATTCCAAAAGGAGACCACATAGAGCAACCATCACAGCCAATTTGATTTCCAATTTTCTGGGTAGCTTTGCAATCACACTCTATTTGTCACCTGAATGCAGTATCGAATTTGCAGCCTGGGTGTGAATGACTTCTGGAATTATCTCCCTTGGACAAGACACCAAAGCAATTCAAAAGCAAGTAAACAGAATGCAGAAATACCCCTGAATAGGATTATGTCAGGTTTCTAAGTCCTAATCCTGTTACTTCAGCAGCTATCCATTTCTCTTTTCCTTCTTCCCTTCTGGCTAGGATTTTCCTACCCAGGATTCAGTTCAGCATCACCACAACAATCAACTATATTCTGTAAAGTTGCTAGGACTACACGAACATTTGCAGCTTGGCAAGCTGTACTGTAACACCACAAGATGTTCTTGACAACCACTGACCCCAAAAGCTGATGTGATCAAACACATCTCCCCATGAAAGAAAGAATCAGACTGTAATCAGTGTTACCATTTTAAGGCAAATAAATCCTAATCCCTTGCCTGTTCTGTGGTATTCCTCTAATTGCTGTTTCCTTACATATTCAAACCTCTACAAGTTGGTTCTGTTGTTTGAATGTCACTTGGAATCAAATCAGTGTTGCAGATACAATGTCTTTGAACCTTTTAGTCCAGCTGTGAACTTTGGGCTTAATCCTTCAGGGCTCCCTTGTCTAGCAAGCTTTAATGTATATTAAATTTTCTACAAGGAGAGTGAAAGTGGTCAGAGCAAGATAGTGCAAGAGTCTGTGTTTCATAAATTAATAAGCATCACCAACTGCATTGCTTGACCCTTTAAACCCTGTGAAATTAATATAAGTAGACAACCAAAGTGCACTTGGCCCCTGAAGAGCCTTGGAAGTTCACTTAAGCAATCCAAGTTTCCTTAAACTTTTATAAGCCAGCTTTTAAAGCAAGTCCTTTGTACTTATTACTGATGACAGTGAGCATGACAACAGCCAATGAACCTTTGCTGACTTCTGCCCCCAATATGGTATAGCACAGTTATCAAGGGAAATATCAGAATCAAAGCTTGTAGATTACATTGAGGTCCTGACTCTGGAAAGAGCCCCCCATAGACTCTTCAGAGTACCCCAGCGAAATAAACAGCTAATATTCTCAGACATCTATTTAGGATGTATGGACATTATTGTTTACTTAAGAACTTTTGGCATGGTACACCCCTCAACCTCCCTCCCCCAATAAGAAGTGTAGCCTCTTCTGAGGAAAGCTGTGTTTCTCTCAGTTCCCTTGCAAGAAGATGCAATTTTAAGCTCTCTTATTTAGCTCAGGAAAACCTTCCACTTGGTGGTGGTGAGTCAAGCAGCACTAAGTCTTCACCTTAACCTATTAATGGGTGTAAATTATTAAATGGCATTAGGTAGGCATGGTGAGGAATAGGCAGGCTTCTCTCAGCCCTCTGTGTGGGGTGAGACTGCCTTGAACAAGGAGGAAAATGTGTATACACACCTTCTGCATTTTGGTATTAATCTTGCAGTCACTTGTAATACTTGAGTTAGCATCCTGTAGAAATAAGATACCTCACCCTTGCCAGCTGATTATATTTTTCATAATGTAAAAGGTTCTTGCTGAATTATTCAGGTGTTTTTCCCACTCCTTAAACTAAGAAAAAAAAAAAGAGAGACTGAAAAGCTAAGGCAGCAGCCAGGTATCTAGAAATAAACAGGCTGACAGGCAGTGGTGCCTATTATTAGTATTTACTATTGGACTGGGAAGTCCAATTAATGGTGAAATTTGAGCTAAACTTCTCAAAAGGGAAAGCAGAATTTCAAAAAAAACCCAAAAAACAACCAAAACAGGCAAGGGATGAGAAAAGACAAGATTATCTGCTGAAGGGCATCTAACTCCTACTACAGGTATCCCTTCCCCAGCAGTGAAGTGAGAAAGGACATGTGTTATCTGTGCTCTGCACCTGTTTAGAACACTTGGGTAAAGCTTTTGGGGATATTTAATGAGACTGGTTTCCATTTGTTCATCTCATTTGTTTGCCTAGACCTGGACACTGACAATACTATCACAGCACAGAGAAGATAAATACATAAACTTACATACACATTTCATACATACACCATGCACAGCCATCCAGAAGAAATAAAACCTAAATAGAAAGCAGAACTCAACTATTAGGAAATCATTCATGAAATTTCTTACCAGAAACACAGATAACAAGAAGCAGCTGGGAAAATGAGGGACTTCCAAGGAATGTGGCTCACAGTAAAGTGAATGTTAACAGGGACAGTCTGGTGACAGGGTTGCAGTCCCTGCCAGGCAGATGTCTACTCTAAGAAAAGTGAAGTTCATTTAGCAGCTCTCTGATTATTAAACATATATTGGGCCACAAGTGAACTTTGAAATAGTTTGGGTCTGTTCTGACACATGTTGCTCCAATTCTGATTTTTTGTGAGTGTAACCAAGCAATGATTATTCAAGATGGAATCATGTGAATTGATCATTACTAATAACATAGCTAATTTGAATGTATCTATAAACACACATGGCTATCTACAGTGGTACTAGTGGTTTCATTGCAGGGAGGAATACTGAAGGAAATGAAAACATAATCAAATGAATGTCATGCACTGACTGCCTATGTTGTCTAAGGGACCACCCTAGAGCAGCATAAACAAGAAAATAACACAATTGTTGACATGAGAAAAAACACTTTCTACATTCATGACTCCTCCATTTGAAAACCAGTCACTCATGGGCCTGTTGGTTGCTGCTTTTCCTCAGAGCTGTAAGTCTTCTCACTTGCAGGCAGATCACCAGCTGGTATCAGGAGGAAATCTCAACAGGGAATAGAACAGGACATTTTTTTAGGGGAGGTGACAAAAGAGGTCTGTGTTTCCTTCCAGGGAAAGAAAGCCAACTTTGTAAATCCCAAATCTTCAACTCCCATTTCAGAAGAAAGCTCCAGTAAATACTCATTCAGCACTGGCAAAATAAGTTCTTCATAAGAAAGAAAGACTGGAACTCCTCACTTGAACACTGTTTGAGAAAAGCAGCTGTGTAACTCTATCTGGAGTGGAAGCAAGACAAATGTCTCCCAACTAGGCAAGCTGCCTTCCTTCCTTGCAACAGTTCAGTACTGGAGAACCTATAGAAGCCTGGAAATGGGATATTAATTTGTTTTCCACCTTTCCTCAGGAGATTTCCAGGCTTATAGAGCTGATGAATGAGATCTGTCTACCAGCCTCCATATCAGTTAGGCCTGTGATGCATCTTTGTTTTTTGATGCTTTGGATCAGAAAAATTTGCTGAGTCTGGGAGAGTCTCAGAACTGCCATCCAAGTCACTAAGGTCTTCTGTAGCCCACTTTTCATTAGCCAGCTGGAAAAGAAAAGCCCCTTTTATCAAATCCCCTGGGGCTAACTCATATTGAAAATAATTTGTTGTTAGCACTTTCAGAGGCAGGGTTTCAAATGATGGATGAAGAAGAATATTCTCTGCCACGGGGTCTTCTTTGTTTTTCAAGTCCTTAGAGTGGGTTTACTGATCTTTGAAACTCTGGTACTAAGAGCACTCCCATTTCCCACTGAACTTGCCACTGTGTCCTTATGCAGAAGGCTGAACACTTCTTGCAAGAGAAGAGTACACATTCAGTTGTTACCCTGGAAGTGGCTGGTTAGAGCAATTCCACAACTAAGGTCATCAACTTGGGGTGAAGATGTTCATTTTCTTTCTGGTTTTGGACAGCATCTAATGCCAAATGCTTCACTCCTGACTATTCATGAACATTCCTGCCACAAAATGGCCTTTAAAATAAAGTGAAATAGCCAAGGTATGTCTATCTTTACCAGAAGGGTGGTTAGGCACTGGAACAGGTTGCCCAGAGAGGTTGTGGATGCCCCATCCTTGGCGGTGTTCAAGGCCAGGCTGGATGTGGCCCTGGATGACCTGGTCTAGTGCATGTGGCATCCCTGCCCATGGCAGGGGGGTTGGAACTAAATGATCTTTAAGGTCCCTTCCAACCTGAGCCATTCTATGATCTTCATGGAGTAGTTTTCTGCTTTGTTTTAAATTGCTGGTACATTTTCTCTTTGAAAGGTCTGCAGAGGGGTTACTTCTACAAGAATTTGGGGTGGGTTTTTTTCTCTTTCAATTTAGCAAATTTTCAACTGCTTTTAGTTATTTTTCAGGAAGAACAGAATCAGACTCTGAAATATAATTGCAATTTTTATAGTTTCTAGGCAAATTTTCTTAAACACAAAAAAATCTAAAATGGGAGCATGAAAATAGGTTTTGATCAAGGCTTCCAAAATCTTCAGTGGCTAGAAAATGCCAGTGTGTTATTAATAGCTTCAAAGTTTTCCAAATTTTCAACAGAAGTCCACATAATTCTTATGAAACAAGAAACCCTTTTCAGACAATGGTATCAGTGAAGCTTACAAAAGAGAAATCTGACAGCCAATGTGTAGGGGAAATGCTCTAGCAAGACTAGAAGCACAAATGCTGGTTTTGGATCAGAAAACTCTATTTCCACAGTAAGTGAATATTCATTTCCAGGATACAGCTTAGTCACTTAAAACAATGTTACATGTTTTGGCTCTTGTACGCACATGTTGTGGTAAGAAGAAATGCTGCTGGTCCAGTCCCACAAAGACAGTCAGACAGATAACTCTTACTGATTTCCCCTGAATCATTGCCTTGCAAGCATGGTGTTCTTGTTTACAGTGAGCTCAGACAGCTCTGGGCAGCACTTCCTCGGGATACAGAGCCATACTTTAGTCCTTCCAGCCCACTGCCTACAGAAACCATGGGTGTTTTAGGGTTAATAACTTACTCACAATGTCCCTGGCTTTGGGTCCCACCTTGCTGCCCTGCAGCTAGAGGAAGCCATGCTCCATCTCCTCTACTTATCAATGAAGATGATCTTCACTTCCAGCCTCCTGCCTCCAGAAAGGCCAAAAGAGGAAAACCTGTGACCACAATGGAAAGCCATGGCCATCTTCTACTGTTAACCAGAAAACTGTGTTTCTCTTCAGGTGACTTTCTGCTCTGTTCTGGCTGTACATTTGCCTGAAGGAATGTAGTGCAACAGCAGCTTTGCTGTGTATGAGGTGGAAATGGCCCAGGGGTAACCTAGGTCATTCTTTTCCAGTGGGTAAGGGAAGGTTTAAAATGGGAAAGATTGGGATTGGACCTCAACAAGCCCCTAACTATTGACACTAAAGCAAAAGAAACACACAGACAATATCATTGAGAAGCTAAAACTTCAACCATTAGAAAAAAGGTCTGGTATCAGCTATAAGCTCTGTCAAATAACACCTTCATCTAATTCTTCCCAGGTAGGCATTCACCCCAGCATGCCACCTGGGCTACTGACACTGCAGAAAATCCAAATATTGAGTTAGCCCCCAAAAGAAACCCCTCCTACATAGAGCAAACACACTCTGCATCCCCCACAAAGGAAGAAGACTTATCCACAGCTCCAGAAATATTCATTTAACAGTTTCTCCTTCCTTGGCTACAGCTCCAGTAATTGATCTGCTCTATTATTTTTCCCCATTCTCTCTCTCTCACATTTAAATTTGTCCTTCATATTTCTGCAGCTTTTTTTTTTTTTCTCTCCAGCCTGTATCTCCACTGTTACATTATTTTTTATCTCTCTGCTCTATTCTTCAAGTGTGAAAAGGGTGATCTGTTCTCTAATATTCATTTTTCTTTTTTTATTCTCCAAGTGCTTTCTTTCCCATCTGTAACAGCCCCTAATATGCACCTCCATTCGATTTTACTTACCCAGCTTGAAACCCTCTCATTCTAATTACCTTTTCAGTTTTCTTCTATTTCTCCCTTGAGATGTCTCAATTAGTGTACTTTTTCTTACTGGCTGTCACCTCTGAGCTACAAGGTGGGTCTAACTCCAACTTAAACCATGCAGAAAATAAATGAGGAGCTGTTCTTGGTGGCCCTGCTGAAGGTGGTGTTACTTTACAAACTAGTACACCTTTAATAGATGATAAATGGGCAGAAAAGTGGCCTTGTTAATGCAGCAGCCCTTGATTTGGTTGCCATGCAGTGTCCTTTCATTACTCAAAGATACAGGAGAGGCAACCTGTGCTAAGTCCTGGGTGATGTACTTCCATACAAAGAGAGTGAGTAGAGGCTAATTAACATAGTTCTGGTCAAAGCCTGAAATTAACTCTTGTCTTTAAAGACCAAAGCTAAAAATGTCATTTGTCTCACCCATAATTATGTTTAGAGGTAATTATGGTAGCAGAATAACAGCAAGCAGAACAAGGCTAGGAGTGGGTTTTTCTGCCCTTTCTGTCTCCAGCAGAACTCTTAAATTCTATTTCTGTTAAAGAGAACTGCACACAAATGCAGGTGACATCCACAGTACATTTCTTTGATTAAAATTGGCACCATCATATTGCAGTTCACACAGAGCTTTCAGAACCTGAGGAGTAAATTCTCTCTCTACCTGCTCCCCTATAATGGGAAAAAGAGCACCCTCCCCCCAGCAGCCTGTACTGTGCAGTGAAGGAGAGATGTGTGCCCAACTGCTTAAAGTGCCAGGCTTGGACCCAAGAACCATAGCCACTGTAATGTGTCCTGCCACAGACACACAGCCCAGGTCACTTCAAACAACCCAAGATACCTACATAGCACAGAGAACAGCCTTTGTCCTGTCTTAGCACAGCACTACCTCCAAATGATAGCATCTTCTTCCTGGGGTATTTAATTTGTCATGCAGGTCTGACCATGTTGCATGCAGCTTTCAGCCTCATTTGTCCAGAGTCAGGATAGCTATTTCTGTACCTGCAGAACAGATACACCCCTGATGGTTGATCCCACTTACTTAAATTATATATATATATATATATATGTAATTGTTGCTATTATTGCTGCTATTATTAAAATCCCAATGGCCTGTGCTCTGGTCACCTTTCAGATGTCCTGAGATCCATCTACCTGCAGTGCCTGTATCACCACCATATCTGAAATGGATGAGCACATCAGCTGGTTGGAAGATTTATCTGTGAGCTATGGTAGCACTGAGTTAAAGATTTCAAACCAAACTCTTCAAAACTTGGTATATATTTGGCTCAAAGCTTGACACTGAAGCTAAACTTCTCCCAAGGGTTTTTTACTGAAAGAAATTTCAAATACTTGATATACCTAGATCTATCTGTACATACACTCATTTTTCCAGTCACTGCACTTATATAAAGTGGCAAAAGCATTTAGATTTCTACTGCACTGGGCCTGAAGGTCTCCATGTGATACAAAATGCACATATACTGGGCACACTGAAGTTTTTAAGACATGCATCATTGGATCAGCTGCTGGCAAAAGCCAAGGTCTGCAACACAAATTTATGCAGAACATATTCACCTGATCCAAATTTGTCTGTTTCTGAAATTATTACACTTTACAGCATAAATTCAGTGAATTCACCTAATAACATCATTGTTAGCACAACTAGCCATGATTTCACTGACAGAACAATACTGCATAAAACAGTAAAGCCACTTTTCAAGTACTGGAGGAGAAAAGACTTTTCTCCTCTCTCTTAAAAGTCTCCCATGCCAACTTTTACAATGCTTCTACTTGAACCTTCTCTGCCATTTTTACTAGCACCCTTCATGGTGAGCAGGGAGTGAGGGCAAAAGTTCCTCTGGAGGGATCAGCCCTAGGGGTACCAAAGATATTCTCCCACCATGCCCCAGACAGATCTTAGACAGTCTGTAGAGATCAGCTCTACTGGAGTACCAGTTTTAGCACCAGTTTAAGCACAGGGTACAGGAATTCTGCTTCAAAAAACCACCCAAAACTACAGCACCCTTTCAAAAGTCTCTGTGCCATCAGATGAATTCCAAAAGACCTGCATATCCCTTGAGCTGTGACTTTCCACAACTCCAGAAAATTTCTACAAAGTAGGGCTCCTGTGCTCCAAAGTTTTTCTCCCAGTGGTATCAGTTATCCAACAAAATTTATCCCTCCTCCCTAGAGAAGTTGCCTCACATAGCTCCTTAGACCTTCACAGCTACTGCATTTGTACTACTACTACTACCTTTACAAGTGGGGAAAACATCATTATGATGACATCTGCCAGTATGACCTGACTGATACAAGCACCAAAGTCCATCTGGAAACATTGCCTCTTCCCATATTTTTTCATCCTTCATGTGATTTTCTTGAAAAATGATGTAATTATTTGTTTAAAGAAAAAAGCTTCAGAGTTCTACAGCATTCTGACATCTGCTATGTTCAAACCTTCTTCAGGGTCCTGTTAACTGAGTTGCATTCCTAACTAGGTGGGACTCTAGAGCAGCAAACCATGCAGTGTTGCCATTTGTGGGACCTTCACCAATGTTACAGGGTACATATCTCAATTCCTAAGAGCAAAGGCACTTTTCTGCAGCACACTGAGCCTAGCTTGTACTCCCAGGGGAAGTGCAAAGCACAGAGAATACAGAATAGCAAAGCATATTGTGACTGAAGTGATCTACAGACAGCAAACAATAACCCTGAAACTGAACCATACTCTGCTTCTCCCTGGCACAGCACAGAACAGGCAGAACCAAAGATGTGATCTGAAAATCAAAGGTTTTTGAGTTCATGGCTAGCTGTCAGTCACCAGAGGCACCTGTGACACTCTGCTGACCTTCAACCACTTTACACTGCATCAGAAGCTGAATCCTGTGGTACCCCTGCTAGGAGATGGCTCTGTCAGCAAGCCCACGTGGCCCCAACCACCACTATGAGATTTACCACTGTTTAGCCATGTCAGCCCAGGACTGGCAAGCAGAGTTTCTTTACATGGTGAACACTGCATGTGGCTCTGAGATGGTTTGCATCTAGTTACTGAATGATTTCTTCCCCATTTTCATTGTCTTGAACTTCAGTGTGGCTGGACCCACCAGCTTGTGTAGATGTATGTCACAGAGAAATTTGCTCTACAGCCTCAGCACACTTGAAAGATCAAACTGGAAAGAGGCCCCAAAGTCTTTAGCCATGGAACAAAACTTTCACTGCAAACTGTTAATCTGCAGAGGAATGACTTAGCTTTTCCTTTTGGTACAGGAAGGTGATCAGTTGCTAGGAGGTTTGAACAGGGCCTAGCTGTGCAGTCACTGGCAGAACACTCTCTCCTTTGAGATCAATAGGTCTGTGTCAGTAAGGGCATTCTACCTATAGTGGCACCTAGATCCACAGTTCCCAAATCATACTACACATACCACTGCATGAAGCCATTCCAAGGTGGCCTGCTGCCACAAAAGGGCTCAGTCTTTCCATCCATATTGTACTCCTGACATTTCAGATATCAGTGAGACATCTAAAATGGTAATATAATTTTACTGAGGTCCCCAACTCTTATTAAAGACAAAGATGTGTATCAGAGGGTGAAGGAGAGGGTAGAAGCAGAGCTCCTAGTTTGTGCTCAGCATCTATCAGGATGAAACCAAATAATGCTGCTTGCCTTCCAGTGGTTAATTCAAGTGAAGGAACTCCCTTCCTCTATGGAAACCTTAAAAATCAGCAGGAACTCATTTGTTACAACTGCTTCCCTATTTCTACTACTTGAGAGCACCTCAGACCTTGCAGAGCAGTGCAAAGCAACACAGGCAACTCTAAAATGTCTTACATGGCAGCTCCAAATGCTTACAGTTTATGTAAAGCCATGGAGCCAGCATGATAAGATCTAATTACCAAGCAAATTACTGAAAAAACAGCTGCAAGGTTTGCAGAAATGTCTGGAAGTGCAGAGTAAATGGCCACAATTGATAGAGTTATTGCATAGGCATCCTGAGGGCACAGTCTGCAGCACTTGAGTCCTAACCAAAATCACTGTCAACAGTTGTTGTTTTCTCCATTCTGTTAAATGAAAAGAGCATGGAAATGATCCTGCAAACAGCCATTTAATATCCTGTTGCACGTGAACTGCAATTATCAGCAGCAGCAACAACAAACTCTGCTGTAATGTGTTCATGGTTAATCAATTCAATTGATCACTGTTTATTAAATAAAAACCTGCTCTCTAAACAGTTCTTCCCCAAATGGTATGTGCTGGGAATTGGAGTTTCTTTTCTAACCTTCTTTTTCTTTTTTAAACATGCTGCCAGGGAAATCAGGAGACCATTTCAAGCTTTTCATTTCAATCCAAGCTAAGAGAAATGCTAGCAAAATATAGTGCCTTTACAAAAGCATTAGTTTAAAAGAGGTTTGAATCAGCCTAGCCACTCCTTGGAAAAGCTCCACTGCATCTGATTTGTTCCTGTTTTGAAGGCTTTCAAGCCATATTAGCAACAGCCAGCATATGTATCTGTGTAAGAGACAGTCATGACCAGGTCAGTTCAGGATATAAGGAACTGGGCCGTTGATAATGCAGATTAGGGGGCATGCTTTATTCACATCAGCACTGTAGCATTGATCACCCCTATTCTGCACCTTTAGAGAGGAGATTGGAAATCAATGGATTCCAGGCTGGAGAGATGCTGTAGATAACAGAAATCCTCTATAGCCGGTTATCTCCCTACAAGGAATAACGATCTCTGCACAGAAATGAATGCTTTAAATGTACAAAGAATATACACTACATTACAAGTTCAATAGAAGATTGATGCCAGGCCAGAGAAGAGCCTGGATGTATCCCCAACCCTGAACTAACTTGAGTGCTGCACTGAGAACTTCCACCTACCTTGCTGGAGCTTTCCTTGCCCTTCCGCTGCTCCAAACGGGGCAGAAGGGAGGAGAAGGGGAGTGTTGACACACAAAAATAACCTCGTGGGATTTAATTAAGACTACTGAACCTGTGTCACTTGTAATTTATGGCAGATTTGAACCCCTGCCTCCAGAGGGAGAAAATGAAGGCATTTCCAGTACATTAGCTGACTTCAATAGCAAAGTCAAATCTGATGTCCTGTGACCCTCGAGTGAACGAAGACTAAGGAGTCCCTGTTACCCCAATTATTTCTGTCTAGATTTGTGAGATGTTTGCACTACCATGGAATCCAGCCACAACCAGGTACCTGCCCTAATGGGGGAAGTGCAAAGCCACCTCATGCCATGAAACCCTTATGAGAGCATTAGAAACCTCCAGCAAAATTCAGTCATTAATGGCATGTTCCATGGAGAAAAAGGGATATGGGGCGTGTTCCCTTCCATGTCAGCAGACACCTGGCCTCCACAGGAGCTAAGAGAAGGCTTACAAATAAAGCTGTGCAAATAACTGGCTTTGCCTTTTATGGACAAAGTGAAAAAATAAACTTGGCACAAATGTATTAGGTCAACTAAGATGTTTTGTTCATCCTGTTATCAGGTGTTTCACCTTTGATCCTTTGGGACACTGGGGGAAGGGTGAGAAAATTATTTATTGGTCAAAATGAAGCATATTTTGCCATGGAAAATGTGTGGCTTTTTTAACTATTCTTCTTATTCTTCAATTTTCAGTCAGAATGAATTGCTAACTATGCAATCAACTTCCAAGTAGGTTCAGCTGAACCAAAATTATCTGCCTCTCCAGGGGCAGGTGAAGAAATCATCGAAATCTTCCACTCAAAGTAACATCTACAGAGATATTTCTGGGAACTGAAAAGCATCAGTACATTCTTTTCTGAATGGCTAGAGTAAATGAATTCAATAAAACAATATTAAAAGGAAAACTTTTCATCAAGACAAGACAGATGTCCTGCATGACTTTCAGCCCTGAAACCAACAAAGATGCCAGTGAGGCTGAAAGCTGCAGCAGTAGCAGCAGCTTCTCTCTAGTCTGAGCCGTTAGAAAGAAAAGGGATTATTAGGGAATCAAATTAATTCCTTTTGATACAGGCTCCACAGCCAGTAAGTTTAGCACACAGATGTCTACAGCGACTGTGTTAAATCCATCTTTACCCCTAGGCTTGCAAGGTAGCATCAGCTAAATGAATTCCTGCCCATGCTGATAAGATAGCTGAAAGTGTGCCGAAGCGAGGAGGGAAGGAGGTAGATACAACTCGGAAAGCTGCCGTGGGCAACACTGTCCACACCAGCACTTGCAAATGTATCCCTCCCCAGCCTGTGCCCAACCACCAGCCTTGTCCTGGGTGCTCTTAGGAACATGCCCCTTAAGGGTGGGGTTTGGTCCTGTAGGAAATTTGCACTCTGAAGTTAGGACAGAAGCGATGCCTCATCAAAGTGGTTCATAATTAGGTACAAATTTTGCTTGTAGTTCAGCAATTTATACGGATTAGCAGTCGCTGACCTTCCCAAGGCCCCTAAACGCCAGGCTCCATCCTCGGTCACAGAGTGACCTCTAGTGTTACCGACAGCGGTGTCGCCGAGCACCGGCCATCAACACGGGCACCGACCTTCACCACTGGACACTGACCCTCACCGCAAGCACCAACGCTCTCCATGGGCACTGACCCCCACCACCGGGCTTCAGCCCTCTCCATGGGCACCGACCCTCACCACTGGGCATCAAGCCCTCACCACCAAGCACCAGCCTCTCATGGTGGGCCCTCACTGCAGGCACCGGCTCCTCACTGCAGGTCCCCACTGCAGGCACCGACCCCCACTGCAGGCACCAAGCCCTCAGCACGGGCAGCGGTCAGGATGTTGCCAAACTGGCTATTACTGTGATCGTGTAATATCACAACTTCAGTTTCCCTTGTAATGAAAGATAATGCAAGGACTTTGACATCGATGGGAGACTGAGAGAAGCAGATTTGCACTGCTGGAATGAAGTCAGGGTTTACAGATGCTTCACTGGCATTTCTGATTCCTCTGTGCTTTGGCCTGCTTCCTTTTCTCTCTCTGTTACCCTCATCCATAAGCACATCTCAGACCACTCTGAGTTCTGACAGTCTGCTCTAATTAATAGGCAGGCTTTCACCCTCTGCAGACCACCAACAGCCTGTGACACACATCTCTTCCCCCAGATCACAGCAAGAGGAGAACATTGCCTAAGATTTAATATATGAAATAAAAATATTCCATTCAAAACCCTCATACAGTGTCAGTCACCTACACAGAAGAGCTGAAGAGACAAGTGCTTATTTTAAGCAGAGAAGGCTAGAAAGTCCACTAGTAGCTGACACAGTGGCTTTTCCAGACGAAATGAAGACATGAGCTGGAACAGCATGAACAACAGGGTTGTTCCTTCCTTGCAGGCCATGATTATCACTTATCAAATTACCCATGAGCAGAACAAGCCAAGTGGAGCAGCACATCACACTGCCACACACCGAACCAAGGCCTGCAGGAAGCTGCAGAACTCACTGTCCTCAGCTGTTCTCAAGGGGAGAGCTGTTGTAGATTAGGCATGAGAGAGTGACTCTGTGTTCAAAATTACCTGTTCTCATCTCAGAATCAGAAAAGCCAGAAAAGAAACCCACTGCCCAGGAAAAAAAGAATTTTATATATATTCTGATAACAAACAGGGATGAGGAATGCAATAAGAGAAAGGGCAAGGAATTGGCAGCCTGGAATACATCTGGTTATTGTTTGGTTCAGTGTTCTCAGGGACTGGCCCAGTAATCCTTGGAGCCATTGGAGTGGTTTCCATCAACTTCAGCAAGTACTTAACACACAACCTGTCTGCCAGACCTACCTCCAGCATACCTCAGGTATCATTGCAGCAGGAAGCAGTCTCAGCTGAAAGAGAAAGCAGGATTGATGAAGGCTGTAATTAAGGCTTGTTCAACAGAGGGCACAGGCTTCAAATAGGAAGGAGAAAAATTAAAGGATGCCTGAAGACTCCCTCACAAGACATGGATTCTGGAATAACAGTGCAAATAATCTGCATCCATTTCCAAAGGGCAATGAGCCCTAAATGTGAGCTTCCAGAAAGTGATAACCCAGAGTTATTCCTGACTGACATCTCCTCCTGTAGACAAACACTCACTTGTTAAAAGTGAAATACATATTGACAGGAATAAACTGCAGAATTCAGATACGTTTGTTAGGGCTAAGAGAAGTGTAAACCTCTAAGATAAAATTAGGGTAAGTTTCCATGTGTAACTTGTTGAGAAATCAAGGGAGAAAGAGAAAATCAAACACCACCAGACAGACAACTATCAGTAACCCAAACAACAAAGAGAGGTACAAAAGGCCAGAGAAATAGCAGCCCAGATGGTGGTCATGTGGAAAAACACATTCTACAGATTGCAAAGCACTTAACTTATTTATGACTACATGAGACTGTGAAGGATGGCAAAGTTAAAAAAGATATGTGCTTGGGCCATTGTCATCACAGGCATATGCCAGTTGTGCACCTCTTCAGTTTTGACCCATTGTTTCTTGACTTATTTTTCCAGCAAAATGCTATTGATGTTTTAGATAAGTCTAGAAGAAAACAAAAATCTCCTGAGATAATTCACAGGATTGCATACCAATGTACTGCAGGAAAGGGTGATTTTGTTGAGAGACAAAGTCTAGCAAAGGTTAAGGTCCCACAGATCTCCCCAAGAAAATGACTGAAGTTTTTGTGATGAAGTGAAAATATTGCAGCTTCTCCCAGTATTGCCTGAGCACCAGTGCCCTAACAAGACAGAAGAATAACCATGTCAGGAACATCTCTCCTCTTTGTCTTCATTAATTTACATTTTTGGCTGCACACCCCAGAGGTGTGCAGCAGAGAGGAATGTGCAGGCTCAAAAGGGCTCAGCTGGAATTGCAGCCCAGTTCTGCCATAAAATGACTCAAACTTCATTAAATAAAATAAACCTGTTGTAGCCCCAGGATTGACTGACTTGCAGTTTCCCTTGCTCCTGGGTTAATACAGCAAAGTTGGCACATTGATAGAACACTCAGCAGGACAATGGGGTGTGCTGAATTCAAATGAGTCTTCATAGCTGGTAGGACTGTACTAGGTCCTTTGTACATAGCCTGCTGCTTGGAAAAAGGGAACAGAATTCAGCTAAAGAAGGGAAAAAATATAAAAACCTGCCATTCCACACTGCCATAAATTTGTCACAGAAAATAGAGGATCTTGAAGGCCTTGATGTGACTGAAAACCAGAAAGGACAATAAATTCCACATTGGAGTCTAGATTAAGAGGATCTGCTGATTTTGATATGTCTGACTATGGATGAGCTCATTACAAAAACTAACAGTCCTTACCTCCCACTGGGGTATTGTCAGAAATCCTAGAACAGGGAGAGCCCATGCAGTACACCCAACCTAAAGCACACATGCTGGACAACTGAACCAAGCAGCAAAGCAGTGACCATGAGAATCCATGAGCTGCCTTGAATACATCTGCATGCTCAGCTCACAGCTCAGCTGCAATCATGTTACACAGGCAACAGCAGGCAGCAATCACACAGAGCTGATGATGTGAAGTTGTGCCACCTCCCAAGAAAATGCAAGGAAGAGTCTGTCCATGAGATCCTAGTGATTGTCTGCTGGAGGTTTCTACTTGTAGAGTGTCCTAGTAAGTGCTACTGCTCCAGGAGTGCTGTCAGACATCTAGAAGTCAGAACATACAGCAGATGACCTGTTAAACCCAAAGCCTTCTGCCAAAAGCAATAAGGAAGTCTGTCCAAATCTTGATCCTGGTTGCAAATCAGCCAGGCCAGCACTCAAGAAACTTAGGCATTGGGCTATCCAGGCTTGAGACTAAAATGCAGAGTATTGAGCAAGGCCCCATGTCTGTGCACTCTTGGCAAGGCCTCGATGGAGAAACACAAGAGCCAGCACAATAGAGAATGCCAAGCAAAAGCACACATCTGAAACCTGGCCTCTGCACACTCAGACATTAGTCTCCTGCTGAAAGTAAGGCACCTCTGTAAAACCATAATTCAGGCTTGAAGCTGATTGCTCCCATCAACAAATAGGCAGATGGGGCTGTGACCCCAGAGGGGATTATATAATGACTTGATTGCCAAGACAAAGGCAGCAGATCTCACAGGAGTCTGAATTGTCTTTCAGGAGGTATTGGGGGAAAATCCTTGTCCATTTTGGCACAAATTATACACAGAAGGGAAGAAAGACATTCTGGTAGCAAAATGTGGGCTCTGGGGAAGGAAACTACAGACAACAAATACTCTCTGAAAACACTCGCTGTAATCTCATGCAGGACTTGACAGAGAAGCAGAAAAGCCACAGTTTAACACTTGGCTGAGAAAATGGTTAAAAGATCAGATTCTTCAGGAACTGGGGACAGTTCTGGAAGAGAGGGGGTCCATGCCAGAGGGACAGATGTCCCTGACTCATGGCATAGTAGTCTTGTGGGCACTTAAAATCAGGAAGTTTGAGAGCAGGCTTTTAAACTGGAGAGCAGAGGAAAGCAAACAAATGCAGAGGGACATAGGGCTTTGGCCACTGCTTCTTTAAGGGCAAAGCCATGGAGATCATGCATCCTCAGGTAGAGGACAGAGTAGGGAATAGAACAGAAGGACAGAAAACAGAATAGGTGTCATTTATATAAAGTACTGTGAGAAGGAAAACATACAAAATTGTAGAAATCTAATAAGTGAGAAAACTGGAATGTCTTCATTAGATGAGGACAACAACTAAATGCCTATTTCAGAAACTTGGAGGACAGAAGACAACCTGTGAGGTTCTCCCCACACTCCTCCCATTCCATTTATACACCAATCAGACAGATATGGGGTGATTGCCACTATGTCCCAGAGAAGACATTCTGGGAGAAATGCCCAAAGGCTAATATTTCTTCCACACTAGATGCATCAGCAGTGTTCTGGCAGCAGCATTAAGGCACAAAACCAGAATTTGTGCCTGGGTGCACTCAGTTACTCCCTTGGGAGATGCTGCCACCTTTCACTACCATTTGGGTCACGTTCAGCATGCACAGTTTGTCACTGCTGAATGCAACACATTTTCTGTGCTATCAGAAAGACAAAGGCTAAAAGTGTTCTGAGCTGGAGAAGACTCTGTCACTTTTGGAAAGCCATTAAGTCCATGAAGCAGAAATAGTACCCTAGGTTAGAAGTTAACATAAGGTGGGCAATATAGCATTGCAAGGTTTGATCAGTCAGCAGGTGTTCTGCCCCAGGAGATGAGAAACCAATAGTTGAAATGGTGACTGACACATGAAACTGAGTCCACAAGTTCACACCTCTGCACAGCCTTGTCTTTACACCTCTGCTCATGTTGACAGGAAGAAGCTGTTATCTTTTGAGGAGCTTCTCCACTTTGTTTCCTTGGTTTCTGCATCCCCTTCTGTCCAGCAGTCTCATCATCTGGAGCCATGCTGTCCCTGTTTGCTTCCTCTGGGATGAGATGTTGCAAACTCACCATTAACCACTACGTTAACCAGCTTTGGCACCTGCACCACAAGCTGGGACTGGCCTGTGCCTCAGAGGCATGGAACTGAGGAGCAATAATCTGGCCTCTGTTGGGAATCTCCCTTCTTTCTACATTTAAAATTAGAGATTCACAGGCTTGAAGTGACCTCCCATTGGGTCATCCTCCTGGCCCAAGACAGGACCTACATCACTCCTGAGAAAATATTCTGAGAGCAGAAAAGCAATAGCTTAAACACCACTTCATTTTAATGCCTATCAGCTTTCAATCCATATCTGTATCACAGTGGGGGTGTTTAACACAGGACTGCACAATTTCTAGAGTAATTTCAAGATCAAATCATACCAGAGCCACAGAAAGAGGGAGAGATCCCTAGGAGGTATTTGGGAAACAATCAATTCAAAGAGAGAGAGTGTGTGTGTGAGTATGTGAGTCCAGAAGAAGCACATGTACCCGCACACCCACGCATCACGCCAGGCTGCTGCAGAATCCCAGAGACATCAGGAGTATAAAAGCCAGCCTTCTGCAGCCATTACTTCTGAAATTTCTCAAGCCCTCCTGCCTTGCAAAACTGAATTATTTAAAACCAACGTGGAGAAGCAGGATTGCTCTTTAAAGAGGAGATAAACCACCCCGACGTTACCTGGAGCTGAGCAAATCAGATTTTGTTTCATACTCAATTGCTCGCAAAAAAAGTTTCTAACCCTGGTTTCACCTCACCCAGAGCTGCCATTTTCCATCTCACAGGGTGACAAAACTAAGTTGAAACACATATCTGAACACAGCTACACACACTGACAGCAGTTTGACCCTGCCTTCAGTTAAACTGATTTTTATATCTAAAGACAACAATAATTTCTTGTGTTTTCCGAAGTAAGGCAGAAGGACAACAATGCAAAGAATGTCACAACACGGGGTGCTACAGACTGGAAAAAAGCAGTTCCTTGATGGGGTCCCCTGGTCTCTGGTGTGCCTCTGGTGCAATGATCTAAGTGATTCTGGCCCATTGCCATAAGCCCTGTTCTCTGCTGTGTGTGCCGAGAAATGTGTTACAGCATTATGAACATGTCACTGGCACTCTTAGCAGTGCAGAGACAAAACCTCCCTCATCTTTAGTGCAGCAAGTAAGAAAGCACAGCATTCCTTTAATTATTAAGCATAAGTGAGCTACCCTCAGTTTTCCCAAGCCACTTTAATCTGGATTGTGCCCTGCAGATTCATTGCTCAAGGGTTTACATTGCAGCACATTACAAATATTTCGCTCTCTCTCTAGCCCTTCCTCAAGTCTTTTTTTATGTTTTTTTTTCCCTCCCTTGAACTCCCAGGCCTTCTGAATCTGACCACAAGTGAACTCTAGACAAAGCTGGCATCTGTCTTGCCTCACTGCTCACCCTTCTGCCAGAACAGAGCCCTGGCTCCAGCCTGCGAGTCACGCCTGCCCGGCCTGGACACCGGCAGGGAAGGGCTTTGCTAAGCCTCCTGCACCTCTCACCTGAGCTTGATGTTGACACAGCTCAGTGGAAGGAAAGGCCCAGCTGCAGCAAGCTGTGTGCCCATCACTCTTCCAGGAATGGGGATGTACTGTGTATTGCTCAGGAAACCATTGCTCAATAACAATTTCTCCAGCAAACTTATCTACACTGCTTCATCAGCTTCTGTAGCCCAGGCTGCAGGCTCAGGAGGAACCAGGGAAAGTGGCTGTGAAATGAAAGGGTCAAGAGCTGAGTTTTGGCTGAAATTTTAAAGTTTTCAGTGCAGCATACTGCTGTTGTCCTATGCCCTAGGCTGCCAGCTGCAAAAACCTGTTTTCTTCACCACTTGGCTTCTCTGGTGTGTTTATCCACCATGGTTTGACCTACTCACTCATTTGGTGGTCAGAAGGAATAGCATTTTATGGAAGAAGGCCAGATTCAAAATAAAAAGGAAATCAAAATAGAGACCAGCCTAAATCTTGATATTTGGATAAAGAATTAGATGATGTCAACTACACTGAAAGAATTGTGAGTATTCAGGGCTCTGGTTTTGCAGCTATGACTGGGTGTAAAACCCTGTGTTCTTTCCAGATCACATGTTGCCATCTGTCTCTGCTTCTCACCAACTCCATTTGGCCACATGCTGCTCTTTAGGGCATATGGATTAATCAGCCAGTAAAAAGGAACATTACCTGAGGTTTTCTTTTTGTGCTTCCCTAAGGTAACCAAGTCTGACCTCCTCCACCCCTCATAAACATGGTGCTGAATTTGAACTAACTCCAAGTTCAGGGTACTTCTGATTGTAGGTCTGATTCTATTTCACAGATGCCTCATTGTAGGCAT
This sequence comes from Galbula dea, assembly GCA_013399015.1. Taxonomy (NCBI): domain Eukaryota; kingdom Metazoa; phylum Chordata; class Aves; order Piciformes; family Galbulidae; genus Galbula; species Galbula dea. Next base: position 2,570,261 of record VWZX01000349.1, on the reverse strand, counting down.
CTTGAAAACAGGGCATGGGATAGAAAAAGAAGAGCTAGAGGAGAAACAGCTACAGTGCAGGTAGAGTGAGACAAGAAAACCTTTATTCTAGGAGACAGAACTATGGAAAAAGCAGAAGAACAGGTTCATCAACATTTGTGGTCTGCCAGGTGAAGTGGATATTGACTGAAGTAAAAGTGGTGCAACTGGGCTGCTAAGGACAATCACAGCTAGAAGACAGAGGAATACCCTGAATCTAGGTAGAAAAGAATGTTCAGATTCCAAAACTTAACTCAAGGTCATCTAATGCAGAGTACAAACAGTAACAGCTATGCTATTTTGTGCAGCTTCGAATGACAGCTAAATCCCAGAAATTTCTGGAGCTCACATCAGACCCTACATACCACATAACTTCCCTTTGGCAAGACTTTCCTCCTATTCACCTCCAGGCCATTAACCATCTTGCAAATGTTAAAGCTGAGCCCAAGACACAGGAAGAGCTCCCTACCAACCCCATCTTCTCTATGGAGCTCTCCAACATCTCCTCATGCCTGCTTTCCCTCACAGTTCTTGCTTGGCTCACCTGCTGCCTGATTTTGCTCTGTGCCCATGCTATGTCAGTGCCTCCCCTGCTAGGCAGGACACCACCCATCTGGTCTGTCTTGTCCAAGGCTGCAGGGAAACTGCCCAAGGCTGGGGGACACAGAAAAGCCATGGGGTAGGTTTGTAGCTGATTCCTGTCAACTTGCATCATTTCAGCCACCAAGTTATCTGCTCCTGCAAACTGTCCTTGGAAAGCCCTGCACATCATCTTCACTGCCAGCCACAGCACAGTTTCTATTTACCATTGCAACACACAGCCAGATCTGGAACCCAGCTTGTTCAATCCCAGAGCTGGTCCAAGCTATTCCATGGCTTAGACTAAACCAACTCATGCACATCTCTTTTGTTATTCTTTCTCAGCTCAGCCTTGTGTTTCTCTGCATACATTAAGCTGGGGCTTGAAGAGAAAGATTAACACTTTGTACTGGATTTTTTACTTTCTTGGTCTGTGCTGAGAGAAGGGGGAAGGCAGATGCTTAACCCCCAGCAGGAGTGCATCACTGAAGTTAGCTTTGCAACCTCTTCTTCCTTGCCAATGTTCCTGTGAAGATCCTCTAGGCAATCTGCATGGAGCAGGCTCTGGCTCACCTGCAGTCACTTGTATCTGTGAGATCAGCTGGCTTGGTGGCATCTCATTGCTGTGAAGGGTTGGAGCTGCTTCATCTCAGCTCCTGCTGAGTTCTGAGGTCGGCAGAAGTTGTTGAGTGTCTGCTACATGGGGAAGCAGAATGCTGCTCTGCAAGTAGCAGGGTCTCACAGCCTCTGCTCAGCTGAGAATGAAGATGTAAAGTCAGGAGCCCCTGCCTATTACCAGAGACAGGATTTTGCTTGCATGAAAGGCAGATACTCCTCCTCCCCAACTCCTGCTTAGCTAGGAACCATATTCCCCTCTCTAAGTAGTGCTTATACTTACAGCCTTTCACTGCCTTCTAATTATGTTCATAGCTAGATCCACACAGCTCAGTTTTCTGCTCCATGCTGTGCTACCTCTGCTGAACCCCACTGAACATTAACAGGGCTGAGGAAAGACTGTGGAAAGCATCTGACATATCATGGATACTACTTGCAAGAGAAGAAACAAAGAGAGGACCAAAATCACACTTCAGGATTTCAATCAGTGCACAGACAGGAAAGAGTCTGAATCAACTTTTGGACTCTAGAAAGGTTTTCTTTATTGCCAAAACAGCTTTTTAGAGCCTTTTGGGGAGCAATTTCAGAAACAAGAGGTACAGTGCCCCATGATTTTTTCCAGAGGAGAACTGTGCTTCAAGATATTTCTTTGTATTTCTAAGCCAAGGCACACCTGCCTTTTATTGATCTACTGTACAACTGGAAGAGAGCCAACCTACTCCCACAGAGCAGGCCCCCACCAGAGCAGCATGATGCTCCATCAAACACTGGCCACCTATCCATTGTCATGTATCCTGTCTTTGTCACTAGCCAGATCAATCCCATGCTGTTCAGCACATTTTAGGAACCCTAGCTAATAAATCATTTAAGTGCCTCTCACTTCACAGATGGGAAGTGCAGTTCAATGAAGGTAATTATAAAAAAAAATTACTTCTGGAGCAAAAACATCAAAACATGGGAATATCTGTCTAATAGAAAAGGCCTGCAAAGAGATTTGGGAGTTCTAATAATTCTGAGGAGCAGGTTAAAGGTCTGAGAGTCTGACAGTAGGCTTTCCCTCTGATTGACTGAATCGATCCTGTCCTTGTGTAACAGCTCTGGGCCTCTGTATCTGGGAGATTTCAGGTCCTGAAAACAGGGAGGAAGGAAAAAAGTCTCCTGAGCCTCCTTCTCTCACTAGAGTGTAGTGGCTGGGTTTTGGTTTTTGCAAACACAATATCCATCACTAAGAAGACAAGATGATGGAAAGGTAGACATCCTGCAGTGAGCAGGGCAAGTGCTAAAGCAAGGCCTGACCTCTGGTAACAGTGGCAGATTCACAGTGAACTCCCAAATTTCCATTTCATTTCTAGTCTTGGATTGTGACACAACATCCTGTGACTGCATCACTTCAACCCATCACTTACACTGATCTTTCTAACATGCTAGAATAAAACTCCTTAGTTCTTAGATGAGACACACAAAGGGAAAAGACCCTTCTCAGCCAACATCACTGAAGTTGTATTTACAAGTGGTCAAACCACTCTCTCCAGCTAAGAGACCAACTGAAGTCACCTTTATCCAGCCAGTGAAGCCACAGCTACTACCACCTCTGAGGCATATAATCAAGGGAGAAAAGCAAGATAGACTGAAGAAAGCAGTGTTTCTGGAGCATCTTTACTTCCAGGAGAAGCTGACTGTTCAAGCCTCTGTCCTGACCCTTCATTTCTGTTCTGGTTTCTGTCTCTGACCTCTGACTGTTTCTCCATGTCTCCTACTTCCAGCTTCAAGCATAAATATGGGCTGCCTCACCTTTGCCATTTTTCTTTATGTAACACAGCTGGTTCAGCCTAATTTGGGGTTGCTACACAAGCAGTGCTTCCAATACTACTGAGATATAGAACCAAATAGTAAATTGTTGGGTTGCTTAACACGTAGCATGGCAAAAACTAATAGAGCAACTGACAAAATCCCTCCAGAGCTCAAATTCAAAACAAAGTTGTCACCATTTTCTTTCTTTTTTCACCTCAGTGAAAGCTAAAGTCACAACCCTCCAGCAATTTACAGAGTTTATCTTCTTAATCTACTTCAGCACTCAGTTTTAACAAACACAGTAATTAAGAAAAAAACAGTAAGGCCTTCACAGAAAGCCTCCAGAGTTTAAAGTGTTTACCTGATCCTCTTATTACCTAGTAAGTTCTGATCTTCATCTTGATCTGAAGACATTATGTTGACTATCCCAAGGCCAAAGCTTAGCTGACAAAGCACTGGGTGAATGGAAGTGGCTGTATCTCCTCCTTAATGCTTTCAGAACAAATAACACTTTTTAGAATGCAGTTACAATTTGAGGAGCATGACATTTAGTGAAGCATACTAAGTGACCTTAAATTATGCTGTGGAGTGAGATGTACAGACCAAACATGAACTGTTAGGAGATTAGAGATACACAGAAATATATTTGTTGCATCAATGCTTTCCTTGGAAACTTAGAATTTCACCTGGATCTCAGTAACAGCTAATCACAAAACCCTTTTTATTATGAAGAGTCCTAACAGCAGTATAAAACATGCAATGCAGATAGAAAAGAGTTAAGGTGAGGCAAATTTTGGTCAGATTTGTTACTGTGCTGAAGGCAGGAAGAGCTACCTGTTTCCCCAAGACCTTGGAACTGCTACTTTTTTGACATACTCTTAGAGACTCAAGAGTTCTTACTTCAGATCCATCCCTGGCATTTCAGTGTGCATCCAAACTAAGTCAATAAAGTTTTGAGAGCTATCTAATGTGAGTTAACATAAGTTTGGGGATTTCATAAGTGTCTGAAGCTTTCCTGTTTAGTTTCTCTAAGTCATCAACAGAACTGGTGTATAACCTAGGTAGCCCTGACCTCTTAATCCTTCTCTCACTGTGACAATGACTCCCTTTTAATTAGCACCTTAGCAGGCTGAGACCTCTCAGGGCACTTTCTGAAAGATGTGCAGTCATATAATCTGCCAAGGTAACACATGAAATCAAGAAAGAAAAAACAAGAAAAGCTTCAATTTAGATTTATAGAGCAAAAAGGACAAAAGAGGTTGGAATCTCAAGATGTATCTATCAGTGGCCAAGTTCTGTTCTCTATCTGCTGACACTCTAGTACACTAACTTCAGGAAGAAACTCTGCTTTAGCCTAAGTAGTGTTTCACATTCACATTTCCACACAAAAGGAATTGGTTTTAAGTACTTCAGAAAATCTGGAAACAAAGTTTTGGGTATTGCTGGCTGGTAACTCCTCACTCCCCTTCAAACTGAGCTCCAGAAGACTGCATGTGTAGGACTACAAATTATAGTAAAAATAATCCAGCATTGCTCACATGGCTCCTATTTAATGTCTTGCCTGTTGGTTAAAAAGTAACTTATGTCACATCTCACAGTGAGCTGCATGTAGATACTCATATCTGGTGCAGCATCATGATAAATGAGGCTGATACTGGAAATAACACCTCTCAAATGAAAAGTGAAACACTCATCCAACCTGGGTTTCTCCTGATCATCTAGATGGATACTAAAGGTCACATCACACTCTTCACAAAGCAGGGGGAGGCAATTCTGGTGTCTTCACCAATATTCCATACTCGAAACAGCAAAGCTTTATGTCCTAGACTGTGAATAGCCATAAAATAGATGCTGGCTTCCTTTGAAGCTTTATTAACATTATGAAACTAGATCACAGGGCACATCCTGATGTTCCTGCTCAGATTGTGTTCAGGTGAGACTCCCAGTCAATGCTGAGGATTTCCCTTTGCCCTTACTTGAATCATTATCATACTGAAAGTCCCATTTCTGGAGGCTATCACCATCAGAACATGTTCAGGTACTGCATTCAGTAGGAAGGTTGGTGGAGCTGAAAGGATACCACAAAATATTAGGCTTGAAGTTTCAACTAAGGAGTCCACTCACACTTGTCAGTTTGGACAAACTGTTATTAAAAACACTGGGAGGGAAATGCTTTTTAAAATCACATTTCAATGCCTTCTCATTCTTTTGCTAGGCAAAGAATTTTGTTATACACTGCACCCAGCTCCATTAATAAAAGTGATGTCTAATGTAGCACATTCATGTCAAATAGAAATGGTAACTTTACAAAAATCCTTTTCTAAGAGGAAAATGAAATTTTAATGACATCAAAGCACAGATTTATAAGAAGATCATGTGCCCTGGTTTGATGATAAAAAAAGGAAAAAAATCAAGAGCTCTGGCACCTTCCTGATGCACAACAATGAACCAGGTAAATTATACATTTGAAAAAGTAAACCAAAAAAACCCCAACCAAACACAAAACCAAAAGGATGAAAATTATAAAATGAAAAGCACAATTTAATCTCACAATTTCTGAATATTAAAAGTTAGTCAGCACAGACTACTGGAAAAGATTCCAAGGCCACAAGGAAATAACAGCTAAAGAGCAATGAATAAGAATTTCTCTGCTTTCAATATACAAAATATGTATAAAATGAAACAAGAGTCATAAAACAAAAACATCCAGAAAGGCCAGAAGGTGTTACATTTCCAGCAGAGCTCCACTGACATTGTCAAAAGGACTGTGTTTTAAACCCCAGAATTCCCCTTTCTTCAAAGACAACATGTTCATGGTTTGTTGCTGCAGAAAAAAACATCCTTGAATACAATTTCTCACTATTCCCTTTTCTCCCTCTTGGCTTCTGGGAAGCCACTAAACCCAGAGTGTGTTTTAGCTCAGAAAGATCTACTGGCCTGTCAACTTTCAAAATATCCATCAAGCCATTTTTGTAACACATTGGGGTGAGGAAAGGGGAAGCCAAATTTGAAGGACTTGTCAAAGCTCATAGTAATTTATGAAGTGAATGGAAAGTGCCTTTGACAGTAAGAAACTACTTACCATGAAACTACTTTGCAGTGAAATAAATACTGCAAGCTAACCTGGGATGCCAAAGCTCTTGCCAGGGTCCTACCAGGGGGCTGTGCAATGTTGGCCTCTTTTATACCTCCTTCACACCACCTCTGAAAGAAGATTGTGAGAATCCTAACTGTGAAAAGCTCTTCCACATTAATCATTGGCCAGTCTCAAGGAAAAGTAAGAGCCATCTTGGCTTTCACCCTCTACTGAAGACAGACCTTGTCTTACCTTATTTAAATACTGCTCAGGTTACAGTAGCACACAGAGGTACCAACAGAGAACCTGTTACAGTTTGACACCACACACACATGGGACTTGGAGAGCCTTGAGAAATTATGCTGTGATCTCAGGAGATGGCACTGGAACTATTTCTGATTCCCAGTTTCAAGGTCAAGAACTGGAAGTACTCAAAATTTCTGGTAAAGCTGGGAGTTGAGTGCAAGTCTCCCAAGTGCCTTAATTACAATTTGAACTGAGTAGGACTAAAACATCACACACAGCAACAAATAATGGCAGGTAAATAAAGTCCACAGAAAGAGATAAAGTAGGCTAAAAATTTCCCATGTTGTCTGGAAAATGCTCTGTGGACATTTGGGCTTTAATAAAACAAAGCTTTGATAGAAATGTTCTTTTTCTGGGCAAAAAGATGGTGTGGATAACATCACAACTAGTCTCTATCTCTGATAAATAGCCAGACACAACATTACCTCTGGCAAAGCCTCTGCAGAGCAGGCATCTCTTCATAACTGTTATTATTTCTACAGAAATAGGATTGCACCAGTATTGTCATGGAGCAGCCTAATCTTCCTCAGCCTTTTTGGGTCAGAAATGAATATATGGTACAGACATCCCAGCAAGGATTGCTGGGCAGGTCAGTGAAGTGATGCAGTGGGAACACAAGGCTATGGTGCAAGGTGAGGGTGCTGCAGATGACACAGGCAAACACAAGCCAACATGGAGGGAACAGCTAAGCAAGGTAATTGAGAGTGGTGGGCTCTGAAGAAGCAGGCAGAGACCAAAAGGGACAGTTGAATACAGTGTTTGGGGGCTTCACAGAGCTTCTAATAGCAGGCAATCATTTTAGCACAATGTTTAGAGGATTTAGGACAAATGAGACTGCTGATGCATTTGCCACTCTTATGCTGGGACTGAAGAATGTTTGAGGAAACTGCAACACCTCCATGCCTGCTGAAGTGGAAAAGGGGCTACAAGTGGCTGCTAGAGCTCAATGCAAGCATTATCCTGCCAGCACTGAAAAGAATTCAGAAGAGTCAAGATTAGTGGCTCACAGAGCAGCCTAAATCACCAATTTGTGGATTGCTTCTCAACACAGCTAAGACTGGAAAAAAGTCAGCTGTGAGACAAGAGTCAAGAGATTCCTTTTGTAAGCCCAGTGGCTTGTGGCTGATTAGAACTGCAGGCAGCAGTTTTGGTCATTGTTTGATAAGGTTTTGTCTGTAAATCTGAAATCTGTAATAGCATTTCATACTCTCAAAGGAGGTTCAGAAGGAAAGAGTCTGAATGGTCTGTTTATAATGACCTCCATTTCTGAATCCCTTTATTCCTTATCTCTCTCATTTAATCAGTGAAGGTTATTAATGGAAACAATGCCATGTTTTATTGTCCTTAATGCCAGGAATGCTTCTTAAAATTATTCACAAATGCCAGTACTCAAGTCTTCTTATTCAGCTAAGTAACAGTGAGGCTAATTTCCAGTGCTAGTAGTAGAGCTAAAGAACTGTCTTTGCCATGAAAACTTTGAGGGTTTCAAATCAGTTTTAAATAGTGAACTTTACTTTAGGCTATGTCTTTATTTTCAAGCTTCAGCTACTTATTTGTCTTTTTAATTGTTCCAAAAGTCAGTTTTTAAACTGAGTTTGATTGGATTTGGATGATGGTTTTGTATTTGTCAGCCCAAGGTCAGAGTTTGGATGAATGCCTTATTAGCTTAAGGGTTTTAACAAGTAGCATAGGAACTGGGGATTCCATTAGTAGCAGACAAGCCAGAGTCTTTTAATATTTAGGATGTTGTTTGGGATCCAATTGTGTTTTGGTTGCTATGGAACAAAGTCTCCCATAGGAAAAAAAAACACCCAGGGCACTGAGTCCACATTCTGGGGATGTACTGGCAGCAACAAAATAACATTGTGCCAGTTGCAGGCTTTTGCATTTTTACAGTGTTCTGCATGCAAAGTGATGGCACCAAGATAAATGGTTACAGATGGTGGAAACTAGACTTCAGAAAACAAACTGAGTTTACCTAGTGCTTTGCATATCTACACTGCAGATGTTTGCTTGGTTAGCAAGTCCCAAGTCCTGCTGAAACAGTTCAGAAAAGATTGCTTGTAAAACTGGCTTGGAGATGAAACCTGGTAAAGTCATTAGTATATTCCACTTCTAAAAACATCAGCAGCCCCAGCTCATTTTCAAGGATTTGTCATCATGATGTAATTGGAGCTTTTGCCTTCATCTTCCTTTGGGTTTCCTCTGTTTTTAAAACACTGACAAAGAACAATCTAATGAGGGGAAGGGGCAGCTCAGCTTCACATCTCCAACACAGGACACTTTACAAGTAAAGTACTGTAGCACAGATATTAGAGGGGACTACCACAGAACCTTAGAATGAAAACCTACAACAAGAAGATCCAGTTTCTGATCCAAATTGTCCTGAGAAGGACAATTCATGTCAGAAAGGATCTATTAGAATCAGAAAAGACTGAGGGAGACAGTATGGAAAACTTTTGTATGAGAAGGGCTCATATAGGCTCTTTAGAAGTTCAGCTTCAAAAAGACATGACAAATGATTTCAGAGGTCTGTAAAACCATGAGTCATCTGGAGGGGTTGGACAGAAATGGACTCTTCAGCAGCTCTTACAATATAAGAACAAGTTACCTGGGAGACAAGTTAATTCTCTGAAATGAAGAGCTCATTGAAGGGTAGTTAACAAGTCCTACAGAAATGCCACAAGGCAGAAGTGCAGAGGGGTAACATGTTTATGAGTCACCATACAAATATTAGGCAGAAGGAATTCTAATGTCTCATAAATTATTGCCTGTTCCTAACAAAAGGCCTTGTTTACAACCTAGAAAATAATTTTGTTAGTATAAGAAATAGGTAGAATTCTCTGCTAAAGTTAACATTTATTTCTGTAGATCCAGAAGGCAGAAACTGTGGGTCTTGTATTTCTGCACACATGCACATTCAAAGCAGACACTCCCAGGATATTTTCCTGTACAAGAGTTCATGATCAAAATGGTGCATAACCTAGGAGTGTTCATCACTGAGAGACTGGAGTCAGGTTATTCAAGGCTTTCTGTGATAAGATTAATAACAAGGAGCACACTGAGCTTGGAGCAAAACAATGGCTAGGTCACAAGGAGATAACTTCTAGTCTATCACAATAGCTTCCTGAACTCTGAAAAAGCTGAACTAGATGCAGGGAGGTGCTGAATAACTCAATGTTGTCAACAGTTCCTCAACACAGTGTGTACTTTCAAGTATTTAGGAATTCACAAGGCCATTTTCATTATAAGACTCAGAGAAAGTGGCTTATTGTTCACTTCTAGTAGCTGCAACAGGAACGTTGTGCTCTGAGTATTTGAAGATACCTTTGGCTGCACAGAATTTCTCGCTGATGCAGGGGCAGAGAGGGAAGACTTAGTATAGCTCATGCAGGGGAAGAAAATGTTCTTTCACTAAAGAAACACCTGTGGCTTTTTAGATTTTTGTATTCAGGGGGGCATGAAGCCTGCTGACATGCCTCTCAGAGCAACCCATGCCTCAAGTTTCAGAACGAAATTCATTAATTCTAATGTATGTTACGCTACATAATACAGCAAATGTGTTTAGAAAGGAGTCAGGACCAAGCAGCAACATCAGAATAGAAGAGAGAGAGAGAGAGAGACACTCCTGTATGCATAACTTTTTCCAAAGATCAGCAGTCTCCTGAAACAGTTCAGGTCTTGATATTTCCTCTGCAGCATCTGCTTCTGTAACCTCCTATGACAGCAAGTTCTTGTGTTGCGTGAGAAAGCATTTCATTTTTTCTGCTCCATATTCATTGCCATCGATTTCATTGATTGACCCCCTTTAAATCAGTCAGTGCAAAGTATAAAGGGCATCTGATAGGGTTCCAGAGTGAAAAAACTTGACATATAGCCTAATGTGACAAGTTGCTGAAATCTGAAGGAGAAGATATTCCCAGTTCCAGACAATCTCAGGTCCTCCGTTCACACCTCTGTGATATAGCACCACTCTGTCAACTCATCTTCCACTTCTGTCCTTCAGTATCAGCAAGTTGCAGGTGTAAGATGAAGGAGGGAATTGATCACTTTAATATTTACCTTGAATGAGAAGATCTTTGACAGCTGCTGAAAACCTGTGGTGAGGAAGACGACACTCCAAAGACTCGGAAGTTTACAGCCAGCTTTCACCTGTGGCATTCACACTGCCCACATCAAGAAGCTGAAGAATGTTAAATAAACAGTTACACTGCTATCAGAGCAGAGGTATAAGGACAGATGCTTTTTAAGCAGAAGCAGATGATACTCTATGGATTTTCACAACTCCTCCAGCATATGGAGCATGTGCTGCACTCTCTGAGCTGCAGTTGCTGACAGAAGCTGATGTTTTCACAGGTTTCTTTCTTCCTGGAACTGGGTCAAGATTTGAAGGGCTGCCAGAAAATAAGAAGCATCCTGCCTTTCATGCATAACTCCTAATTCTTTTCTTAAATGTCATACCATACATTGCAACTCAAGAGAGCTTGTGATTGCATGGGCAAAGGTGGATTCATTATCTAACACAAGGTACTCAGCAACCCAAACAGCGAGAAGCACACTGCTGTGCTGTGCCACTGTGAGAGCTTAACAACTTCAAACAATGCCCTGTGCTCTTTCTTCACTGAAACTCCCAAGTCTCTTCACAGGATCCTCTTCATAATTAGATGAATGTTTCAGTCTCTTCAAACAGATGTGGGAGGGATAGTTACAACTGAAAGCAACAGGGGCATGCACACCACTTACATTTAGCACGAAGGTAGTTGTCTTACCTGGGGATTCAGACTCATTACACACAGTGGCAAGGGATAGGCTTCTCCAAAGAGTGATTCAAAACCCAGTATTAAGAGGGAGTTCAGCTTTCTCCATTGATTATGCAGGAAGCATAGAGGAACTGGCCTTCCAACCTAAGCATTTACAGGCAGTGTAAATAGTCTCAATGTTTCACAATATTATAGTAGCAATTTGTGTGTGTTTAGAAGAGTGATTTCCTGCACAGAAAAGAAAGAGGAAGGTAAGGGCCTGCTTGCATTGCATAGGTTTAGAGATTGCTATGGATTACCATTGCTTACTTGCACTCACACAGCACTGCATGGTAAAGTGATGGCAAAGGAAAACACTTTGCCAAAAGTTTGCAAGAAAATTCTCTGCGTCAGGGAAAAGTGCACACTTCCAACTTATGCTTTAGCAACACTTAAGGCTGGAGAAATTAAGAAAGAAATAAATAGAAAGGAAGTTCAACATTGCACCAAGTTAGATAGCTTTTATGTCATCTATATAGACTGTCGAGGTTCCTAGAAATTCCTTCTATGAAAGCTTCAGAAGAAATAAAGAACACAGCAAGATAATTCTTCTGATGCAGAAGATAAAGCAGTTCAGTATTTCTGAAAGGAAAGGCTCCATATAGGAGGGTGAAACCCATCATGTGAAATCCCTTTCCATCTCCAGGGAAGCAGGGGAGTGCAGGGACCATCCTATTTCACATGCCTTATGCTTCTTGCATCCAGAGCAAACCCTAATAGCCAGCCCTCCTTGTGCTTTGTGCTCCTGGAATTACACCAGACAAAACCAACATTTCAGCAGCAACAAAAGGCAACCCAGTCTCTTGCCTACTCATTTGTAACACACATTACAAGAACTTAAACCCTAACTTTTCCTTCATGCTCATCCTTTCCCAGCCATATGAAAAACTTCCCCATCACACAAGCATTCACACTGCTACTTCCCAAAGCGTGGAAAGAGGAAATGAACACAAGGTGTTACATTTGCCCTGCAGGTGCCCAGCTAAGCTGGAATCTGTTCCTGTCCATCTGCCCAGGTTCTGTGCTGTTTGTGACACAGAAGGTTACAAGATTGAGGACTGTCTTTTTTTGGTTGGTTGTTATGGTAGAGAATGCTGGTTGAGGTCATCTGCAGCAGAAGGTATCAGGCCTTTAGGAACCTGTACAGACAAGGGCAGTAAAAACTACAAGAACTGGGAAGCAAAACAGGTTTGGATCTGTAAACTCAATAGTGGGACTCATTACATCCCAACAGCATTCCTCTCCAAAATTTTGGCTCCCAAATTTTCCATTTTGCATATTTGAATTGCAGAAAAATACATCTTAAATTGCAACAAAGGCTCTAGTGAAAAAAAAAAGCTACAGAACCATATGTGATGATTAGCCATGCACCCCTGCAGCAGCTCTCTCTCCATTTCTGCTTAGCTTGTGATCAGCTAGACAATGGCATGACCACTGTCAAACCTGGCACAGAGTCACACCACCAGGTAGATATTTCCATAAGCACTTCAGTACTCCAGGTGCTGCTTTCATGGTTTAAAGGGACTTTTGAAGACCAAGGATTTTTCCTGGCTGCTCAAAGCACATTTTATTTACATTTAAATAGTAAAATTATGATTCTGTTCCCATGTGCTCTGCATGTCTATAACTAGTGAAATTTTTACTTGCAACTTGAAAAGATAGCATATCATGAGTTTATTTTAAATAGTGTCCTATTCAACACCCCAGACCTACACTATCCAGTAGCAAGGCTAAATTCTCCCCTTCAAAACAAACAAGCCTTGAAGCTTTAATTTCTCTCTTGACTTGTCTCTGATCTGTTAGAAAAACCTGACCAGATCCTTCTTTTCATCTCACAAAAATTCATGCTGAGAGAAGTAACATCATCACAACCTGTCAACACTCAGAGGCTAAACAAAGAAAGAAACAGATCAAGAAAACAGAGATGAAAATCTTTTGTGCCCCTCTTCCCAAACTAATACTCCCAAAATGTGTTTGGAGAGAGGAGGAATGAACCATTGTTTGAGCTAACACACAAGCCAATGTGATTATTTAACTAACTATCTCCATCCCCAGACATATCAAATGGAATGCAATGCCAGCTGAAAGTATTATGTAGCCTTCAGTGGTGTGAAACATATAAGCTCTAAGGCATACAGTTTGGCTGAAGACTCCAGCTGGCACTGGTAGTTTTATTGTACTGTGAAAAACATTGAAGTCCTCAGATGCCCTGCATGGGATCTGAGAAACTTCCCTCTGTCTGCCTGCCATGTATCACACTGCAGTTAACACACTCCTCCCTCTCTCTTCTTCCCTGGCTGCAGATGTATACACACACATGTACCAACACCATTTTGCCCAAGAGCACTTGGGTTGGTTACCCTTGTGCTGTTGTGTTTGGGAGGGGGAGACTTTCTTTGTCCAAGTGCTAAAAAATCTGGTACCTCAACTTTCACTTGAAGGTGGCTGCAGCACATGGTGAGACCATTAAGGGTTATGTTTTGCTTCCTAACTTCTCACATTTTTCCCTTCCTTTATGACATGTTTATTGGCCTTGAAGGGCAAGGAGGGATAGCACAGGAAACCAAAGTCCTTCATTCAGCTCTGACTCAACTATTGTGCAGCTCAGCCCCATTTAAGGGCAAGTTGCACTCGGCTCAGTGGCTAACTGGTGTGAGCAACTGGAACCATTCATCCCAGCTCACATCTGATGTTAGGCACAGTCTAAGCCAGAGGGTCCAGGGTAGTTAAATGTGCAGCTTGGGCAATTAAAAAAAAAAAAAAAGGTTACAGGTGAATATTATTTGGTCTGAAAACAAACCTGCAAGGAGTCTTGGAGACCAGTGCCTTGAGGATTACAGCTTATTTGTGGAACTTTAACAGGAAGCTGCTAATTATGACACCTGCACAACTTTCCTTGCATTTGTCCCTGGGGATGCATTGCCTAGCCTATAGATGTTAGCCAAAGCCTCGGGCTCTTAATCCATAGCCATCATCTAGGGTGAGAACAGAACAGCCATAGGGCATTCACAGTCTTAGTTAAGAAAGGGTATCACACAGTTAGTTTAAACTGGATTTTTCCTTCCAAGACAAACTACTTGAGTTCTGAGTAGGAGTTTTACCCTTCGAGCTCATGTGAAATCAGCAGTCTGATCCATGAAAATGGCTTCTAGTCAAAGTTAATATGTATGCAGCACTACAAAACAGTTGGGAACAGAGATTCAAACTGTAAGAATCAAATTATCTAATTGATATGATTGTAAAACAAGGGTATTTGAAACAGAACCAACCTGCCACTGACTATTTCAGGTTAAAATGGACATGTGTTTCTCAAGCCTTGCCTTGGACCTCTAGTTGAGATGAATACTGATTTCCAGACTTCAACAAATATAATTTTAGAAGTATTTCCTAGTGCTGCTGTGCTTGCACAGTCCATGCTTTCCAGTTCGCAGGGTTCACTTTGTGAATACAAAAGCCAGGACCTTGTTCAAGAAAGCTTCACTGCAGTGTTTAAGTCAGGCATTGGTTTTCCCAAGATGGACTTGCATGAACAGCCATAGTCTGGGTGAGACTTTGGGAACAAGCCACCACACCAGGCTTTTCGACACCACATACTGGTTGTGAGGTAACGAAGCCAGTGCCGAACAGGCTGCTGTGTCTACATAGCACCATCAACTCCTCTTGGTCTATGTTAATGTGTTAACCCTCCTTCTCCTCAGCACTTATCACCCCTTCTGCTTGTGTACAGGTCTTGGAGACAGCAACAGGCTGATATGGCTGTGTGTTCCTGTTCCAGAGCTACACTGGGTATTTCTGCACGGTGCTCTACCTGAATATCTAAGAAGATATTCAGGCCGCCAGCATCAAACGTGATACAGGAGATAGGTGCTAGGAATCCAGGCATAGCACATTCCCCAGAGCATAAAGAAAGCCTCTTTCTCCAGCAAGTTTCCTCCTGAAGTGCAACTCACAGACAAAAGCTATCCTGATAGCAAATAATAACTATGATGCATTTATTTACTGTTCTAAAATACCAAAGTGGTCAGTGGCAAAGACCATGCCAGCGCCCTCATCCTGAGGAACATACAGGCACTCCTTGAAGCCTCTGAGACAGGCTCTCATTTTACTGACAGAATCATGCTTTAGGGTAATAACTAATCCCTAGGTATCACACAGTGTTGCTGTTCTACAGACTGTGAAGTTGTCTCTAAAAATAATCTGCCAGTGCCATGCACAGACAGCA
Source organism: Galbula dea (assembly GCA_013399015.1). NCBI lineage: Eukaryota > Metazoa > Chordata > Aves > Piciformes > Galbulidae > Galbula > Galbula dea. The sequence goes on along the minus strand of VWZX01000349.1, from coordinate 2,554,855 downwards.
AAGTCCAAGGCAGAATCAAAACTCTCTTCTCCCAAGGTCCTGACACTCCTGTGTAACATCACAGGGTGCCTCACTCTCTGCCTGGTGGATCTGCTGCAAGTCTGCTCTGACCTTATTGAAAGAGCAAAATCCAAACAATGACGAAGCAGTGCAACATTTTTTTCTGACTGGGGCAGCCAGGGTTGACAAACAGGTGGCAGGACAAGGTTAAGCAGTGCATTCATAGAAGAAAGCACTCCTGGGTTTATTTCCTTGTCTCTATCCATGACTGTTTGCAAATGTCTTAGCTCCTTTCTTCTCAAACAGCTTAAAACATGGGAGTGTTCCAAGTAATAATAAACTCCTCGTCTTTAATTTATAACTCCTAAAAACTGACAGAAGCCCAACACACTTTTTCAAGCCTGAAAAGGTGGCAGAGACACATATTGTGTTCTCAGCACAAGAACTTCTGTGGCTGCAAGGAGAGAGAGCTGCCAATGCACATGCAGAAATAGCAGCAGTATTTTATTTATCCCTGCAAAGCTTAGCCAGTATATTTTGCACCGAAGGAGTAAATTTACCATAAGGAGAGGGAACTGCTGCCTCCATCCCTTTTAACACTGCCCAGTGTGGAGCACATCCCAGCCCTGGGCTGTGTGCTCTGCCCTCCCAGAGTCTATCTACCTCGTGGCCACATCTACTGCAGCAGCACCAAGGACTATTACATCAGATGCTGTAAACCCGCCTGCTCGAGTTTACAGAGCCTGTGTCTCCTCTACTCCCCAGCTTGCCTATCACAAAATCTGAGAATCAAGTATCAGTTGGTCCCATTGCACCCTCTTGTCCTTCCAAAGTGTGCAGTTGTTGGCCTTCTGCACATCTGTGTCATAACAGAGGCATGGAAAGCAGAGGGGCAGAAGAGCAAATGCATACACCAAATCCTCCATCTGCAGCCCAAAATAACAACGAGGTGGGGGGAAGGAGAGGGAGTGTAGTGCACACAGCAATACAAAAAGTAGTTTTTGTGCCAGGCTCATCAGTGTGGCAGGGTAATAAGGTCAATGTGAAAACAACTGGAAGGCACATTCCCCAGTAAACATGTGCTGAGTGAAAACGGCCCGACCTTATGTTGTAGAATCCAAAGCCATTGAGTCAATTGCCAGAAAACATGACATGACCTTTCAGATTCAGTGAGCATCAGTTCCAAGAGCAGGCTGCCGTGCTCTTTTCCATTTCACTGCTGCCCCCGGAGGGCCTCAAGTCACCTGAAATAATAGCTTGGGCTCAAAGTCTGCACTCCTCTAATGAAAAAAAAAATGCACATGGCATCAAGTTTGACCCTGGTGGCAGATTTTTTTTTCTATGCTTAGCTCAATTTCTTCAAACTTAACAACTGGGCTTTATTTATTTATTTCATTTCATTTTGCAACATCTTCCCAGAGCTCAGGTTTTCCCCCAGACAACCCATTTTTGGCAGTAGAGGAAACCTCTTATTGTTGTGAATGAGGAAAATAATTACTAGCTAATGAGGTGCTCGTTCCAACCCATAGCCTTCCCTCCCAAACAAGTAAAGAAAAAGCTATTCCTGATGGAACAACTTCTCTTCGTTTTCTACACTGAGAAACACAGAAAGATGTATTTTCACCCACAAACCTCCAAAATCTTATTTTAATCCCCAGAACTCAGGCCTCCTATGAGAGGAGGAAAGCTGTGCAACGTTCCAAGCACTAGCAAGATGAGAGCTTGTGATACTAAGTGCAATTCAAAATGTACTTTCCCTCCCACTGAATTACTTTCCTTGCTAAATCCTGATTACATTTTTTTTTCTCCCCTTTTACTGTCTCCCTGACAGACTGATGGGGCTGAGATTTGAAATCAACTTCAGCTCTTAGGCAGAAGAGTTATTCTGGGGATCAAACAAGAAGCTTTTTTGGATACTATTCAGATTTCCCCCTCCTCTGTCAAAAAAGGAGAGAGGAGAGGCAAGGATCTGTGCCGTCTGGAAATTGTATTTATTTTGACTTGAGCTGTGCCAACCTGCAGTATACAAATACTCAGTCAAAGCTGCCTACCATCTGTGTTTATTGTAGGGGAATAGCAACATCCAATGGCCAGTTAAATGCAGGTTAATTGCAGACGGGTATGAAATTCCCTGGAGTGCCAAGTACACAGTTAGCTCCCCCAGTGTAATCTCTTTCTGTTACATGAAGGCAATCAAAAAGAGAAAGAACAACAATGCCAACCCACAGAAGAGCTGGAAGCCTCTGCACACAGAGTAGGGGTATCTGCAGGGAACAATAAGGTTCTATTAAATTCTTTCCTTGGCACCAGAGAAGTAAAATGAACGTAAATTAATCAGCTACAAAAGATGGGACAAGTGTTGCAGCAACTCTATTGAAGTCTGTGGAGTTGTGGAAGGGATAAATTTAACCCAGGATCTTTCAATGTCTGCATATTTGAAAGTGGCTTATTGAAAAAATTGGGCATTCTTAGAAAAGAAAAGAAAAAAGGAATGTGAAAGACTCCCTATGAAATGCCATCCTTTTAATATCCCCTGAACAGTCACATTTTCACCACAGCCATATTGACATTTATCATTTCATTTCCTGGCATTTATAAAGCCATCTGGCCAAGATTTTCAAAGGCACTGACAAATGGTGGGCATCAAACTTTTGAGCTTAAAAGACCCAGACTGAGAATGGCAGCCCTGAAAATCGGTGCCCTGCAGAGGTGTATCAGCTTGGGCAGGACCAGATGCAGATGCTGTGATGCATTTTGGAAGAAGGAGACAAGCAGCCTCTGGTCCATGTGAACCAGAGCAAAGACACAAGGTCTGGAGAAGGAACAGGGGAAAGAGATCTGCAGCTTTGCTACAGTCATAACCTGGGAAATCCAGACCATAAAGGCACACAAAGCTTAAGGGTCCTTAGGTCAACCTTAGTCTTCTCACAGCTGCCATCCTATACTCTGCATTGCATGTGGCCTAAAAAGAGACACAAAACCCTTTAATAAAAAGGAGAAGAGAAAGATGGAGTTCGTGGTGTATGCAGAAGACAGAAACTCTGAGTGGTGCCAGAAGCAGAGCAGAGAGCTCCCAAGGCCTTACCAGAGAAAGTCCTTCCCATGTGCATGCTCCCTAGGCCCACAGCACACAGTGTGATGCAGCACAGAGATGTGGATCTCTCTCCAAGTACCAAATCCCAAAGCAGATTTAAAACTAGGACCAGATTTAACTGGGAGGGGTGAAGAGAAAGGAAAAGGGATGCACAGGGGACCACAGCATCACACACAATAGAGGAAAGGCTGTGCCTTGGCACAGCTTTCCCATGAACACTGGAGTCACATCCAGGCCTGAAAGGCAGCACCCTGCCTCTACACAGACCAGGCGTTGGTTAGCCAGAGCAGTAGAGCTCCAGGGCAGAGCCTGGGATGAGACAAGGACAGTGGATGAGACACAATGCTTCAGGTGTACTGCAGAGTAAATTAGTATCTTGAAGAGGCTGACATCCCTTATTGCTCTGGGAGAAGTAATTCACTTTACCCTTAAACAACCTACTTCCTACCTACCTCTCTCAGGCTCTACAGCTGGCACACTGAACTGACAGAAGTGTGACCCCTTCCTCCCACTGAAGGAAAAGCTATGCACCACCCATGTGCCATGGGAGATCTAGAGGGGCTTAATGGGGTGAGTGGTCCTTGCTTCCCCCACCTACTTGTGTGCACTCAGAATTCTAGCCTCTGAAGTGTCAGCCTTTGGGGAGGGCTAATGTGTTTTCTCCTTCCTCTCCACATTGCCAGTGGCGATGTCCTTCTCAGAGACTCATATTCTTAGGGGCATTTTTAGCTCTTCCTCCCTCTTCTCCCAGATGTCAAAGCTGCCATTAAATCTGCCTGCCCAATTTATAATGCTGAAGGCCTTTCAGCCAAGGCTTAGTCATCTCACGCCTCAGCTCACTGAAGCTTTCTCCCCTCCAGGCTTCTGCCCTCATCCCCTCCAGTCCATTTATCCAGAGTCATCTACCCTCTCTGCCATCCTCAGATCCTCCTGCTTCCCAGCCAATGCTCATCACATCAAAGCTTATTGCTTTCACATTCAGCACCTTGCACAACTTCTTTTTTATCTCTCCACTTCCACCCCTTGCCATTTTCATCCTGGCCCTCCCCAGCTCTCCCAGGGGATAACTGTTCATGACTTTCTTCCCATCTTAACCCAGAGTTTGTTGTATACGCTAGAAACCTGACCAGGCTACAGTAGTCTACCAGGTCATATCCATATCTCATATGTCTATGAGAAGGTTTAGTTCTTTCTTGCTTTGAAAGATTAAAATAACCATTACCACCATGAGAAATAAACTTAATGCTGGAGTCTTCTGCTTCATTCAGTTACCTCCCAGCCTCATGTGCTCACACTGGCTTCAGATGGCAAGCTGTTCTTCTCAGGCCTCACATCTTTTGGGCACAACATTAGGGTTATGCATGATATTATGGAATAATACCTGTGCATGGTCTCCCTGAAAACACCTTCCTCTCATACTTCACCCAAAACCATTCTAGCTCCCTAGTTCAATACAAAATCTTAACATATCTTTCCATATTACAGCACCTAAAGTGAAATATTTGTAGGGGGTGTGGGGCTGAATTGTTAAAAAGCATAAGCCACTATGGCTTTGTTGACATCCAAGAAATATAACTGCCTTCATTAAAGTCTGTTGAGTAGCATCAGCTGGAAAGTTGGCCCCAAAACCTACCATTCAAACAGAATCAAGCCACTGATTCCCATTTTAATTCAAAAAGCACCATTGCACCCTTGGGATTTCACACTGCCAAATCTATTTGAGAAACTAGAGTAAGAGTATGTTTCTCTTCATAATGATTTCTCAGTTCAGAACAAGCAATAGGTGGAGACTCCACATATGCTGTTGTTTAAACTGCTGAGCCAATGAGCTGAGCATTTCAGCCTGAAGCTGACACCTATCACCATGACCCATGGTGCCCTCATTTACCTCTTGAATTAAAATGGAGCATATCAACACATTTCCTGTCTGACTCCTTGGGTAGTCTTTCACACAAGGCTTCAGACTGCAAAGTTCATCATTAAACACAGATTTTCACCCTCAGGAAGTTCCAGAGGCCCAAAGAAAGATGCTGCAAGCTTGAATTCCTACAATGGATTCAATTACAGTGTGCAAGGGACATTTAAGCAAGCTTCCCTGGGAAAAATGAGAGAAAAGGGCCAGCACACACTGCATAAGGAAAATAAAAAGCAATCTTCAGCTAGTACTGGCCATGCATATCTTGAAACAATCCCCTTCAGCCATTACCAATAAAAAGTCAGCAAATACTTATTTTAGAGCCTGAAAAGACAGACATTTAAAGCATTTGGTGGCACAATCTGTTAGTTAAGGACAAGCTTATTAAAAATGCAGCTCTATTTACTGAAGGCAAAATACAGACATGCACATTTGCATGTAAAGCAAGCACTTACTGAGTGATAGGAAGCCTTTTCCTCCTGATGGAATGGGAAGGAGAGCTGGTTCAGTTGTGCTGGTGGATGGCTGGCTCTCTGAAAGAAAGTAGTAATTGGAGAAGTCAGTCCAAAACCTTACACAAACCCATAAGGCTAGTGACTGAGAGATTGAATTCAACAAGAAAAGAGCTACAGGGAGTTAAAAGGAGCTTAGGAAGAATGGTGTAACAGACCCTAGGCTGCAGACACACTAGGGGAGGGCAAGGGTGAATGGTCTCTAGGTACAAGCCACCCAACTCTGTGTCTTAGGAAGGAAAGAAACTTGTGAAGGAAGAAGAGGGCCAAGGAGAACTGAGGTGCAAAGGAAGATGTCAATAAATGCAGAAATAGGAGCAGGGGAAATCAGAAATCAAGAAAAGCAACATAGGAGAAGATGAGACTCAGGAAGAACACTCTGGTTGTCCACTCAAATGAGAGGGAAAGAAAGGGAGAAGGATCTGGAGCACAAGAGATTCATTATTCTCCTTTTTCCACTGACAGTACTACTTTTGCCTGCAGACTGCAGTTCAGGTTTGTTTGGGGAACTCAGCTATGCAAGCTGGCAACAGATCTCACCATGAATTTGTACTGCCATAAATCTCTGCATTGAATCAGGTAGTTACTCCTCATCTTGACAGATCAGGAGCAAGGCCTGGGAAGTGAAAGGTGCTGTAGAAGCATGAAGCATTTTCTTAAAACACAAAGAAAAGATCCTGAACACTTGAATCATTACCAGACTAATACACTCTGTACCTTTCTAGGTCTACATCATAGTTCTAACCTTTGGTCTTCAAAGCCTTTGATGTCCATGGCTCCCTCTGAAATAGGTCTATGAAAAAAAAAAGGGCAAGAGAGCTGATGAAAGGTTTAAATTCAAGAGCTCTTGCCCAAGAAGAAAAAGGGAGAGGTGAAGATTGGCAAATTGAAAAGGGTTGAAACTCTGAGGAGTTTTTGAAAGTGAGCCCAGCCTGCTACAGCTCCACAGCAACAGTGTACAGCCACTGCACACCTGGTACAGAGGGAAGGGTGGATGGCAGCTTCCCAGTCAAATAATACCTTTATCTGGTCAAAGAATTTATTGCAGCCTAACTCCAACACCTCCCATGACTCAGAAGACTGAACATCAGTCCAAATTGCTCTGGCTTCACCAAAACCATCTTCAGAAAAATGAGATTTGCAACCCCAAGAGCTAGCTCACTTGACTACTGAACACTGCTTCCTAGCTTCCTCTCTGACAGCTACCTGGAGACACATACTAAGATTAATTCATTCAAAATAAGCCTAACAACAAAGCAGAGGTTCATCAAGAAATCAGAGTCTCTTCCAGATTGTTTGCTTTACTCCTTTAAATTTTCCCAGTCTGGCAAATAGGAGGGAATATTAGGGGGAAATTTTATAGTGAGAACTAAAAACTGTACTATTTTCATGCAAGAAATAATTAGAATAACATTTTTATAAGCTAATCCAAGTGGCCCTTATTTCTCTTTCTTTGTGTCTTCCCCTCCATTCCCTGTTCTGCTGCCTTTATATAAAAAATAAAAAAATAAGTGTTTAACACAGACTGTGTGGAAAGGGAATGGAAAGGAAAGAAAAGAATCAGTATTCCTGGTGAATAATTTGGCTGGAGGAAAAAGACAGATACAGATCAGATTCTTTTGATATGTTAAAAGCATCCCAAAATGCCTACACTCTGGATGCTTTTACACAAATTATCTCTCATCATAAAAGTACAAAATACATATAATGGACAGCTCATCTCTCTCCAATGAATATGTAGCCACTAGCTGATAAGATAATAGACTAAACACTGACCTGTCACAGACTTGACAATCATAAAAGTAGAGTTTAAAAAGTTGGTTCTCAAGTCTCAGGTATTTAATGGGCAGGCACTAAGATATGCTTCCAATCTGCAAACTCTTTTCATACTGTTCTGCTTTAAAAAGCACAGGCATAACCCTCCAACTTGTTCTATTTGGAGAAAGACACTGTTTGTACATACACTTCTCCTACAGCCTCAATTTCCAGGAACTCCTGCCCAATTAATCTTAGAATGACTTCAGTGTCATGTAGCTGCTCTGAAAGCAACAGATTAAAAATCTTTTTATTGAGTGTAGCAGCCCAGTTTGCTTTATTTTTGGTTTCTATTCTGATTGCAGGAGGCCCCCAAGGCATCAGCTGATGGATAAGCTGCTAATAAACAACAATTATTACTGCAATATGCAAACCAGCTGAACTGTTGAGAACAGAGCCTCAGAACTGGAAACTCTTCCACTGCTGGTAGCCTTCTCCAAGCCACCTCTGTCTCACTACTGGATCCATGCCTCCTCTCTTCAGAGTGCCCCAGTGCCCATGAGGACCAAGCTTTTTTCCTATGTCTCCTTCCCCAGCCACTTTCTTCCAATGCAGGAAAGACAATGCATTTTTGGTCTTAATAATCAAACAAACAGGCATCTTCATTCCTGTACAAGCACCACACATATCTGCTAGTTTTTCCCCCTACACTGCAAAAGAGCCTGTATGTGATAGCTTGATCCTTCTCTTTTCTCAGTAGCTCTCTTTGGGATCTGACATGGTTCACATTTGGATAGAAAATACCTCTGCAAACAATACAGCACTCTGGGAGTATAAAACCAATGTTTTAATTATTTTGTGGCAAATAATCAGAAAGAACAGTATGCCTGAAATAACCCTTTAGCAGTCTCCTGGAATATAGAAGAAGCTGGTCAAGCTCAGGATGACTGGGAGCTCAGTGAGAGCTTGCACCATCATGCCACTGGCTTGTTGAGACTCTTTCACAAAGGCTTTTTGATTTCACTTGCACTAGCAGCCTCATACTGAAAGGCTACACTGAGAATCAAAGAGAACCTATGAGTTCAATGTATCATGAACTAATTCTTAGTCATTAAAGAAAAGAGACAAAGATTTCCCCCAGAACCAGTGGGGTATCTTCCAACACAGAATCAGAACCTGAACACAGTATCTGTACCTCGGTCTGTAGCTGGTGAATTTGTGGAGCTCTGTGAAGCCCTAACCCAAGAGAAATCAAAAGGCAGAAAAAAGGGATGAAGCTGTGGCCTTTCTGCAGCTGAATATGCAGAGGTATATCCACACTTGAGAACCAGATTGTTGGAAGGACAGAGGATTTGCTCAACATTGTGCAAGAAGCAAGCGTGGAGGCAGCAGTTGCCTCTGTATCTCCGTGGTTGGCCCTGGTGCTGCTTGTTCCTACCACACAGCCATGGCAGGGGCCACTCCCTTTTAATCTCATTGCTCAGGGACATTACTCCAGCAAAGGAAGCTGCCTGGCTTAATTCAGCCTCTACAGATAAGTGATCCACAGGCTTCAACAACAGGAAATTATGAGAGGCAAAGTCCAGTCTAGAAAGGCAGCACATTTCTTTATAATGGTGCTGGGCAGGCTGGACAGGGTCTCACCAGTGACTGTTAATCTGAAACTGGTTTAAAAGGATGAAGGTATACTGGCAGGTACTTTGGAACTCATTCCTTCCTTTTCTTCTGCCAGACCCTCAACTGCATAACTTTCTGCAGTGTCAATATTTCCCATTCACCCATTTGGGCAGGGATGGAGATGTGGAAACTGTGTTTTACCAGGGGGTTAATTATGGTGGCTTATGTATTACTGAAGTGCATGAAACAGGCTGATACTTTATGCTTCATATTGTGTAATTCAACTATTGCCACATATCAAATCCCCAAAATGTAACACAGCCCTGTAAGGAAAGAGAATTAACTGACATGAAATATGAGCAATGCCCAAGAAAGGATAAATAAAAGCCTAAGAGGCACAATCTTCCAAGAGGCCTGAACCCCACAGAACATAGCAACCCAAAATGGTTACTCAGAGAGAGAACAGAAAAGCACATCAGGCCCAGGGTGATGCTCCTCTTACCTTCCAGCTTCTGGCAATCTGCCACTTAGGGATTTCCTAAGCAAGAGGTTGCATCTGCATCAGTGTGTTTAATAGCCCCTGCTGGACCTATTTTCCATGAATTTGTCTAATTGCTTCTTGAATCTCTATCTGTCAGCAATAAGTTCCACAACTAAATTATGCTCTCTGTGGAAAAAGCAGTTCTATTTGTTCTAGTCTAAAGTAGCTGCCTGAAAATTCCCTCCATTGTCCCTTTAGTCTTGTGTTAAACAGGGGATAGTCATTTCCAGTTCACTTTCCCCATGCCATTTATGACTTTACACACACCTGTATTGATTGTCTCACTTCCAAGCTGAAATGCTCTATTTTGTTTCATCTCTTCTAGGAAAGTCATTTCACAACTCTACCCATTTTTATTTCCTTCTCCTGTATCTTCTCTTTTTCTATCATACCTCTTTCAGAAGAGGATGATCAGGACTGTAAGCTTGTTCAAGACATGGCTGGATCAGAAGCTTGCAAGCTGCATAAGGACATTTTCTGGTTTGTGTCTACTTCTTAATCATGCCTAACACTCTACTTTCCCCTTTGTTCTCTGGCTGCAGGCAGGTCACTTCTCTCTTGTCTGCCTATACTGTAAGCTCTTCAGGGTAAAGCTGTTTTCTGATCATGAGTTTGTAAAAGGCCTGCTTATGATAGGGAGCTACAAAAGATTTTCACAAGGTAGACACTGGTAACCAATTTTTATGCCATTTGCCAGGCAAACCTAACTTAGCTAACTGTGCTGCTTCCTGCTGGAGACTTACAGGAGGTAGTCACACTGGCTGTGTACCTGTGGGCTTTCTCCCAAAACTGCATTCTACATGCAAATGATGGGTAGGTAATACAAATGACAAACCACAGAGGCAATAGTAAACACTGCTGCTTTAGTAAAGTGTTAGAGTGCTCAGTGATGCATGGGAAAAGTCCATTATGAGCAACTAATAACTGCTCTAAAACTCCTTTTCTGCCTCAGGAAATCCTGTGCCCCTGCTGATTTTTGCCAGGGGAATACACCAGGGAATTAAATGCCATAATTTTGTCATCCTCAGATGTTCTGCTGTTGGCCACTGCTGCTAACAGATACATTTTTGGTTCCATGTAGCACATCTGCCTACATGTATATAATTTCAACCCCTTTAATCACTGTTGCATCCCATAGAGCTGACTGCCTCCCACATAACTGTACTGCTAGTGACAGTTAAGAAGCCTCCTGGTTTCAACTCTTATTTCAAGGGAGCCACCCCTATACATGACAGAATCCCTTCCTATACTGCTGGTGAAGATGCATACACTAGATACAACTGCAAAAGCTGATCTGATTTTACAATATGTCAAGAATTCCATTATTGGAAAAATCAAGATGAAACTTAGCATGTTTTTCATTTCATTCCATGCCATTGTCATGTGGGGTTTTTGTGGGGGTACAGCAGCAGTTATTTACAACTGAGCTCTGAATCTAAACCTCAAAAGCAGTTTTCCAGCCTAACCTTCACTTCCTTGTTGACATAGCCAAAGCAGAATTGCTGGGGTTATTGGCCCACCTGGGCATAGGAAGGTCAGCAAGTGCCTGGATAAAGAGTACAGCTCCAAAGCAGCAAAGTGTTGCCTAAGAGCAAGACAAGATAGTAGTGGCCATGGGAATAGGTACCTTTTTTAGACTGTTACACAGCCTGGAAATCCTCCTTAGCTCTCTACACATGTCTGCAGGTATGTGAAGTCCTTGAGAAGTTTAGCTAGGGTTTTTGTTGTCCCAGCCCTAACTCTTGCTCTTCTCTCTTCAGACCTGAGGGGCATGCATGATTCTAGAGATAAATGAGAAGGCAAGCTGTGACCTTTCTCATTAAGAAACCTGAGACCTTTTCTGGATCAGCCTCAAAGCCAGTAATGAAGGACTAAAGCTCACTTTCTGTCATATACATGCATATTTACTATCTTTATCTTCTAAAATTTTACAAGGTTTGACACTTACTCCTTCCCATGCACCTCACTCCAACAGCTGCTCTGCCAGTGGGAATTTCTCCATGGTCTCTAATATTCACACTGTACATGTTGAGAACATAGGTCTGAGCCAAGAAATTTGCTTCTTCTCCCTTCCTTCTCCTGGATTTCAGTCAGTTAGAATTGCACTGTAGAATGAAAGGTAAAAATCAGAGGTTTTGTAAGAAATTTTCAATAGATACCTGAAGGCTTCTTGTCTTCTCAGAATGACACTCTAGAGATAACCTACACAGTAACTCAGAGTGGCCATCTGAGCATGATGGGATAAGATGTAACTGCAGCAAGCTCTACACCACCTCTCCTTGTCCACCCCACAGAAAGAGTGTCAAGGATGTGACTCTGCCTGTATACTGCTCTCCCCTACAACTCCTCCAACACAGCTCAGCTTACTTCCAGGAAGTGCTGCAACATTCAAACTGGTTAACTCATTTTAACAACCTTTCACTAATAATCAGATTTATTTTTTTAACTAAAAAAAAAATCAGGTGCATTTAAAAATACTGTTTGTCTATACAAAAATACCAAAAAATTTACTAAAATGATAGGAAAAAAACTTCATGTCTGAAACCAAACTATTTCATTCTGAAAATTCCCTTAACAATTAAAGTTCATACTGACATCAAGTGAGAAGAGAGAAGATGATGGTACATGGTAATTCTGAAAGATTCATTCCTCTGAGAAAATGTTTGTTGACAAAGATAGGGAAGGAAGAAAAGCAGAAAAAAATACACAAAACAAACAAACAAAATCAAACCACACCAAAAAACCCTACCACAACAAACACCACACACACAGAGAAAGAAGTGGGGGACAATGCTAAAGGGACATAGAAATATAAGGAATACAAGACCTTCCTACTTCGTCCCTAGATCATTTCAGAGTAAGGCTAATAATATGAATTTAATGATAACCAGGTAGGAATCAGTTTTCCTACCTGGAATTTCTTGCCTGACAAAATGATCAAGTCCTCAGCCTCAGCTAACTCACAGAGAAATAATATGTGTGAAAAATACAATGTTAATGTCTTCTACCAAAGCCAATGACCAGCTGTGCCCTCTCTACTGGCATTATTAGTTCATTACTTGCAGATAATGGGGAAGCAGCTTTGCTGTGTGGTCATAAGTGAAGTACACTGGAGTAGTGAGTTCAAAAGTGAGAGAAAAAAAATATTCCAAGAACTCAACTGAGAAGCTTACTGGAAAAGTGGGTCTGAAGATCTAAATGCAGGAGGTGGATGGTTCAGTAATGAATGGAAGGCTCATTTTGACAGCTTGGGCTGCCATCCAAGCTAATTTGTTTCCCAGCCTTCAGTTTGCCAACTGAAGTGGCTGAGAAATAATAGGCCCCCAAAAATATTTCTAAGGAAACACAATGCCCATTATCACTGAAGGAGAAAGAATCTGCACATTTCAAAGAGGAAAAAGAAATTTGAGATCTGCCAACTTTGGCCAGTTCCAAATGACACAGGAAGGAGCAGTTACAATGTAGTGAAAGGGAAGAAGTATTGTTAAATAAATTCAAAGTCATCACAAAAAAAACTAGACATAATAAATAGAAGGATGTTTCTCTCAGAGAGAGATGATTTCATGGCTAAACCCATGCAAGCAGCCTATGATAAAGGGAGTTAGGGGCACAGGAAAACTGAAAGCAGTAAAGAGTAGTAGTAAGTAATGCAATGAAAAATTGTATGAGACAACAGCAATCTCTTTATGAGACAATCTCTTTCTGTTTGACTTGGTCATCACAGAGTTTGGTACAAACTGGTTTGGATATTTTATAAACAGAAGAGATTTTCAAAAAATCACACACATTTTGTAGCTCTCACTAAAGTCAACAACAGCAAGGAATGTCTTGGAGGTTAAGCCTGGGCTTCCTTGTCATTGGGTCCCTGGATGATCTCAACAAGATGTCTATGTTGAGCACTGGGCAGAAATCCCCAACTTACCAGAAAGGCCACGTGGCACAGCACAGAGTTGTGTTGGTTTAACACCTGGAGTCAGGAAATGGAAAAGCCATGTTCTGTCCATAGATCAGCCAGATGAGAAGACCAGACCTGCTAAACAGGAGCTGCCAGTCCCTACATCAGAGCTGAAAATACATGCCAGCCACTCTCTGCCTTCGTACCATGTTTCTTCATGTTTACTGAGAGCACAGATCACCTAGAGAACAGAAGAGAAGCAGGAGAGTTGATAACCATTCTTCAAGCAGTGAAAGGGTTTTTAGAGTAGAGCAACCAGATGTTCCCCACTAGAAAAAGGAGCTAGCTTTGTTTGCAGTTAAGCAGAATAAGAGATTTTGAAGTGTTGAGAAACCACTTGATGGCTACAGGAAATACCTGTGGAGGTTGCATGCTCTGTTTCACAACAGAGTTTTATGAAGAGGCTAGACATGGCCAGCTATACATAGAAAGCTTTGTTTGGTTTAATTTATGAGAACACATTCAAAATGGTTATTATTTTAAAAAATATTCCCTTCTATTTTTTTTCTACCTAAGGGTACAGAATTCCAGGTTTCTGGAATAGTGGCATCTCATCTGCTTCAAGAGCTGCTAGCTAAATACTGAAGATATCTGATAGCCTCCAGCTTAGGTCTTCCTAACATTCCAGCAGCTGCAAAACACACCTTACTCACATGCTACACATTTGATGCTACAAATAGCCTCTCTTCTTGCCAGCATTGTGCTCAAAAGCAAACTAACATTTTACTAGGATACTTGCCAGTCTTTTCCATGATACCATCTCTGTGATGCCCCAACAACAGATGACTACAGAACTGGCTTTCTCAGCCTCCTAACCACCTTCCTGATTTGAAACTTGTTTGGTTTGGGGTTGGTTTTTTTTCTGCAAGGTGTGCTCAGCCTGCATTTTTAAATGAAGGAAAGAAGAAAGAAACTACTGTAATTCTTGCAGTAGATGGATTTCTAAATCTCAAGTGGTTTTAGATGCACATTTCATGGTAGATGGCACTGAGGACCATTCCTAATAGATTTATACAGGTGCCCACTATCTCTCTTCCCACTTAGAAGGGAATCTAGCACTGAAGGTTAGTTTTCCTATTTCTAATACAATTGCACTACCAGGCTACTTAATTAAATGGGCATTCAAAGCTAACTTGATCCCTCAGAGTAAGTCTAAATTGCAATGGGAAGGTATGACAGCACCTTATGTAGAAATGCCAGGGTGAGCTTCTACCTCATCAGCATCAGTAGCAACAAAGCTAGACCTGAGGAGGCTTCATTGCAAACTGTATCACTGCACACATTCACACAACTGTATCACCTCTGTTTTTTTTACAGCAGCTACATTAAAACTAGCTACAGCAGAATCAGGGCCAGCATTGGACTCATTAAATATTGGAGAAGATATGGAGTCCCTTCTTCCCCTTTCAAACACCCAGTTTATTTCTACCTAACTCAGTTTCAGAGCCTTTGTAACTGCCCCTGTTGCTTTCCCCTAAAGCCAATGGTGTTTCCATGTGCTCATCAGCAGCAAAGGTATACTTTTAATACAAATGCACTGTCATACCTTGTGGTTTTTTTCATGTCAGTTGCTTTCAAGGGTGGTCACCTCTCCACAGTAGAGCCCAAGGGTTTATTCAATACCTTGCAAATTGATTCTTCCTCATGAGAGGGTACTGGCTGGATGCCACTGAAAGAGCAATAACCATGTTTCTGGAGATGAGGCTGTTTGTGTTCATTCAATAAGCTGCATCTTCACAATATTCTGTTATTGGAAATCCAAGTATTTTAAGAAATTAACCTTTTGACAGAATTCTGACAGGGCAGGATATTGTGCTGATAGATGAACAGTATCCTGACACACTTAAACAGATTAACATCTGTGAATTTTGACATAATTACTGATTTCCTCAACAGATTTAAAGTCCAAGTTTATCTTCATGTTAATCCAATTTCATGCCTAGACCAGAGCAAGCACAACAGAATGTCTTTCGTAACCTTCTGATATCATTAATTATTGCTACATTGGGAGTTACAGCATGGAACAAACAGGTTTTTAAATGGAAATCATTTGTCTCTCAGCAGGGAGACTCAACAGTTTTATTTCCTCCAACACTGAGCTGCATTCAAGTAATCTTGTTTCATGGTGATCCTCCCTCGACAACCTGCAAGTCAATGGTGAAATCCCATCTATTTTGTCCCTGAATTGGTCAGATATGCTGCCCGTAAGGGGAGGTGTCTATTTCCTCTCCTAATTGTGGAGGAAGAGGTTTCTCTGTGTTAAGGCCATGCTTTCCCCAAGCTGTGGGCATTTGGTCAGGTTTCCTGGTGATTTGCCACAAAAGGAAATCCCCTAACTCATTAAAAAAAAAAAAATAGATTAATTGACCGGTTCAGTAACAAGCTGCCCCAGGACCCAATAAACTTTACAAAGGGTACATTCCAATTATGACTGGGCTCAGCATGAACTTGATAAGTAAGCCAGCATAATCTTTCTCCAGTATTAAGAATTTTTTTTTTCCCTTTTCCCCCATTAATTTAACTCTTTCTTTGCACTTGTAGATTGACTAACTTCTTATTTTCCATTGCCCTGTGAATCTTGACCCTACTGAACAACTCCTAGCAACATGATCTAACAGGTTCAATAAAACCAACCACTGGTCTACAGTCACTTTCTTGGCACTGCTGTGGCCTTGTGACAAGGGTTAGGTAGTGCTGTCTTCCTCTACACGTTGCCTGGTGTCATAAAATGAATCCAGATCTCAGAACAATACAAGGAAGAGGGAGAGCAATTTTGCCACAGCAGAAACATCTAGCCAAGCAACTGGAACCACTTACTGAAAGAGTACAGCTACAAGCCTGCCTTCACTAGGTGAGAGGGTTGGGAAGGATATCTTTTGGTAACAAGCATAACTGCAACAGCAAAAGAAGGAAATAGAAGGCAGACATCAAGTTAGAGAGAAAAACCTGAAAGTTACTGGCTACAAACCATTCACTTTCTTCATATTCTCATATGTTATTTCACCATAACTTTAGGTGGTACAGGCACACAAGAAAGATCATCTAAGTCTCAGTTAACTCCACACCCATCCCTGTTCTAAGGCACTATGTAGAAATGCCTGATGTTTGGTAACATGTACATGTCAGAGGTAAGTAAGCCTGGTTAGCCAAAAAGAAGATCTCCTAGCTGTAGGTCTTTGCAGCAGTTCCCCTCCTGAGGCACCAAGCTGTATGTTCATACAGAACACAGGGTGCTTCAATTCCACCTCCTCTTTGCCTATAAGGAATATTGGGGAACCTCAGGCTGAGCACGGGGCTCTCTTCAGGTACAAAAGAAATCATTTGCCCACTCTGCAATCATCTGGATGTGGTTCAAACAATCATTAGACATCTCCTCCAGAGGCAGGACACAAAGGTCAGGTGGAAGGGTCCCATGAACTGCATCTGCTCTGCAGAAACCTCAGTCTGACCCTGCTACCACACAGCCTGGCAATAATTATCTGACTAGCCATGTAAAGTAGATCTTACTCACCTGCCTGGTAACTACTGCTACCTTTAATGCATAAAAAGGCACTGAAATTTGTACAGAAGACACTTAAACTGTTTGGACCTGCATTCACTCCTGCTCAGATTTAGAATATCATTTTCCTACATTTGCTACACGTAGCCTGCACTGCATTTCTTGTAGGAATGAGAATAGCTGTAATTATTGTTGTCAATCAAAGTTCCTCTGAAGTCCTCAGCTCTACTGTTTCAATAACTCATTTTTACCAGTGGCAAATGTCTCCAACAAACACTAGAGCCTAATTTGCAGTTTGGTTCCCTTGTCATTTTCTGAGTCATTTTGGTGGAATGCTGTGAGGCAAGAGATTAGTTTTTGGACATTTTTTTCATCTTCTCTTTCTTTACACCTGAGGGTTGTGAAGAATTTTGGTTTCGACAGCTCAGACATATCCAAGGTGTGCTACAGGTACCCAAGGTGCAATGAAATACAAAGTTTATTCTACTCTAGTACAAAGAGAATACCTGATAAACTGTTCCAAAGCCAGCCTTAGCACATGCAGGTGCAGATGTTATTGGTTTCACTGGAATTACAGTTCCTGGTGCTGGATCTAGCCCCTTGCAAGTAAACTCCTCAGCATCACATAGGACTCAACTGTGATTGCACACCCACTGTTGTAAATCAGAAGTAATTCTGCCAATGACACACAAACCTCAAGGTAAACATCAGCTTCCCAAAATAGCTAAGATGCCAAAAATAAACATGTTATAATGCTGATGGATTTACAGGTAACTGACAGATTCCTCCTCAGTTGCTTAATCAGGTGTCACTGAGAGGTGCTAACATAATTAGGGATGAGATATGGATTAATAGGAAGAAAATATCATAACCTCCCTCTCACAATAAAAGAGTCTGTACACTATACTCTGGTGCAAACAGCACCATCCTTCTGGTAGCATGACATTTGCTAAAGCAAATGCCTGTTGATGATTCTCTATAGTCCTATAGAGCACTCTGCCATGACTGCTCTTCAAAAGGCCATATTTATCCCCTGGGAAATATAGCTGTATTAATATGACATTTTGTCACAAATTAATCTTAAACAGGGGTAATATTTTTGACACTGAGTTGAAACTGGAACTAAAAGGCAGTTCAGGTGGTTAAAGTGGCAATATCCTGTAGCAGACTTATATTCCCTGAGATAATACTGTTATGGTGTAAGTACCAATGTACTGGGAGGTACCAAGGGGGAGAAGTATGCAAGTCTTTCTTCATTTTAAGAACAGACATACAGGATCAATGGCCTTCTGCTCTGTATTACAGCTGGTAGTATAGTAATGCCCATTGATCCCAAACATCAGAGCCTGTGGTGCCAGGTGCAGTACAGAATAACAGCCCTTGTACTCAGAAAAAGCAGCCCAGACAGATAATTAGCACCTCATCTCCCACCACGATGGGCTGTGCTCTACAAAAGTAGACAGACAGTTTAACAAAGATTTTTCTTTTTTTTAAGTAATTTCTCATTAAAGCAATTAAAAATGGCTTGGTCTGGTTTTTAATTGAGGTCCCATGGCACAAGTCAGTTGTGATGGAAGGGATTCTCTGTGATGTGCTCTCTGTTTTGCTGTGGAAGTTCCCAGGCTTTGTACAGTTGGTCAATGCCAGGCTAATTAACACAATGTAATCTCACCACTTACACCCATGTCACAACTCATCTGCACAAAGCTTCCACTGTTACAGAAATCAGGCTAAATTCATAATACTGATTTCCACAAGAGTTGACCTTCATACACAAAGAATGCTGTTAACCTTTTCTGTTCCATTCCTCCAAACTACAGGATGCTGATGGTCAAAAGGAAGTTGCCTGGTGATTTGGTGTAGCCAAATATTATCTTGTGGCTACTTCAGTCCACATCTCAGCTGTTCCTCACCAAATGCATGTCATTTGCCTTTAATGGGGTCATTTTCATTAAAAGCAATCTCTTCCCTGACTGTTTAATAAAATTCCTTCCTGAACCTAGAGGCTGCAGTCAGAGGCCATCCAGAAATGTTTGTGTTATATGAAAGGCTGAAATACCTACACTTCTGATGTGTTTAATATCTATCTTTGAGATGTGATGTGAAGCCTTTTGACCACTAGCACTCATTAAAGATCCTATGGCACTTTTTGCAAGAGCAGAGGGTATTATTAATTCTAGGATCCTGGCCATATTCCAGTTGGGATAATTACATTCTACTGCACTAAATTTCCCCCTGCAGTTTCAGATGGGGAACTTCTGTTCTTCACTTCCTCCTTTAACAGCCAGAGCAAAGTGTTGCTCATGCTGACTTGCTGACACACTCCAGACCTGAGCTGGGGTACAGGACTCAGGCCATGGCTATGCAGTCTGGAGAATGCTCTGGGACTCATTACTGAGGAGGTGCACAACAAGTGACCTAGAAAACCATAAAAACACAGCTCCAATCTCACTGTTACTACAGGCTGATCACAATGCTCATGTGTTGCTGGATGTTCTTTCTGGCAAATGCAATCAACATGGAAGCTTTGGGAATCTAGCAGTGCTGCCCTCAAATTCCCTAGGCTGGACAAAGAGTGGTGAGCATTTTGTCAACTGCTCAAGCAAGTGTAAGAATTGATCTGGCTGAGCTCTAAAATTCAGGCCTTTCTATGCCTGGGTCATCACTTGGCTGTATTGGAGCATCCATAAGTTTTTTGTATCAGTGGATCTTCTGGGAATATACAGTAAATACAAGCAGTCCTAATCTCTGTACTGGGGAACACAAGAAAATATTGATCTGAGGGAAGGGCTTTTTACTTGAACATAAAAAATGAGGAACCATGTTTGTTTATTCAGCTGAGTTGCTTGGTCCCTCTAAGTGCTATTAGCTAAGAAAGAAATGCATCTGTAGCAAGGCACTGAGGGCTCATAGGGACCCCATTTTACTGTCCTAGAGGGTGAGGGACAGGCAAGAGACAATGTAAAGGTAGGAAGCACTTCCCTAACTTTGTTGAGAGGCAACTCACCAGGTATTCAGTTTTACAGGTTGGTTAGATTGATTTTCGTATGAAAAACATCCCAGAAAATCTAAGTCTGGGACTCAAAAAGAGATAGCTAAATGGAGCAACACACTGAACTATTAAAGAAGCCTTGAAAATACTATTTCTGTGCTCATTTGAGAGCAAACAGACAAAATTCTCTTCTCTGAATTCTTCCAGCTTAGCATAAGAAAGATGATACCCTGTAGATTCTGTTGCTCCAGGCAAGCGATGAGGAACTTCTTTGATGTGCTTTGATTAATGTTGGCTTCTTTGATTCAATGATATTTGGTTCCAGCTCCACTTGAAAAAAAAAAACAAACCAAAAACATTCCTTACTACCACAGGGAAAAACATTAAGGACACTTGCTTGGAAAACATTTGGGCTTATGTTAATAGTTCTTCTTCAAGATCAGAAAGTTTTGTTGCCTATATCGTTCTCTGTCCTTTGAGCTGGTCACCTTGACTGCAAACCTGGACACCAGGTATACTCTCCATCTTTTAAAATGATAGAAAAACAGGAGTGAAAGGGACTTCTGCAGATCATGTCACTGCCTTTCCCTCCCAAAGCACCTGACTGTTTCTAGCTGCCATCTATCTGTCTCTGTGATGGAGGTTTCAGAGTCCCTGGAGGGATCTGTTTTGGAATTTGACTATCCTACCCACTCACACCATCAGACAAAGAGATGCTTTCAGGAAACATTAGGCCTCCAGAGAAATACAGCCACTTCTGTAGTAAACTGTAGAAGCTGTATAAAAATATACAGAACACATCACTTCAGTAATGTTTGACTGAAAAAGGAAAATGCATTATGTATCCAGCTCATGTGGAAAGGAAGTCAGTTAAAGTCAGAAGAGCTGGAACCTACCAGGATTCCCAGACTATTCCACAGCTTTGGGATTTTATAATTATTAAGTCCAGGAGTTTGGGATTAATCAGATCAGAGCTATCTTAGTCTGACATCCAGTTAAAAGTAGAAGAAACAGAGCCAGGAAACAGAAGGAGGAAAAGAGGACCTCCTATTGTTGTGTTTCATTCACAGGGCAGACATCCTCAAAGTCTCAGCCCAAGAAAACTCTCCCTTGTTTCTGAACCAGCTGTTCAAAAGCAGCATTTTCCTGAATGGATCAGTACAGCTCAGAGACTAAAGGCTACTCTAGAATGAGCCAATGGTATTTTTAGACTGCTCTGAGTTAGGATCAGTCTACACTGCAATGTGTATACTGCTAATGGTTGAAGTTAAGGGGCTTTTGTTGGGTTCGTTTTGGTTTCATTTTTAAGCACTGTGGATTCTCCTACACCCTACTTTGGGAGCTTAAAGATTGTAGGAGGTCAAAAAAAAAATAGGTCAGTGAAAATAACATTGCAACAAGAAATTAATTGCAAAGAACGTTTAATATGACAGGGGACTACATAAAATCCTATTATATTTCTTCACTATCCTACTCAGTAGTCTGTACTACTGCTATACTCAAAGGCCAGGGCAGTCTCCCAGGGTAAATTGCTACATTAGTTTGACATTTCTGGCTCCAATTAACCTTATATTTGAGCTATTTTCTGAGGGTTTTTTCAAAAAAAATCTGTGATAAGGTTATGTTTTTCTATTAGAGTTTCAATTGCTTAGTGCCCTGTTCCTGATGCCAAACCCTCTTTAAACACACCCTAGGTAAGAAAATCAGGCCATAGTTTGACAATACCTCGCTTTTGGCAGCAGTACTAGCCCAAGCTATTCCAACCTCTCCCTCCTTGTCCCCATCCTCACTGGATAACACACTGTCCTCTCCTTGGCACCCACCCAAGTAGGTGCTGCACTGCAATCCAGGAACTAATCCAGCTTCAAAATCTTGCCAAAACTCCTGTCTTATCAAGTCTGGATTGTGGAGGATACAGAAGAACAGAGAGGATCTCTGATTTGAGAAGGAAAGCAGAATAACATCCCAGTCTTGCAACTAAGGACAATGCTTCAAATGACACCTTAGACACTGCAGTTAGCCTGGCTGTGAATGTTCACTGTGGACATCACGAGGGCAGGTAGAGAGAAGACACATAGCCAGATGGAGATCACTAAGCAGGATTCCATAGCACTCTTCCACTGAAGACAGCAAATGACAGCTGTTGGGGTTCTGGCCTGATTACCTTTTGTTTATAGCAGTACAGAGATTTATATAGATAAAACTTGGCAGCTGCCACCACAGGATGGGTGGTGCCAGATCCTGCTCTCTTTCCTTCAGCTTTACGGTGCAACTGCACGACACTGCTGATGTGCTACCCTGTTACCATGGGGGAGGAAGGCTGCCATATTCCACTCATTCCTAGGCATGCCTCATCCTAGAGGATCATGCAGGAATGGCATAAGATGGTCTATGTTCAAAGTAATCTTAATCAAGAAGAAACCAGATTTATCTCCTTATCTATATATTAGTTCAAAATAACATGAAAACAAGCAACACAAGTAATTGTCTCAAGAAGGAAAGAGCAGGTCTTGCTTACACCCTAAGCATGGAGTGTAAGTACATTGACTCTGACACTACTTGCAGCTGTTATTAGCATTTTGAAGAGGTAGAAAATGCTGCCAAGAACATCCAAAAATTTGTTGAGAACCAATGAACCCTGCCCACAGCTGCAGACCCAGCCAGATCAATATCTTCTGGGAACAAATCAAAGGGAAACAAGAAGAAACTCAGGAAAGCTTTCTCTATGGCCACTTGCCCAATTAATGTTTGCTATGAAACACTAGAAGTGAAATTACCTTCCTCCCTTTCCACAGGCACAAACATACATTCATTATTAGAACTTCACTAAAAAGGGTAAAGGCTCAGTCTGTAATTTGCTGGCAGGAAGTTCACTCCAAGTATGAAATTTTCAAAACATGTAATTCAAGCTATAGGACCTACAGTTTGGCAGAAGAGACCATTTCAATGCTTTAATCACAATTCTGATCTAAATGCTTACACTTATGAATGCAAATTCATTAGCTATGAGCATTTGCCAAAACCCCATCTTTCTGAAACATTCCCAATGTCAAGTCTGTTTATTTTAATGTTTCCTTAATAGAATTACTTCAGAAGTGAAACATCTTAGATTTTATTTGTATCTTCATGTGAATGTATTTCAAATGGAAAGAATAACAGCTAGATTTTGCAGCCCCATCCAGCTCCATTACTAGGTGAGGGGCAATAATACTGCACAAAGCACTACAGAGACAAGTAAAGAAGTGGGAGAGCTGAGATACGGTTGGCAAGGAAACCACAATTTACAATAGCCTGGATTTTCATATGCAGAACCTCCAGCACTGTGATGTTAATTACATACAGCAAAGCAACGCTCTGCTTCTGAAGGCAACTCACTCCATTGACTACCCCATGAGTCAAACTCAGCAAACACCATGTACTTCATCACCAGACAGGATTTCTCTGATAGATCCAGTGGAATTACAGAATTCTCCTCCTTTAGATAAAGATCAAGACCTTGGGCCTTATTTTACTTTTTTTTATTCCATTCTTAATAGTATTTCCCATCCAAAACTAAATGGTATGGAAAAGGCCACGTGATGCAGTACAGCCCTCTACTTAAGAAACAAACAGATTTTGGAGATACATAATCATGGCTAAGATTTTCAGGAGACTGATACTTAAGGTAGGTAACTTAGGAAGTCATAACATGGTGTTTAAAAGCACAGGAGCTCTTGAAATCACATAACAAAAATTGGGATACTTATTTAGGTGCTTAAAGAAAGCTCAAGTGAAGTTTTAGTAGCCATCAAAAAATCCCAATACTAAAATGCTTCTTCTAAACTGGGAAGATAATTCACCTCAATAACGAAATCAT
Organism: Galbula dea; assembly: GCA_013399015.1. Lineage (NCBI taxonomy): Eukaryota > Metazoa > Chordata > Aves > Piciformes > Galbulidae > Galbula > Galbula dea. The sequence goes on along the minus strand of VWZX01000349.1, from coordinate 2,531,119 downwards.
GGTCACTACCTTATTAAAATAAAGCATATACAGAAATTATTAATCCAGATTAAAGCTTCTTTTGAAACCTAAAGCACAACATCACAGCCTATGTGGAGATGTACAGACTTAGAGCAGCCTTAGGGCAAATTTCAGCTCCAGTTGCTCAGAGCTGTTGCTCTCTCCCTTCTTCTGAGGACCTCAGAATCAAAGAGCTCAACCCCAAAATAAATAAGCTCCAATTTGGAGAAACCTTTCCAGCATTTAACTCTACACTCCACAGTGTTAGGGATTTTGAATCTACCACTTTGAGATACAGATCCTGTCAAGAGAGATCCTGCCCTCCAGGCAACTTTGCTGTAGGTAACCCCTGACCGAGGGAGTCACTCCTGGCAGGACAGCAGGCGTTTGTCAGGGTGTGAAGCCCAGTGCTGTACCTAGAAAGCTGCTCAGCCCTCCCTGCTCACCACTGCCCAAGATCAACAGAGTCAACCATTATGTAATCTTCTGCCAATTTGCATTGTAAATGCTGTACAAGCAGCACTTTATCCATCTGGAGGTTACTGGTGTATCATTTATTTATTGTGTTCCCTAAAAATTACCTTTAGAAATCTAAATGCTAATTTGACTGTAAAAAGATTTCATCAATGCAGAAATCCAGACTGGGGGATGTTTTCTACATTCATTAATGCAAACTAAACTGCTCTCTTTTACAGGAGCTAAGGATCAAGGACTGTCTTTTACATAATTAAAACTCTGAAATTTTAATATTATCTTTCCTGCACAAGATTGAAAATTCAGGAAACACCTCTCTGAGTATTAATTGTGCAGAATAAAATGGCTGGCTGGCTCTATGATCTCTCCATCCTTTGATGTTTAAATTGATCCTAGTATTCTGGAGACAGCTTCTGCAGAACTGATTTCCTTGTCTTTATTTTAGCTAGGTTCATTCAAAGGGCAAAATATCTAAGCATTCAGCTTTTGACCCTACTAGCAAATATTTAATGTATGAATTAAACTGGACAGGGCTTTGCCAGAAGCTCTCTTCATGTTTTATTTCTGAAGCTATTTTTACCAACATTTAATCGCTTAAATGTAAGGAGATCAAGACATCTCTGACAAACTGTGTTTATTGAGCTAAATGCCATCAAGGAAAGGCCTTGTATTTTTTTATAATGGCTTCAGTGCACTTTGTATCTCAGGTTTTATTCTGAAACACACTGTTAAAATCCTAGAGGAGGATGCAGGAGTTAATATCACCACTAAAGAAATGCACAAGTGATGGGCACGGGAGGCAACTTGACACAGAGATGGATGAATAAACTGGAAACCACCTTTAATAGGCTCCAAGGAAATAAAAGAGTGGGCTATGATCTCCAGTTACTCTCCTGCCCTTTCTGTATATATTTACAAGGGAGCATTCTGTAAAAACCATCAGCAAGCAAACAACAGCCAGACACCTGATTAAAGGTCAAACCAGCAGCAACAAAGCACAAATTAAAAGGGAAACCCCTGATTTTTGCTCCCCCTCCCCTGCTCCCACCAACCAGTAGGCATGAGAGACCACATGGCTGGGAGTCAGCAAAATCCAAAGAGTTTTGAATATTCAAAATATCTGAATATTTGTGGATATTAATGACAGACTTTGGGCTAGCCAGAAAGAGGAGGAAGGCAGTGAGGAGGTGTTTAAGAACAAATAGCCAAAAGGTGGAGAGGGCAGCAGCAGAATAAGAGAATGACAAAACCAGGCCACCACCAGGTGGAAAGGACATTGGGAGAGAATGTGAGCCAGTAATTAGCAGGTGGAAAGGGAAGTTAAGGGTCAAAATCAATCTGTCAGGGGGCAGCAGGGAGGTATTACCACTGCAACTAGCTCTTGACTGACCAATGCAAGAGGAGGTCCACAGGCTGTCGGAAGGAAATTGCTGCCAAACATTTCCCTCAGCTCTGCACTGGCTGCAGCACACTCCGGAATGTCCCAGACTTTTACTGCATGCCCTCCACTGCTGCTTCTGCTACACCTGCTCATTTTTGAGAGGAGAGAGGACTTTGCTTTGCCCCCAGTAGGCTGACAATGAACAGGCAGTCTGCTACCAGAATTATCTTTTTGTTTATCTAAACAGGGAGAGAGACTAATTCCAGTCCATGAACTGCATCAATGCAAGTAATTAAACATAATGGTGCCTTCACTCCCCAGCCATCTTGGATCCCAACTTCTTTCTTTTAAATTGTTTTTATCAAGACTTGTCATGGCAAAAGGAGCCAAGCAGCAGGCATGAACTAGACCCATGGGGGAGGCTTCTCCCCAAAAGAGATAAGGAGAATTTATGCACTCTTCTGATTTTGAGAACACAAGTGTGTCTCTGTCTTTCTGAACTACCCACCCTTTGATGTTCAAATCCATCCTCAAGTACTGGACAGAGCACTGTAGAACTGATTTCCTTGTCTTTATTTTTTGTGAGGTTCATTCAAAGGTCAAAAATCCAAGTATTCAGCTTTTGACCCTAACTAATCTGACAGGCAGTACCACAGACAGGGAAACTCTGTCTCTACTAAAAGAATGGCAAGTGCTGAGCTAAACTTCCCCACCACATGTCCTACAGGACAGACTGTTGACAAATCTCCATTTACCATCAGGGAGAGATCAGTGTTATAGCAGGTGAAGCTCTCCACCATTGCCCAGTCACCCTTTGGGGCCTGTGCACAGGCCAATAATAGTGGTGATTTTTGTTATGGGTTAGTGATCTGTAATTTAAGTGGAGACATTCATCATTCAACAGTCACAGTCCAACAAGCTGCTCAATGATGACCTGAGGGCACTCCCAGTCATGAAACCAGACTCAAACACCAAGCTGGGGATATAAATGCTCATGTTTAGGAATGAGTGTTTACTTCCTGTCTCTCTCTCTCCCTCTCACTACTTCTATTGTTTAATAAATGGGTTGAGACCTCATGTGACATCCTTCAAGAGTCTATGAAGAGCTACATGAGTTCCAGCAATCAAAGAAGGAGCCTCTGTTAATAGTCCACACTGATGATCCACTCACATTCATCATAAACAGACAAAAATAAAAGTGGCTAAATATCTGAAGCCCAAGTGCACTGCTTTATTGCACATAGGTGCATTAATCAACTGGTTTCCTGCTTCCTGAAGAGCCAGCTCCCAAATACTAGTATGCCAATAGCAACTGCAGAGCTATGTGCTGTCTAAAGAAAAAAAAAAAAAGAAGGAAAAAAAAAAAAGGAGGAGCAAAATCTTTTCCCTCAGGGGCCTCTAAATCCATTTTCAGGCAGGACCCAACAAGAATGCTGAGATTTTTCATGGAGAAGGGCTGGAAGTCAATGAAATCCTGAGAACATTTCCTGGCCAGCACATCATACAAGGGGCATTTGTGAGTAGATGATCAGACATCTTTATGATGGTAACTACCTAGTTACCATGCCTTCCTAATTACCCACTGGAAAAATTCTATCCATCATCTGCCATCTACCTTCAGTGAGAACAATGCTACTGTCTGCTCCAGTTTCCCAGCTGGAGCATATTGCCAGGAACAGTAGCAATAATGACATCCCCTTCTGTCCTTGCAGGAACTGAGCACAGAAAGATAGCTGCTGGGATTCTTCTGCACACTTCTGCCAGTTCTCTTGCCAAGCTCTAGCTGTAAGACAGACTGGATCCAGAGATGGCTTCATAAAGTGAAAAAAACACCAAAAAACCCCAACAACCAGATGTGCCCAATAACTGAGAGAAGAGAGCCTTTCTCTCCTACAGCTCTATAAAACTTGCAGCATTATCTGAGAAACAGCTTTGGCTAAAATATAAAATAGGGCATCAGAACTGGAAGGATTTTGCTCCAGCTGCTGACCTTTGGGCAATTCACTCATCTCTGCCTTGGAATCCCTTGTCTAAATGGGGACGAGGGCACTTGCCCAAGCCTTGGTGGCTTTGAGAGGTTTAACCCTTAGTAACATTTGCAGAGCAGTTTGGGACCATTGAATGGAAGGCTGAAAAGGATTTTCAAAGCTTTATTACTTGAGAGAAAAATACTGGGGGGGAGAAATATGCCAGTTAGGAGCAGAAGACTCTGTTCACCTTCTTGATGTGGCAGTATTCAACATTCTGGGACCAGCTGAACCCTCTTCTGTAAGGCTGCTCTCTGCCTCAGCTGACTCTGAACAATCATGCTCTACAGCCACCTCTTTTCCTACCCATTACAAAAGGTGAGCAATATTTATTGGTTCAAGCAGGGCCAAGGGCTGACATTAAGCAAATTTCAAGGGTTATTTGAAGTTAATTGAGTTTAATCATGTAATGATTTTATAATTAGTCATAGTTCCCAGTCTTGTACTGAAAAAAGTCACACTTAAGAATTATTTAAAAGAAAATTAAAGGCAATTTAGAATAAAGCAGGAGGAAATTACATCAGTGATTGGTGGGACTGGGTTGAGGGGATCAGAAAGTGTGTTGGATAAATGCACTAACTCCTTTAGTGCACTGAACCTCTGCCTTTAAGTGCAGTGAGCTGAAGCCCCAGCTGGGGACTTGCACTAAGGGTAAGGACAGCAGCAAGTTTCTGGAAGTTAGTCATGCTGACTGGTGGTATTTCTCACTGGCAATGAACTGGATGGATCCTGCCTCAGGGGAAAAGGAACTTCAGAGTCTTTCTACCTCACTGGAACCAGGTCCACCAGCTGATTCAAAAGCAAAGGCCAGGAAATTGTGTTTATATATCCCTAAGTCAGAACCCCTCAGTTACATAGGAGAAGGTAAGTCCTACAAAGTAGTTACTCTAGAACTTCAAGCAGGTGCTTGGAAGTTGAATCTGAAATGCAACTCTTTTAATATTTTTGTACAAGATTCCTGTGAAAATGACACACAGGATAAATTAAGTGTAAACAAGATCAGCACCAATTAATTCAGTGAAGTTATGACAATAATCCACCATTCATTCTTTCCCCAGCTCTGGCATTCAAGACACAGGAAAAAAATCACTTGTGGAACAGAGTACCTCAGAAAGTAAACCTAAATCTGTGCTTAGGGATAAAGGATGCACAGATCATACAGCCAACCACCTGCCTGGCAGCAGGAACCACTGCTCCTCACTTCCCACTTCTTCAGGACACTCCCTACAGCAGTGTTACATGGTCTGGAGGAGCTAGGTTTCACCATGTGGTATTAAAACACAGCATGTAATGATGGGAGTTTGCTGCGGGTTCAAACACCATGTGTTTCTCTCAAGGACAGAGGCAACATGCAAGTCAGCCTCATAGATTTTCACTGTCTGTGTCTCTGACTCTCTGCACACCATGAAAGTCCAGTCTCTGAAATTTAGCATATTCCTAGGAAAAGACAACCCCTGGCTTCCAGAGAAGAACTAGTAAGGGTTTCCACCAAAGCTGGCCTAAAGTGCAGAAGAAGTAGGCAGCACCATGGGAACCACCTGCAATTGTGACTTTTGGGCTTAAGAAGTTCAAAATATAATGCTGTAACATCTTAGAGAAGCAGGAAAATGTTTCCCAGCTAGAGCAGCTGTGCTGGGCCCCACCTCATCCCACAGCAGCAAAAGCCTCCTCCTGCTCTCCCTTTTGGTTCTGCTCAACTTCTGTCTCAAACCCTCCAAAGAAACCACCTGGCCCAGCTCCTTCCCCCAGGCTTGTCTCTTCCAAGACTAAAAAGAACCCAGAGTTTTACCTCTGCAGCCTCACAGAGGTGCTGACTGGCTCTGTGTCTTCTCCTGGAAGGTTTCACTGCAGACTTCTCCCTTCAGTGTGGTGTGGGATGGCAGAATTCACCATCAGACAGCCTCCCTTATCCAGGGCAAGTCTCAGGGACTATGGAACTCATCTGGATTTAAGAAGTCCTCCTGAAAAACAGTGAATCATTCATAGGTAACAGCTCAGTAAAAATAACTTATCACCCTGCACAGAAACATAATTATAAGTAAAATTATACTTCTCCTCATCACCCACTGATAATCCTTCAATAATTGTCTTCATTCTTTTTAGCAAATTACAGACCTGATGTGTCCTCAGCTACCTGGCAATGAGAAGCCACAAACAAGACTAGCTGAGACAAATTTTTTCTCTCAACTACTCAAATTGTGTGGAAAATTCAACCACAGAAAAATAAGTAGACAAAAATTCAGAGAAAGAAAAAAAACCTAAGTAGAACACCAACTACTTCATATTAAAAATTAGTTTGATTCTTCACTTCAGAAGTAAGCTTTTGAAGTGATGCCTTCCTAACATTGCTTACAAACTTATTATAAATATATATTCCAACTTGAAATGACTGGTTCTGCTTTTAGTGAAGGAGAGAGGATTTTAGTGATAAAGCTATGAGACAAGACTTTCAGAGCAGCCCAGTAAATATCAGGCCTCCACCCTCTTAAGCACAGGAATAACTTGGAGGCAATGCTCCCCACCTGCTGCTGTAGGACCTGAGCAATTGTAATGCTGCAGTGTCTGCCCAGCTTGTCCCTGTCAATCAAAACAGCACAATGCTGAGTGCTGCCTGATGCAAAACCTTTGGTCCTTCTTGAGAGAGAAATCAAGAACAAGAGGAACAAGAGGTCTGCCAGGCCTGAGGGTGTTCAGCAGGGGCCACACCATGGGACAAGTGATGTCCCCAGTGGACAGCAGGATCAGGCAGTCAGCTTGGAGCAAATCCACCAAAAGCCAATGTCTTAACTCCAGAAGGCAACATTTAAAATGATGAGCCTAACAAAGGCTTCTTCTCATTTTAAACACAATCTTCTCCACAACATTCTTACTCTCTCCCTACAGCCACAAATAACACCTGTGTATTACTTAACAACATGACTTAGTATTTATTTAAATGATTTATGTAGAGACTATAGCTCTTATATAGCTTTAACAACTAAAATGACAACCATTCAAAAACCAGAAACAATGTGAAAAAGAGATGCTTAAATAATTAAAAGCCTCCTTCCTTTCCCAAAAGAGAGTATGTTTTCTTCTCTTCAGGTTTTCAGCTCTCCTGCAAGGGAAAGACCAGAGTGCCATTGGCTAAATGCTGGCTTAGCAAAGGAGAAAGGATCAATCAGAGTAACCAGTGTTACTGCAGCTCTTGCCTAGCCTTTCCCATCCCTGCATCTCAGAGGAGGGTAAGTACCACAGGACCTCTTTTACAGAAGGTGAAACTGAGGACAAAGAGGTGATCAAACAGCCCAGAGTCACCCAGAAGTTCACATGCAAAGTTGGGCATAAATCTTTTCTTTCAGCTGCTAGGCTAGACCACATCCACCAAACCATGGTGATTCTGTATTTTCTCTTCCTAATTTATTTTGTGAATGCTTCTCTACCTTTCCAGCCTTCACCATGTTTCCTCTTTATGCCAATCTCTCTTCCAATGCCTCTGTTCTCAGCTTCAAGCATGCCTTCTCCCCTCATATTCTTTCCCTCCAGGTTTACTCCTCCTGGCACTCTCTTTTTAGCCAGTGTTTCCAAATAGGTCTTACCTTCTGCAACTAGGCAAATACTTGGCAACAGGCAGCACAAGTGGGTAATTGAGCACAGTTGTAAGAGGATTACCATTGAAATGACTGATTCTACACAAAGCAGAAAGCTCAAGGCAGCAACAGGGTGCTTTGCCATTTAAAGATTGCAAAGAGAGGGAAAATATTTTCAAGCTTCATTTTAAAACTTTCTAAATGCAGAAATGGAAGTGGATTCCCCAGTGGCAAGGCATAAATACATGTTGTAAACTCAAATCACCAAATGTTTGCCTACTTCTATTAAGGGGAACAGATGAATTATCAGAATCAGACTTTACAGAGCAGCTGGAGCAGTAAAAAATAATATAACATTTTAAAAGATGTTCTGGACTACTCTTCAAACAAGCCAAAAAGACAGAAGTTCCTTGACATTAGTCTTGGAGTGCAATGAAAACGTTAATGAAGCAGACAGACAAGTATCACTGAGAGAAAACCCAAAATACTTATGACTTTGATAGCTCAACATTTACACCCATGTTGTAGAACACTCAGAAAAACAGCAGTGAAAATTCATGGGCTTGACTGGAAATTCCTAAAGCCAAAGCCAACAGCACTCTAATCTTAGGATCCTCTCTGTCAATTTAACACAAACTAACTCTTCAGCCAAGGGATTTTTTAGTGTTCACTCATTTGAGAGTACAGAAAGATAATTGCTCATGGATGTTTAAAAGTCTTTAAATATATGTGTGTGTATATATATATATATATTCAGGACCCTGAAGTGAGATTTGGTAAACTGATTTGATATCCAGCTATGCCACAAACTTTCTGTGTGACCTTGGAAAAGTCATTTAGGTCTATGGATCTACATTAAGAAGCTAATCCACCTAGATAATGCAGAGAGACAGAGACAGACACAAAAGAGTGAGGATGCAGACCACCTAAATAATACATAAAGATATTATTTTCTCCTACTCTTCATCTCCTCTATTGAGTATTGCTGGTTCAATGCTGCATTATCTTTATGGCATAGACTTTTCTCCTACTCCCAATAGGATCCCACTTTTCTATACCATCTTGAAGTATTGCATTAATGCAAATAAAAATAAGAAGACAAATTCCAAATGGTTATATTTATCTCATCAGAACTGCTTACATTTAAAAGATGTAGCTGTCACAGTGAACAGCTCACAAGCAATCTGCAAATTAAAAAGGCAAATGTTTTGTTGAAAGTTATTTGAGGAATGATTCTAAAAACCACAATCAACACAAGAAAACCACAGTCTGCTCAGTGACCCATTGAGAACATAAAGAGATATGAAGTTTGAATGAGAAAAATTCACAACTTCATCTGCCAAACTACCTTCTTTATTCCCAGAAAGAGCAAATAAAGGAAAGCAGTTGTGAATAAAGACTACTCCTGACTGGCAGCAGGTACATTAGATATGGTGGACTGAGAAAGCAGACTGCTGGAGTCAGACAGTCGCAACAATTTCCAGTGTCAAAGAAAAACCTGGCACCTTGTTAAATATTAATAAGCTGTCAGGGTCAAAATGTTTAGGTCCTCCCAACTCAATCACTTTCATTTCTACTTCTCAGAAGCCATTCAATTGGAAATACCCTTTCCTGTCTTGCCCCTCCCCATCCTGTCTTCTCACCAAGAACCATGCAGGATCAGATGAAAATGGACAGCAAATGAGCTGGCAGCCAAAGGATGATTTTGTCTCCCCTGGCTTTGCTGTTATGCACTCTGTTGTTTTTAGTGAAGCACAGAAAACTTAAATACAAGAAAGAGAACAATGTGAAGAGTTGGTTTAGCAAATCTCTGTTGCATTTTCTGCAGGTTAGTGTTATTGATTACTGACACCTAAGGGTCTGACACATAATCAATAGACCTCATGACCCACATATGTGACATGGCCTGTGGGGGCTTTAGAAACAAGAATGAACATGGCAGCTCCATCTGAAGCTTTTCATACAATATTTATTTATTTATTTGCAGGCAAAGCTGTTTCTACTCAAATTACTGTCATGGTGAAAACTGGAGTCAGAGGAATTTGCTCATAGCTTCTCCTGGTACCTGAAGAACAGAAGGAAAAAAGAAAAACACAACCAACTGCTAGTGAAACAAAAATCTAGGAGCTGAAACTCCCCTTCCCTCCTGAATTTAGTTACTCACAATGAGAACTCATCATCTGAAGGAGAAAGAACTGCTTCAATAAGAGAAAAAGGCAGAAGGTGTCTCATTGACTTACCTTTATCTTTCTGCAAGGTGCCAGAGTAGCACAGACTAGCAGGGAAAGCACCAGGTTTCCTTTAGGAAACTGGAGGGGCTCTTTTCTGCTGCACAGTCCTCAAAGGCAGGTGGTATAAAAAGCTTCTGTACCACAGTTTGCAGACCAGTCTTCTCCAAACATGATTCTTTGTTTCCTTGTTGTCTTCTCCCAGTACAAACTGATGACTAAGGATTACAGCTGGCTCTCAAGGAGCTACACCAGATGTGCTCATACCCCTGACTGCAGCATTGTTTTTAGCTGTGGATTTTACAGTCCCATAACTTTCTTCTCCTCACAGGTTGCTATCTTAACTGTTTCTGAATGGGTATTGTCTTCTCTCAACATTGTTCACTTCCAGTTTGGAAGTCTCAGTGCTGAATTCCTATCTATGCAGGGTTCCTAAATACAGATGTGTAAAATTGTGAGCACAATGAACATTTGAGAGCACTCACTATATAGTTAGTGGATCCTGGTTAGAAGAAGACAGGAAACCAAGTAAAGGTAAAGACAATCAGTTGGCCTGAATATGGCTCTGGGTATCCATCTCCATCCACATAAATTGGAAAGATCCACTTGTTCCACTTCCACTTGTTCCACTGCTGGAAAGATTTCAGCTGTAATAAATTCTTTGTTGACCTGAGCAAAGTTTTCATTAAGCCAGTGAAGCATGTTTGTAGTGCATGTAGTTGTGTGTTGTAAAGGGGTAAATGCAGCTTAACATAGAAGAGAAGCATATGTAGGGGAAACACAACCCACACTCACCTGGTAGCCTCAGAGCCACTGCAGCTCTACAGTGGTTCTCTACAGCTCCCAGTTCTCAGGACAGTAGCTCTTTCAAATGCTCACTGCTGAGCAAAGCTTGGCAATTCAACCATTTCCATTCAAATCCTTTCCTGAACACCTAACTCCAGTGCTGTTCTACCCTCCCTTAATTAAAACATTGATTCCTGATGCTGGGCAGCTTCATCTCAGTGTTGTATTCCACCCCAAGCTGGCAGCCTTTAAGGGATGGTGGCATGCAGCATTCTTGGTCATTTTCCCCATACACATGTCACAAGCCAACTACCCACTTTTTTCTTTTCCCTCTAGTTTTCAATTTCTTACAAGACACTGTTATTTTATGGAGAGGCAAAAATACCCCTAAGTAAGTCAGAGGCAAATAATAATACCCATTCAGTTCACCACAAGACCCAGCAATACCCTGCACAAGAGATGGCCTGCTGCTATCATTTTAGATCACTTTCTCTGCTTTTCAGCCTTCCTGCTGCAGAAAATTCTTCATCAGAATTTCTGGTTTACCCTGTTGTGCCATCTGAGGAAACACACTGCTGGGTGGAGGATCTTCCTGGTATCCACTTTACACCTCCAGGAGTTTTCCAGCAGCCAGCAATAATATCAAAGACCACCATGGGCTGTGATGTGACCAATTACAGCAGACAGTAGTTATTTATAGAAAAGTCAGTGGCACTGAAGCTTTAACACCAGGCAGTACACCCCTCTGCTTCCCATCACTTAGTGCACATGCCAGCATCCTGCAGTAGCAAGGAGTCTTAAGGCAATTACCTCAGTACCTCACAAAACTGTGGAGACACATGGCATATGGCCACAGGACAACAAAGGAGTAGCACTTTACACACACTGTGTCTTCGAGCTGCCACAGCATATTTCATTTTCATAAATGGCTGACCCCAGATGTCACTTTCATTCTGAAATCCTTGTCTGCCTACTCAGCAGCATAGCACATTAGGGCATGGCACAGTGGATGTGTGGAAGACCCTGCAACACATCTTCCTGATTCTGAGCTCTGGGCAAAGTATCTCTTCCCATCTTCTCCAGGACCTGCTATAAGGTCTGTCCAAATATTACAGTACAAAGGAAGATAACATGATAGCTAGGTACCACCCTGAACTTTGCCAGTCATGATATAAGCTAAACTAGTTGATACAGCTCTCAGTCTCTTAATGCAAAGGTGGAAAATCCACCAGAAAGCTAGAAAAAACACAGTGACCAAGTGGGAGACGTTACTTCCAGGGATCAGATACTGCCTCACTGAGTCCCTGCTACAAGACAGACAATGCTGATGGTCCCTAACATGCAGTGCCCATTCTGGGAGCTAATATGCAAGGATCAGGGCTATGTGGGTTTGCTGCAGTTTGTAACTCAGGCACCTGTCTTCTCACTGAAGACATTTGGATTCAAAATGGAATTTCGAACTATTTTGCTTCTGGAATATTTATTACACTATGGAAGTGCAAACCTGCACTTGGAAGCTGAGGGAAAAAGTTCATGGCCCCTTTCTGAGGTGAGCATTTATAGCATAGCACACTGCAGAATGAAATGCAATATTGCCATCTACTGCCAGACGTGGAAGCAGCCCCTCTCTGTCTGACACATTCAGCTGAAGATGAGATCAATGTTTCAGGACAAGGAATCTTTTAATCATAATGAAAATGTGATCTTGACTGATCCAAGGTCACATTACATTAATACACTCTTCAAAGCTTTTTTAATAATACAATTAACGATTTCTGCCACACCATTAAGAGAATTAAAGACCAAAAAGCTTAAGGGGTATTGACCTATTCAGCTTCAGTTTTTAAAACAGCCTCAAAGCAACATGGACTTTTTTCACTCCTCCTCCCCTTTAAACTCCCAGATACATAATTCTTGGATGTATTGTTCTGTTTGCACTCATGGATATCACACTTTTACTAAAGATTTGGATAAGCCAGTAGAGGGGATCTTCATTCTGATTAGCCAACCCCTTTAATCTCGTGAACCAATAGGTCAGGCTAGGACAGCTTACACTGTGTAAGAAGAAAAACAACAATATTAATTAAGAAGGTTGAAACCACAGTTTGATATAGAAAGAGACTTACTTCCACAAGAGACACTTGGAATTCATCACCCCCCTTTCTCCCAGCCAACAGTCTCATTCTCTTCCTTAACCTACCATCTCACCAAAGCTCTCACCCATGCCTTTGCAAAGGACTTGGAAAGCTTGATAGGAATTTAATAAAGCCCAAAATACATCCTGGCTAAGTTTTGCTGCCAATGAGTTCACACCACAGCACCAGAAGCCACAGGTTCAAATGGCATTTCTCAACAAGTGGTGCTATTAGTCAGCTACCAACTTTATCCTGAGCATCCCTGGGTGTAGACTGCTCCCTTGGCAGCAGTGCACAGTGTGGGATTCTGGCTCTCATGAATATCCACTATCAGGACACAGCAGGGTTCAAGTTACCCAGAGGCTGTGGCCAGAAATGCAGGACTGATGTGCACTGATATGGTTGTTGTATGAACGAGGTCATCATCAGAAAGCAGCACACAATGAGTTTCACCCTGGATGAATTCCAGCATTCAGGAAAGATTTTAGCCAAACTGGCATTATACCACATGCTTCTGTATCAGCTGAGTTCTGTTCTTGGTTGCTTTCTTCCTTTTTTTCCTTGGTTTTTTTTTTTTCAGGCATTATATATAAAACCTGGCAGCCCATGTTTATTTTTATAAAGTAAGGACAAGCAAATTCAGGGTAAGTCATTTTGAATTGATTGCAGATACTGGCAGGGTTTTGTGAGGCAAGGCAGACTCCTCTGCTTACTCCTGGGCAGGACACAAGAGGAGAGGAGCTGAACTGCATCTGTGAACAAAAACTTGCAGTTGAAACCAGGGGACTGTGAACAATCTGTAACAACAATGAAGAACACAACTCAGCCCATGTCATCACCAGATGAGCTTATTGTCCTGGACTGGGGTTCAACCATGGGATTTGGCAAAGAGGGTCCTTTCTGATCAGAGCTACACCAATCCACTGCCACAAACACACAAAACAATCTAGCATCAAAGCTGCCAGGATTGCATTTCCCAGTGTTTCTGGGTCCTGAGCAGCAGAATACCGGCTGCCTTCTGGATTTCTCATAACCGTGGCTTTTTTCCCTTGGCCAGGGCAGGTGATACTGCAGGTCCTGACCCTCCAAAGTTGAAAGGTGAATTATCAGACTATGCCTTACCTCCCCTTCACATCCCATTGCTAGAATGGGAGGAAACAGGGAACCATCCCTGTCATTGTAATTATGCCGCATCAGAGACTGGCTGGTCTCGGAGCCCAAGACCGGGTGAAAATACAGAGGGAAAAATCAAGCACTTCTATTGGTTGTAACTGATGTCAGCTCTGTCTTCAGCAGGAATCTGCCTTCCCATTCCTCAGTAGGACCACAGCACCACTCCATAAGCTTAGGCCTGCATGTCAAAAGGCAGGCAAGGACAGAGCACAGCATGGTACATCCATCTGTTGGAAGCCAAAGGCCCTCTGAAGCTCTCAGCCTCAATGAGTAGAAAGACATGAAGTCCCTCCCTCCCACCCCCAGCATGGCAGAGCAATGTGCTCTGAGATCTGTTTGACAACTCACAAGGATATTACCTATCGAAGTGCTAGTGTCTTTGATGCCTTAACTGTTCAGGCAGGACATGCTAAATATCATCTTGCAGAAACTTCTGATGTCTACAGGGAGCAAGACCTCTTCTTGACCTTTTCTCTTGCTATTTTGCTGGTTTTGTTCTGTGCTTCTCAGAGCTGCTCTCCATTCCAGATGCACAAAAGAGGTCAAACTAGTAGAGCTGGCTTGTGCCAAAGGCTTTGGCTTCTACCAAGAGACACTTTAAAAGGAAGATATTTGTGCTTGTGACATAGAGCAAAGAGGGACAACGTGTCTTTCACTCCACTTGATTTCCCCACCAACCTTCTACGCAAACAAGGATAAAAGCAGCATTTCAGTCTGTATTACAGCAGATGGGCTCTGCATGCAGCACAAGAGAAAGAGCTTTAAAAAAAGATTGAACCAGCCCCAAGATCTGGAGAGCGTGGGGGAATCAGAAGGCTCTTTTATATCATGCAGTTTGAAGACAGCATTTATCTAAACTGCATCTTAGTTAAGAGACTTATCAAAGGCTTGGAGGAGAGGGGACATGCCAAGCAAGAAGGAACTTAGAAAATTACTCAGTTGAACTACTTCTTCTAGGAAAAGTTTCTCTCTTCTCCCTCCCAGCTCCATGCAGAAAGCTGAGATGGGATTACTGCTTCCAGGTAGGAGGATCAAAGGTGTGCAGCACATCTGTAGCTTTTAAAAGCAGCATGAAATTAATGCCATTAATCCAAGGCCACTCCTGGTGACCAGCGGGCACGCATAGCTCTGAAGTGTTTCTCCTCTGATGGTCACTGACCTTTAACATACCACAGTCCAGAGAGGCTGAGCTATTAATTTACAAATCAGATGCTGGTGAATGAATACTGATGTCCCCAAATGTACTTATTATGGTGAATGCAACCTCTGATCTGCAAATTGAGAATTAAAAAATAAACAGTTCAACTTCATCTAACTGTCAGGTGGCTGGGAGAAAAGAATTCTTCCAGGTGGAGTTTATTGATCTTCCAAAACTGGAGCCTTCAGTTTGAATTAAAACCAAAAAGATTTCTTAAAAAAGCACTACCAAAAAAAAAAAAACCACACCAACAACCTTCAAGATAAAAAAATTCAATAAAACAAAGATAAAGTCTAAGGCAAATAGAGAAGATTAAATGGAGACTTTACCATCAAGTTGGATTGCAAGAGGAAACTTTGAAAACCAGGATAATTACAAACTCCTAATTTTGTCTCTTGTGTACTCAATTTCATTGCATGCTTATCCATAACAAGGAATATATAAAGGAAGGCCCAAGTCAATACCAAACAACTAACTCTAGCTGGATGCATTCTTTGTTTATGCAGTTGAGCAATAAATTGAACAAAGCAGAAACTCTATCTGGACATGTTAATTTTGTCTTTTTCTGCAACATCCTTGATATGCAAATGTTAAGAAAGACCCAGCTAGGTTCAGAGGTTTCGACTGTTCCCTCCCTTCTTCATCGATAGGAAAGGACACTAAAAATGTGGATCTGAGCACCCCTAAATGACTCTAAATCAACTGCAGTCCTTTACTGACCTGTCAAGGCTTTCTTTAGGAAGATGGGTCACTCAGGCTCAATCCCAATTATGTCAGCTGGTACTCAGCCCTAACGATGTCACCGAGCCTTTGTTTGGACACGGTCAATGCAAAGGTGCCAAGACAGTCTGTTTTTCAGACAAGTTAGATGTTTTTTCCTACTTATTAAGGCAGTCTCTTGGATGGCTAACTTCTCATGGTCAAGTAATACAAGTGCCAAGTGGTTATTTAGAAGTGTTTAATTTGTATTGCTAAACCTCAAAAAACTTCCACAGAAAACATGGCAGAAAGAAGGCATCAGAAGTTTCTATAAGGCAACTGCTAGCAGGTCCTTCAAGAGCAGTGCAGGAGTGTCCAAACATGAATGTCATCATAGAGATAGATGGAAGGGAAAGATACTGTGCCAAGTTACTGATGTGATAAACTCCAAGGGTTAAAAAGAAAAAAATTAGATTAAATTACTTAATCAGCTCTTCTCTCCTTCAGCCTGGTAATGTATAAAACACAACAGCAAAGGAAGAAACTTAGCTGTTAGGACAAATATAGATCATCCTTGCTTTCTAAAGCTGAGAATATTAACAGCATATTACTATTAATATTAATAAGCAGCTGCTACTACATGACAAAAAGTCAAAGAAAGTGCTCAGTAGTACTCTGGTGCAAAGTATGCAGTAGGGAGAGAAGGGACAGACATGGAAAATGAGATATACAAGTTATCTCTTGAACAGCAGAAAGAGAAACATCTCGTGCTGGGAAGCCACGAGGCACAACATGGAACAGTCCCACTCAAGCTTCCTGCTGAGACAGGAGCACGAAGTGGCACAGGCTGGGTGCAGTTTGCATTTTGTACTACCCTGTGACTTCATCTTAGCTTCATAAACAGCTGAAAAAATCATCCCAGGGCCCACTCGAGACAAACTCCACAGATACAATAAGCCTGAATGACATAGTCGAGCCAAGCTTTACCACATCCTCATCCTCCTGCCTCTGAACTGGTAACCTTCCTCTGAAGAACTCAAGCCAACCAGTGATGGATTGAACCTTGGGCAGCGTCTCTAGCAGCCGGGAGATGACAGCGTTAAGCTATGTAATGGTGCCATCTCGTGGTAACCATAAAGATGACGCTGGACTGAACACATTTCGGTTGCACGCTGCTGCAGCCACTGTGGCCGTTAAAGACACACATTAAACCAGGTACCTCTTAATTCCTTCACGTGGTTTAAGTTTCACAGTTCACGTTCACCGGTAAGACACCCACAAGCACAAAAGAATCCTGTGGTGATTTACAAGCACAGGTCACAGCAGCTGGGAAACCCTAACCCAGCATGACTGCAACTGCAACTGGGTCTCCCATGATGTTCAGGCTTCTAAGAGGAATTTGAAATATTAAAAATGTCTCTGTAAGGATAAGAAGAACGAATCAAGGTCAGGAAAATCTGCCTCAAAGAGGCAGATCCAAAAACCAGTGCTGCTCACTGATGTTGTGATGGCTACAAGGTATCCACCCCCACATGGAAAGCATCTTGAGAGTACTAGAGCCATAGCTCAGCATTGAATGGAAAAGCAAAATCCATTACAGGAGACTAAAATAAAATTAACTTAGACTAAAAAAAATTAGGCACACTTATAAACACAAAACTTTAGAACCACTTGCCATGAATGTGGCAGATTTCCCACTGCCCAACATCTGAAAATCAAAACTGCCAAAAACAATCAAAAAAATGGGTTGTTTCAATCAAAATCAATGGTTTTTGATACAGCAACCATGCATGAAATTGTCTGGCTTAAATTATCTGAAACCTCATGACAGATTAACATGCTGACATTTCTAGCCATAAAATCCATAAGTTTACTTGTCTTGAGAGCAATTCAAATACTTTATTTATCTGGCACACACCCACCCACATCACTGCTGGCACTAATGATGATGTCTAACATCCTACCTGTAGGCCAGACTTAAGTGTCTATGCTTAGAAGAACAACAGGTACACATTTCCTTCCAGCAGGTCTGCCATCTCTCACAGAGACACTTACCTCTTTGTCTCCAAAGGAGAAATACCACTGTGTCAAGCCACAACGACCAGAGCTTAGATTCAGAGAGAGATTAAATCCAAGGCTTTGAAAACTTAACTGCAAAAACTGGAATGTTCTTTCAACCCTGTGCCAACTTTTCCAGCTCTCTGAAACCATCCCACTCTTGAGTAAATGCAGATTTCTTTTAAGTAAAAGAACTTCCTCTGTGAGAAAAAGATATTTGTGCTGTTGAGTGAGGGTTTTTTTATTATGTTATATTAGGAGAGTGAGGATATTGCATTTGTTTCTGGTTCAGACCCTCTTAGGATTCTTGTGATCTCACTTAAGAAGCACTTCGGACTGCCAAGAACAAGTTGCAGGTCCAAGCTTCTAAATTAATCAGATACCTTAAAGCACCAGTGTAACAACAACAACAGAAAGAAAACCAATATACAGACTAACTGTTCTGCAAGTCAGCATTTCTGAAATAATATGGAGTTACCTTGTGTCTTCCTGCAACCAGCAGCCCAGGAGTTTAATGTTGTCAAGTAGGACCTCAGAACTCCTGGCTCTGGTTCTTTTCTGGATGAATATAATGGGCAAATGACTGTATTCCCTTATTCTAGTGTTTCTGTGCAGTGTGTTTCATTTGCCAGGCAAGGCAGATGAACTGAATGTAGAACAGCCCTGATTGTCCCCAGTTTTGATTAGAAGGATGGCATGATCACTTCCTTTGATTACAAGTATGAAGCCATCTGCCAACACCACCTCATCAAATGCACCTTGGCTTAGTTCTAAAATATGCCCAGTTGCCATCATGAGCATTTTTGGGGAAAAAGCATTGCTTAGAAAACAAAAAGCTATACAGAATCAAGGAAGACAATTCTTACAGAGGAAAGAAGCAACTTTTCTGTGAGAACAGGCAGTAAAGTGGCTGTTAATGCAGCCAGAGGATGACTGGATAATAGAGAGGTGAAACAAATTCAATTTCAGGACATTGAACAATTGCTGGTTATTCCTCTGACTCAAAGTGTCCCTAGATACAGAATGAATTTAGTTAAATCAGGTGTCTGTCTTACTGACCTTCAGTCTGGAGAAGAGGAGGCTCAGAGGAGACCTTATTATGGCCTTCCAGCATCTGAAGGGGGCCTACAGAAAAGCTGGTGAGGGACTTTTTAGGAGGTTGGATAGTGATGGAACCAGGGGAAATGGATGCAAGCTAGAGGAGGATAGATTTAGATTAGACATTAGGAGGAAGTTCTTCACCATGAGGGTGGTGAGACACTGGAACAGGTTGCCCAGAGAGGTTGTGGAAGCCCCATCCCTGGAAACTTTTAAGACAAGGCTTGATGGAGCCCTGGGCAGCCTGATCTAGTGGAAGGTGTCCCTGCCAGGCAGGGGGGTTGGAACTAGATGATCTTTAAGGTCCCTTCCAACTCTGGCAATTCTATGATATAACCTTCTTTATTCTAATACAAATTAATATAAAGTTTCCTGGAGCCTTCTTAGATAAAATTGTGTTGAAAGACTTAAAACAGATTAAACTTCTCAGCAGTCCCCACTTGCTGGAACAAGTCCACTTCCCCTTACCCTGACAATTACAATACAGGCAGTTACATGAAGCTCATTTGCCAGGCTGCTGCATGAATCAGCTTTCATGAGGAGAGATATCATAATCTTCTATCATACTTAGGAGCAACTGCTATTGCAAGCCTTCACAAAAAAAAAAGGTATGTATTTAATCATATATTAAGTAAGGATCTAGGCTGCTGCATAAGAGAACACACAGTTCCTAGCAGTCTTTACAGCACATCCTCTGTGCCTTGGTGAAACAACAACCTGAAGACCAACTGATTATAAAGTTAGCCCTAAACACATTCTCTTTGAGACAAGAACCCTAGCAACATGATTAAGGCTGGCACACAATTCAGTATTTTAATTCTCTTGGCAAAATGTTGTCAGTTCCAATTATAGCTTCTTTTTTTTATTTCTTTCAAAGAGATGCTTAGAAAGGTCTGGTTTCACTGTGTCTCAGGCATATGGTTTACTCAGCAGCTCCACAGGGGAGGAGTTACTTGGAGACATGAGTAAATGCTATGCTAAATCACAACCTTAAACAACAACAGAGTGACAGGACTATGTGTGAGCCATTATGTCATACAGGGGGGAAATACACATCCCTACAATGCCTGCCTACAGAACTGTCTCCCTGGAAATGCTGGGTTAGTTTCAGGAAAGAAAAAGCTACCTCTCCTTGTTCCAAGGTAGCCACTTAAGAATTACAAGCTGTTGGATCTATTCAGGTTCATAAATACCCTACTGCTATTCACTGCTGAGCCTACCTCTTTATAAAGCCTTCTCTGCCACTGGACTGAAGATCTGACCTTGAAGAGTTTCACCTGCAATCATTAATACAACATTCAAGCTTTAGAAATTCCCCACTAAAAAATATAATTCTAATACAGAACCAGCTTGTGGTGAAAGAAGAGAATTTCTTTACCTAGCCATAACATGAGTAATTGAGTGAAATATGTTCTACTTCCAAGTTAATTAAATGCAAAACATTAGGAAAGAACCTCCAGGAAATCAAACATGCAATATGTAATCTGTAGAAATTTCTAGACTCTGAACTTTATACATAGCATGGTCACAGTGCCTGAATGTAAAGGCAGTTTAAGGCCTGTAGCTCACTCATTCTTCTCCATACCAAACTTTCCCTGCTTTAATATTTATATAGTTTATATGCCATCCTATCCACCACAGGGTTTAATGCAGATTTTTCTGCTAGCAAAACTCAAATGAAAGCAATTCAAGATCAATTGTTCTCTTTGAAAGGAAGGTTACAGCTGTCATTCTGATACCAACGTGTGTTGCAGTACCCCTCTTCCATAATGCAGGATGTGGTTTCCATAGAAATATCTTCTTACATCAGTATCTACAAGCTCTCCAATTATTCTCTTTTGGACATCTCATGCAATCCAAGAAAATCTTTTCAGAGCAAGGAAATAACTAGGTTCAACTACTACTTAATTACATGGTGAGAAGAAAGAAAAGGACAATTATGAAACAAAAGCTTTATTTGAAACAAAACACAAGATGGGGACCATCTTGCAAAAAGAAATCATCTCTTACCTGAAGAAATCTCTCCAGCATTACAAATTATCAACAGTCATTTACAATTTGTAAGAGCACACTGAGATTTTGCTGATTTTTGAAAGTGCACTTATGGTATCATTCTACATTGTTTGGTAGCCTTGTCTCCAGCTGAATCCTTTGCATGGCTGAGTATTGCCTGCACTGTGTTCTCAGACCTCCTGTTCAGGACTCTGTTAAGTTTTGAGTCCCTGCTGCTGCTGTGTCATCTTTTCTTTTTTTTTTTTTCCCTGTGGCCTCTCCTGCCACTTTCCCAACACCAGGAATGTATTCAGTGCCCTGAAATTAGAAGCAACACAGAGGGAACACCAAATTATACACAAACAACATAGACAGCGACTTGAGCCTAATATAAAATGCCTGTCAACCAAGGCCACTGTAAGCATGCAAAGCAAGAAACTTAGCTGCATTGTTTGTATCAAACAGCTTCATTCCTGCTGCTCTGCCTGAGTTCCCAGAAGTGTCAGCATAAAGAAAACTGGGAGTACAGGGAGCCTTGATCTGGCTGGGTGGGCTCTGCAGCCATGACCACAGCACATAATGCAAGAGTGTGCACCACAGGGGCCGGTGCTGTCAGAACTTCCCCAGGAGACCAATGTCTGAAGAAAACAAACTGATTTAATTGTGTGGTAACCAAAATGTGCTGGGGAAACAATCCCCACAGCTCTTTGTTTTGCTTCCACTCCTCTCTCCTCCCTCCCCCCCCCCCCCTTTTTTTTTGTTACTTGAAAAATCTTCATTACTGTGATTTGTTTTCTCAAATACATGTATACCTAACTAGGTTTAGGCTTCAGTCAAACCTCTGCCTCTTTTAGGCCTCCATCCTGCAAAAAGCTGAGTCAGATTTACAGCTCCATGGTGGAATTAAATAATTAGAACTGCAGAAAGCTTGACTTACTCCTTCTAAAGGTGTCACAGTCAAGCTCCTGCATAGGGACAGGGAAAATCACAGTTTAGTTCAGAAAGCCATTGCAGAGGCAAACCTTGGATTTTGCTGTGTAGCAGCTTGGTTACAGTTCTCTTATGCCAGTAAGTAAAACATTTAGCAAAAACTCTCCTGCAGTCTTTCACCTCTTAGACTGCTATAGCTATATAACTTAGCTATATCAATCAATTCTATGTGTATCTATATCTATTATACAGCTATGATAACCTACATAAACCTAGGAGTAAGTAGTAAATAACCACCTACAGTTGTATGTGATGGTCTCTCAGATTTAAACCTCACCACTTCACTAAAAAGGGAAAAGGCCTTGAGAAAGAAAGTAATAAAATAGCATATTAGTCACTTCAGTTTACTGGCTGAGCATTCTCTGAAGAAATGGGGTAAATTTGCCCCAGAAAGAGATTTAAAAGTTAAAAAATGTTAGCAGACTTCCATGGCAATTTTCATTTTAAAACCACACCAGAAAAAGCCACCTGAATGCTACCTTTAATCCCTCCTGCCTCTCATCTGTTCATTAGCCAAACCAGAGTGCCCAATAACACTGCCACAAAAGACTAAGTTGAACAACTCTATGCTAGAAACAAAATGTCTCTGGGTCTTTCTTAGCTTCAGAGTTCTGCTAAATAGATAATCCATTCATCTCTTAGATCCAGAAAACCCATATCCCTTCCTCTTTTTCAGGAAACAAAGATACCCTGCCAAATTCAGCTAAAAGATGATAAGCAATCATTTGAAACTGATTTTCATTCTTGCTCACTCTGCTTATTTTTTTGCATTAGATTTACATTTACATGCTTTATGTATATTACTAAACTACTTAAAAAAAGCTAAGTTTACTGCTTGGTAGATATAGCAGCTAGGACCAAATCATGTGAAACAACTTCTATTTCTCCAATCAGCTCCAGAAGAGAAATGTCACTGTTACTGGCAGACACTGTGACAGAAATGTCTCCTGTTACTGACACTATTTGCTGTAAATAAATCTCTCCCTTTTTCAAACAACAAGACTTAATTCCGAATGAACAACTGCACCTATGTGTGACAATATGCTGAAGAGCTTTACTTTGATAGATATTTATACACATGCAGACAGAAATAGGTGTGTATGTATGACTAGGTACCAGTGCACACCCAAACTGAAGCAGCAGCTGCAGCAAGCAGAGTGCTGCAGTTTCTCCAGACTGCCACTAGATGCAGCCACAGAACCTTGAAAAATTGAAAATTCTGACCTCAGGGTTACAGAAATCTTTTTTGGAATATCTCTGACTGCAGAATTCTTACAACTACATTAAGAGTTTTCATTCCTGAGTACTGGGGGGGGGGGGGTGGGATGTAATATCAATAGAATTTTCAATTTTTCTTCTCAATAATTTTGTTCCAAAATTGCATTGTGAATGTTAACAGGGATCTCAAATCAGAGAACTTGTCTGCTTTCATGGCTGTTGCCATTGGTCAGACTGGAGCTGACAATATTGAATTACATTGTGTTTTGCCTTTGACATAACAGAGCGAGCAGGAATGAGGCACTGCGTTCCCAAGTGACCCCTAAAGATAGAACCATAGAATGCTTTGGGTTGGAAGGGACCTTTAAAGGTCATGTAGTCCAACCCTCCTGCAGAGAGCAGGGACAACTTCAACTAGAGCAGGCTCATCAGAGCCCCTAACAGCATGACCTGGAATGGTTCCAGGGATGGGGCATCTACCACCTCTCTGGGCAACCTGGGCCAGTGTTTCACCATCCTCATTGTAAAAAATGTTTTTCTTATATTTAGTCTGAATTTCTCCTCTTTTAATTTAAACCTATTACCCCTTGTTCTGCCACAAGAGGCCCTGCTAAAAAGTCTGTCCCCATCTTTCCTATAGGCCTCATTCACTGAAAGGCTGCAAATAAGGCCTCCCAGGAGCTATCTTTTCTCCAGGTTGAACAAGCCCAACTTTCCCAGCCTTTTCTCACAGCAGAGGTGTACTAGCCCTTGGATTGTTTTTGTGGCCTCCTCTGGACCCACTCCAATAGGTCCAGGTCTTTCCTGTGCTAAGGACTCCAAAGCTGGACACAGCACTACAGGTGATGTCTCCCCAGAGCAGAGCAGAGGGGCAGAATCCCCTCCCTCGACCTACTGGCCACACTGCTTTGCATACAGCCCAGGATACTGTTGACTTCTGGGCTGTGAGTGCACTTCACTGGCTCATGTCCAACTTGTCATCCACCAATAGTCCCAAGTCCTTCTCCTCAGGGCTCCCTTCCAACCCCTAATACCCTGTGGCTCTATGACTGTGCATGTATGGAGCACATAAGCATACAACTCTATGGGTTCCCACTCTGTGCCATGTCATCTTCCTCCCTGTGTCCCTATATCACAACTCTGGAAACACAAGCTTCTCTTTGTTTGCATGGTAAGCAGCACACTAAGTTAGATGATAAAGGATTCCTACACTCAGAAAATGCTTCTGCTTTATCTACTGTTAACAGGTAGCATGAAACCCTGGAAAATTCCCTTGTTATTTCCTCACAAGCTATCAGCTATGCAGGAGTAATGCTGCCTTTAGGAGAAAGCAAAACCAGGGAAACTCCCCTAGTTTTAGCAGGCATTAGCTATTCTATACTCTTAGTTGGTATTTCCCTGGGTGCATGATATGCACAGTACTGGCATAATACAAGCACAAGAAGCACACAAGTAGACTCCATAGGTGAAACAGAAAATAATGCAGTGTATACTGTTTTAAATACTGTTTTTACAGTGGGTTGACCTTCCAGTGAAGATGGATGAAGTAAAGCCTCTTCAGCATATAAAGAAAAGTTATGCCCGGTGACCTGTGCACCAGAGTGGAGAATATCATTTTAAAAACAGATTTTCATGACACATTTTAGTGCCAAATTCACTTGCTCCTGCTACCTTCCACTATTAAGACCACATTGCAATTCACAATTCATATAAATATATTTAAACACACAGCCCCCATTGCGAGTTTATATTCCCTCCTTCCTTTTTTTATAGACATTAGACTTCTCATTTATGTGCAGAAATGGCCAAGTTCCCAGGCCTCACATGTATTTTTTTACTGACAGTCACTCTTGTGGAATTATATTGACCCATGGTTTGGGTTTTTTCTCTTTGTTTGCTTTTGTAGAAAATGGCAAAAAGAGGAAAGAAAAAAGAAAGTGTACTCTCCTCTAGGATCCACTTTCTGTCTGCTGATCTGATGATAGTTCTCTTAATTGCCATTAATTTAGCAAGCTGGATTAAAGGAAAGAACAACACCACTTTTTGTTGGTTTAAAGCATCAGGAAGATAAACATAATGGCTTCAGAGGAACCCAGCCTAGGGCTAAATTCTGACTTAACTCTCCTGTGGAGTGCTACAGACAAGATGAAATGCAATGTCTCAACTGCAGGTCCCTAAGCCAATACAAAGCAGGAAGATGGGAAGGCATGGGAGCAATTTGCTCTGCAGCACTCCTTGCTGCCCTTCCAGCAACAGACAACATGTGTCCTTCTTTTGGAACCTAATGCTTATCACAGCTTGTGTGCATGCTGCAGAGGGGCCTGTCTAGATCCCCGAGCCAGATGAACAGATTACATCAATGAGATCCCCATATGAACTGTCTGTCAAAAGGTTTTCCTACTCTGTTGTTACCTTTTGTGAAGTAGGCAGAAAATGCTCCCAGCAAGAAGGATTTACCCCGTAGTCTCCTACTAAGAACCTTCCAAAAGCCATAAGGAAAATGTTTGTGTTTCCATCCAAGAATGGTATTGGCAGCAAAGTGAGGGTAATTAAACACATTGGCCATACAAATTTCTTCTTTGTAAAAATTTCAGAGGAACAAACCCCTTTCTGCAACTCAGACATCATGTGGTGCAACAAGATTTTTTGGGCTAACTTCTACCCCGCTGAAGTGCCCTGCAATGGGAGTTACAGCCACTTTATGCCAAGACTGCCTTTGTTCACTATCTCTCAGATGCTCTGTAGTTCAATTTCATTTACCTCATAATTTCTAAGAACTGTCCTGTTTCCTGGGAAAAGAGCAGGGAAATGTAGACTGTGTGCAAACAACAGAGAAACCACCTATCCATTATCAGTAGGTAACCCTTGATTTTGTTTCTTATCTTTACATAGCCAAGTTCACACTGTTTACTGTAACTCACTTCCTGAAGGGGATGACTCCATCTGAATTTTTAACCAGATATTCACTCTCTGGCTCCAATCTCCTGGTGCTTCCACCTCCCACAGTCGCTTCTGCTCCTCAGGATAAGTCTGCAAGAATTTCTGGCAAACTGAATAGGAGAGAACAAGAGGTAAAGGCATGAGTGAGTGAAAAGAACAGTGCAAAGGGTGTATTCTATCCTGGAAATCCTCTCAGACCTACTTTCATTAGTTCCTTAGGAAATCTTTTCTTCTCTCTTCTCATCTTCCTTTTTATTTTTTAATTTTCTTTTAGCTGGGGCTTCCAGGAAAAGTCCATGTGGAATGACCTAAACAGGCAGGAGTGAATCCTGTCCATCTGCTTCAGCCTAGGTTATTTCCTTGTGAGTGCAGGAATACAGGACTTGAGCTGACTTATTGAGCCACCTTCTTCTGACACTGTATCACACAACTGTCTCCAGACACTCAGCAGGTTTTAGACTAACAGCAGTGTGGGCTTTTCACCCTCATTACTCTGAAATGAGAAGTGTTTCTGTATCTTCCACCTTTAACCAATTTCTATTTGTAAACAAAATGTTTGCATCAGTTTGTTCTTTAATCAACACCAGCCTCCCTTTTACTACTGCTACCCTATCCTCCACTGCTGGGGTTCATTTACTTTTCTGGGTGTGGAAAAGAGGAAATAGGAAGAATTAACAGAGGAATAAGAAGGATACCTGTGTCAAACATAGGAAAGCCTTTAGTAACTGCATTCTTACAGATTCCTGGCACTATCAGTACATGCCAAACACTAAGATAAATTGGATAAGCAATCAGATTCAGGTTTCCTTATATTACCAAACTGGAAAACTGAGATCTGTCTTATTTAGATATTTCCTTAGGATGTCTGCAGAGTCAAGAGGAGGCATATTTTTAGGACAAACAGTTCAAAAAATGTAAGGGGGATTTTTACACTTAACCACAATTCTATCAGTTCCATCAACCATATTAATACAGCAATCTGTAAACAATACAATTATGTTCATGCTCTCCTCTGTCAATTGTAGCTCATCATACTACAGAATGGGTAATCTATCTTCAACATTCAGCTGAGTTTAACAGTGGGATGTCAAAACAAAACCCCAAATTCTGGTATGTAAACATTTGCCTTACAGTTAACAAGCAGATCACTGTCATTCATTTTATCCAAGCAGATCCAAGCTAAATTAATCATTTTAATAAAAGCTACTGAATGTATCATATATACCAAAAAAAAAGAGAGATCTGCTGAATGACTTTACTTCCTTTTAGGCCTCTACAGCACATTAAACAATATACTGGTGAAAACTGTGCACATTTGGTACAGAGGATTAGAGGAGAAATGTTGCACTGTTCTGTCAAAGTATGAGATTGTGATTCCAATGAAACTAAAAACAAGCAGTGACTTCAAAACACTTCAGATCTAACTTGGAGTATCAGTCTTTTTATAAAAGTAGAACCCAGAAAACCTTATTGGAACAAAATACAAGTCAAATGTATTCATTAATAGCTCTAAACTTAATTGAGATGAAAGCATAGTCTTCCAATACATTGCTAGCATTAACATATAGCCAGTGCAGCTGTCTGATCCATAGTGTCTAAACTATTGATGCCTGAGATAGGAGAAATGGATATTACTGGGAGAAGAGAAAGAATGTTGTCAACACTATTCCTGCCTGAATTTAGAAGCAGCAGAACCTTAGAAACTTCTGGGGTACATTTGTATCCACTGAGGTACAGTTGTACATACTAACCAAGAGAAAGAACAGATAGAGTCAAAATTTTGTTGACATTTATTAGGAAATGGCTGTAAAGTTGTAAATCAGTAGAAGCATCTCCCAAAATATGACAGTAAAGGCTGCATACTATACAGAGAGCAACTATAGGGGGAAAATGTTTTTCTAAAGGAAACAGTTTTATAAACAACTGTGAGCACAGATACTTCCTGTAAATTTTACTAGCAAAACCAGGACTTCAACCTGAACATAGAGAAGCTATATAACTGCTTAGTGATCTCTTGAAAGTGCCAAATGTTCAATGCCAGTCAATACAGAAGAAGTACTAAGGTGACTGGATGAATGAGCAGAGCCTAGTTACATGGCTTACTGAATCTAATTCCTTACAAATACAGTATCTACAAGAGCATTATATACATCTTGTAGGCTTGACAACATCTTGTGATTCTTTTCCCTCTGGTGTCAAATAAAATGGGAAAGTCACTGTCTGGGGCAATGACATAGTTCTATTTGTAAGAGAGAGTGAGATAAGAATGCAAAATGTCAAACAGGCAGTATGAGTTTTATGCTTCTCATTATCTTACACAAATATTGGGCTCCCTTTCTATAGGAAATTCCAGATGTCTCAAGAAAAGGAACCAGCTGCATGCTAACAACAGCTCAGTTCAGATGAGCGCACTGAACTCTTACACAGTAAAGAAAATCCTACCAAGACCATATTGAAATTTATACATTATACATGACCCTTACCTAATGTTTCCACATCAAATGATTTACCTTGATACATGGCAGCAGAAATAGGGCAGCTGATCCCCAAGGCATCCTCAGCCATGAAAGACTGACAGAAATCATGCAGCATTTTCATCCCTAGGCCACCTCTTCTGTACTTGCTCCGGACAAATATAGTATCCAAAACTGGCAGCAAGTAACACTGACTGGTTGTACCATCACAAAGGCTCCCTGAAAGCAGACAGTGAAAAACAGGTAAATTTGAAAGCAAAATTGGCATTGCTGCACTAACTGCTGTGTGATTCTAGCCACAAACACTGCCCTGATACCTTTCCACAGGCTATGAGGATGACCTCAACTGAGACACTAAAGCACTTTGCAGCAGGAAGATTTGTGCCATCAGACTGAGAGGGTCTGCATAAGGTGTGTTTGACAGGTCTCACCATGGTATCTTCCAGACTCCAATTCTTCCTAGTCAGATCATCCAGGTAACACAGGCAATGTACATAGGAAAGTTCACTGGCAGATATAACTGAATTACAGCCAAAGAGGAATAAATATTCTGACTGTAATCTCAGTACCTTCCTTTAGCTTTTGGCTATTCTGTTAAAAAAAAGTCACACCTCTATGGGAAGATGAGAATAGATATTAATTAAGGCATTTGGGTATAAAACTATAAACTGAGTGGTACATTTTAAGAATGTACTGTAAGTACTCCTTTGCAAGACACTTGATTTCTACTGAGTGGTAATTTACCCCCCATGTACATGCTTCTAGTCCATCACTTGAACTACTACTATCAGTATTAAACCAGGGTTTTCACTCCAGCACTGTCCTTGCTAATAAACACATTAAGTCAGTCACTTGATATCATGGGGACATGATGTAATGCTCCACATGTAGACAAAATACAGACTCAAGTGTAAGCCTCCATAGTATTAAAACTCAGTTCTCAGTGAAAACTGTCAAAAAAATCAGAAGCAAGGGATTTACTTTGCAACCATGTTGGAGTCAAGAGAAAGTTGATTAAGAACAGGCATTCAGGGTCCAAAATTGTTCTAAACAATGCAAAGTCCTCTTGCAGAAGGTACATTAGCAGTTCACTGTACAACTTCAATTCAGTGCAGAATACCATAAAAACAGAACCTCGAATTACTGGACAGCATAGCCATTCAACTCTGAAATGAATGACCAATATCAGTTCACCAGCTACCTACATATAGGATAAGGTCACCACAGAAGCTGCTCACTGATTTACTTTCATTTTCAAAAAGGATTTAGAAAGATTTTATGCTGTTTCTCTCTGGGTACATGGCAGGTTAAATAAAAATGGATATCCTGGACTTCATAAGAGAAAAATATTACATTTTCTGACTTTGTTGCTTAAATCTCATCAGGACCTTCTCAGTTTTCTTTCTTAACACTTACTAGGGTACCATTCGGTCTAGTTTTCAGTCTCAGTATAGTTTTCAGTGTCTTAAGACATGAAACTTTTATCACTTCACTAAGACCCATTTCACAGTTTCACAGATCTCCTGCTGAATGGCTGTTTCTAAATTCCAGTATGAGACTTTTACTTAATACATGCACTTTTTTCTTTATCACACCCCCATAGCTATCTTAAATTGAGATCTACTTCTGTTCCTTGAGTTAGTGTCTAGTACCTTTTGCTGGTAGGCACCAGGCCAGACTTTTATTACTGTCTTTTCTAGGATGCCAATTCAGCAAAGAACACATGACTGCATTTTAAATCTAGACCCTGATTTGTCAAGGTTGTAGCTCTCCATTTAGTGGGAATCCACACCACATCACACATACTCAGCCATCCAACAAGAGTATGTAGCTACACAACCAACCCATTCTCATCCAGGCTCAGTCCACTTCTGCTTAATCAAAGTGCATGCTTAACTTCAAACATATGTTCAAGCATATTCTTGGAAAAGGATGGTTGGTGGTGATGTTTATAACCTTTCAATATTTGTAACACATGATGGGTAGTTACTCTTTTTTCATGAGCCAGTCCCATTGTTAGCTGCCAGCCCAACAGAGATGTTGGATTCCAGCAGTGTTGCACCATACATTCTAAGAAAGGGATGAGCTTTTCCTCATGAAGCCAATAGCTTTAGGAATTCCTGCACGTTGCAAGTGTCCTTATAAGTTTACTATTATCTCATATAGTCTGTCTCCTATAAATCCTGATGAGACTGCTGTGCAGCAATCCCAGGAGCTGAGTGATTTATGTCTGTGCTCCTAATTTTGTGTTCAGAAGTTGACAAAAACTTGTAGTGTCTAAAGGCACTGTAAATAAAGAAACCATGAAGCCATTCTTCACCTTGTCCCTGGGAAACATATTAGAAGAGTCATAGCCCACAGTCATTTGAAATAAACAAACAAAGCAACCTTTTGAACAAAGGCCACTTTGTCTCTGGTTTGCATCCAACAGCAAAGAGGTTACCATAAGCTAATGGTGGCCCAGAGGTGACCACTAGGCTCTCACACATTTGGTTCAAAGATTTGTTTCATTGTTGAAACACACAAATAAAGTTTTGAGGTGAGGGAAGAGACAGGGAAAATAAGGGCATTGGTGATGGAGATGGAAGTACTCATACAGTCTGCCCTTTGAAATCCTTTGATCTGTTGGTTAGGTCATGAGTGCCAAATGACCAACTTATAAGCCAGCAAAATGGTAAACAGATATTACAAGGGCAGGAAAGCAGACAACCATTAGCATTCCCAAAGAGCCACAAACCAGAAAAAACAACAATCCTCTCCCCACATCCAACAGACCCAAACAAAACAAGGTTGTGCATACTGACTATTTCCCTGCTGAACAAGTTGGCTTGGCACACACATGTTTGGACAGGCCTTAAGCAGGCTGAGTTTGTGCAAAGGGTGGGGAATATTTCTGCTGAATAAAACCCAAGGTCAACCCATTGTGTGAGTTTGTATGTGAGAAGGGGAACAAAGGTTCTGGCTTCAATAAAATTTAATGAATTCATGTCTTGACTGGTATGTAGTCATTTAATTTTTATTACAGCCAGAACCTTCAGTCTGCCTCAGAAATACACATTAAAATTACTATTGCTAGAAAACAGAGGGAGACAAAAGCAATTATTCAACAAGATTTCAGCTAATTGTCTGTCAGGTTAACTTCAATTCTGATTTTTTTTTTTCTAAAACAAATGTATGTAACCAGTGAAAAATAAAATCCTTTCATGTTTCAGTGATTATTTGTAGAAAACACCACCTGGGCCACTGAAGTGTTAAAAGAAGGGCCTCGTGTGAAAAAAGGTGTGAAATGAATTTTAGTTTGGATAGTTACTTCCAAAGGCCATCTCTAAGCCTCTCAGGTAGCAAAACCCAGAGGCTCAGCCAGGGTTGCTTTGCTGCCTACTTCATATAAACTTCCAAGTTTTGCAAGTCAGGGGTTCCCCAAACTGTGATTTGTGGAACATCTGTAAAGAATGACTGAGAAGTCAACAATGCATTTATTCCTGGTTCAGCTGCATGTTTTACAGCCTTCTCAGAAGATCCAATTTTGTAAAGACTGGTTTGACCCACATCACAGAGAACACCATCTTTCTCCACACTTTCACTGAGTTTGAGCACTTTCACTGCTGGTGTTTGACAAAAGTGACACAGACAGCTTGGGAAGGGATAAGCTTTGACAACCTGACTCTTGCTTTTTGTACCACAGCTGGGCAGCTCCTATGTGCTGTAGGAACAGTAACAGAGCAGAAACAGTAGACAAAAAAACTGTTTACAAAAAGGGGGGGGGCTGTTCCTGTTTTATTCTTAAAGTGTCTAAGACACTCCTGGCTCATAGCATTCTCCAACTTCCTTACTGATTTATTTGCATTATCAATCTTTTATATTCTCCTGACATTTATGTGAAAAGACCATTTTCAGTAGTTACTGGTCTTCAGTAAATAAAAAAGGAAAACTTTCAGGCAATTACGCAGTCTCATTGTATAAAAAACAGCACCAGCTACTGTTGCCATTAATCACAGAATCACAGAATGTTAGGAGTTGGAAGGGACCTCTTCATCCTACATCACTACACAAAACACATTCTTTTTGAGGTTTTCACACAAATGTAAAGCATGCCAAGAAAAAAAATCTGAAAGAAACACTGAAAAGAATATAAACCACATCTCAAAACTAAAGGCTTTCTACAAAACATTTCATTTTCAGGTTGCTGCCTGCAAAGAAAGGGACAGGGACCGGGACCTGTCATTTCCTGTGGTACCTTTAAGTAGCTACACTCAATGAGGTCTAACTCCTCAGCTGTCTAATATGGAAGCCGCTGACATAGATAAAATTGGAGACATTTATCTTGGCACGTGACAAAGTGTCTTATCAGCCTCATTAGTGGCTTAGTACGTCTCATCAATCTTTAGTATACCCAGTGGGAAGCGCTGCGCGCCTGTCATTGGACAGGAATAGGCACATACCAGAGAGGCTAGGTTGATGATCTGTGTAGTCATGAATAAATTTTGTTTTAATAAAGGTGTCTAATGCTCAGGAAAAGTGATAGCCTTGAAGAATGAGTCTTCTGTTTATCTACACAACAGGTGCAGGATGGCCAGTGTCAGGAGCTGCCAAATTGTCTCAACACGTTGACTTGCAGTTACTGCGTCTCTGAGCAAGGCGGGTGCTCAAGACCATCTGTCCCTCTTTAACTAGACTATCTGAAGAGACCCAGTTAAGAATGTTCATATGATGAATGGATGTACAGAACTGGACCAAAATTACCAGGTTGACTTTGTACAGGCCACCTAGGAACTGGCAAATGGAAATGACTTTACAATATTGCCAAGACAGTTAATTGGAATCACTGAAGTCCACTGAAAATTGAGTTTGCATAACGGTGCACTAAATCTCTAGCAAAGCTAGAACAGACTTTCTCCTCCTTGGTCACCGCTTCTATGATTCACTCAGATGAGTTATGTTTGAAATAGCCATGCTCTACAGATCTGTTCTGGCTTATTTGGCTCCACTGAAGCATGTTTATTGTCATACTGTAGATAATGGAAAATTCACAGATGAGAAAGACAGTTGAATACAACATCAGTGTGAGAGTCTCAATTACCTAGTGAAGAAAATAAAACTATAAAGGATGGCCAGGTAATTGCAGAGCATGGAAATAAAGGGAATCAGAATCACATGGTGGGCACAGAGAAAAATAATTTCTTCTTAGGGTCAGAAGCTGTAACAGAGGTCCAGCAAAATAAAGTCCTGTACTTAAAGTTGGCCCTACTAAATGTTATGACTAGGACAGTAAAAGGAAAAAGATCTTACATGATGACAAAAAAAGAGAAAAGTTTAAAAAAATAGCTTAAACAGTCATGTGAAATAAAACTTCTAACAGAAGATATTTATCTTAGCCTGTTCTAGGCCTAATAAATCCATGGCTCTTCTAGAAAGTACAGAAAATAGGATCAGCCAGAGCATGGCTTGTATGAAATTGAAATCACAGAACTTCAGAAAGAGGAATTATTTACTAAATGCATACAGCATTTAGCTAAATAGCTAAATAGCTAAAAGGGGCAAAACCAATCAGTTTTGAGCTTCCCGAAAAGGCTTTGGCAAAAGACTGCAGTAATTTGTGACACAGGCCAAAAACTAACAAATATAGCTGCCCAGAAAAGAAAACCACTGGCAACCAAAGACAGATGCTGACAGAGCTGGACTTGAAGAATTTGTATTTTATGTGGACCTGGTTTAAAACCAAAGTGTGACTCTCAACTTACTCAGAAACAGTTTCAACTTGGCTAATACTCCACCCATAACAGACTACTGTGCAAATTTATTTTACTTGAAGCATGAGTCACTACAGCCCATATAACATTTCTCTCCAAAAGCTTTGCTCAGAAATATTTATGGACTTAAAAGCAAATGTACTATGGCAAGTGAAGTGTTTGCCAGTTACAGACTAGATTATCATAATCACAAATATATACAGGATTTTTTATCATAGGCTGAGACTTGATTCATGACCGAAAGTACAGTAGCACTGTACCAGCACAGTGGTATATAAGCTACACCTCAGTGTGAACAAGGATTTTGCACATCCCAAGGCAGCAGAAGAGCAGAACATCTCTTATGATTGCTGGCCTTTGAGACTCAGAGAAAGCACCTTTAGACTGTCCTCTGGAATTCAAACCAATGCATATCTGTACACCTCTCAAACTGTTTCTTCTTCTCCCCTTTTGGACAGACAGCTACTGACTGCTGATTTGAACAATGTATTTACCTTCAAAACCAGCAACTTCTCTATGATTAAGCTGCTGGTATCGATATGACACCCATAAATCTTCAACACAAACTAGTGACTAGTTCCCATGGGGTTACATACTCAACTGCATAGCTGGAGTTATTCTAATGAAGCCTTTTCCACTCTAGACTGGTTAATAGCAGTGTACCTGCATTAATACAAACTCTTGATTTAACAAAAGACCTTCACTGAAGCTTATACTGCTGCTACAGAATCAAACACATTTACTTTCTTTTCTATGTTAATTAATCAATTAATGATGAAATCAATTAATTATCATTTATTGAACTGGGAATGCCACAACTTGACAAAGCATTCCAGGACTGATGTAGTGCATACAACTTCCTCTACACAGTCCAGCCACTGCTCCTTATGCATCCAAGGATATCACCAGCAGTGGCTCCTGACACACTGCTTTTCACTGTGCACTGTTCTTCTTTTTCCAGATATCATTCTTTCCAGGATTCAGTCCTCCATTCTGTGGGTAGGCCCTGCATTCTTTGTTCCTAGATCTATGACCTTCTGCTTGGCTGCACAAAAAGTGTATTTTATTGGAATAAGCCAGTACCTCAGATCACTCAGTGTAACTGACAATAAGAGTTTGGAGCCATCATGTTTAAACAAAAGCAATATGGAAGGCTTCCCAATTCTGGGGAAGGTTTGTTCCTCAGATTCATTCTGAGAGAGACACAATATAAAAATTAAAATGAGAGCCAGGGTTATTTATACTGAAAGATAAACAAAAAGGTTACCTTTCTAGCTATTAGAAACCAATGGAAATGTGTCTCTAGAATGACCTTACCTTTCATCTTGACTGAGTAAAAGGCAACAGCCTCACCATTTCTCCAGAGTATCTTGGCACACTCAGTGGCAGAGTGAGGTAGAAAGAATGCATCATTAGCTGAACTCCCTTCCAGCATTCCAAAAATAATGTAGTTCAGAACAAAGAGGACAATCCTTTCCCCAAGTGTCTGGACCTTACAAAACAAACAAAAACAGACCAAAAAAAAAACCCCAAAAAACTAAGTAGAGAATAGTATTTTGCACTTCATAAAAGGCTTCAAAATTAAAAGGGACTGGGAAGGAAGAGGTCAGGAAACATGTACATTGAATTTGGGGAAAATACCTCATGAACTAGTTCAGACAGAATAACAAAAACAGTTTTTCCCAGTGTTCCATCCTCTTTCTAGAGGGCACAGAATAACTTAGAAAAAGTTTATAAAGTTTGATATTTCTCCTTTCACAGAGGAATTCTAAAGCAGCAGGAAAAGAATTATTATTATTATTATTATTGTAGTCATAGCAAACCAGTCACAGATTTGGAAACAGAATCAAGGCAATCTAATCCTACCCAAAAGTGAAACAAAGACAGGATTTACTGTGTTATCCTGGTCACCTCTCCCCTATTACCTGTCTTGCCCCAGCATCAAAGAACTTTAGTGGGCCAGGATCTTCCTGAAGTAGACACTATACAAAACAGAGTAAGCACAGTCTGGACCAAGCACCTTATTACCTAGGTGTAAAAGGAACAATTCCATTTTTATGCCATGCTTCTTAGTGGACAACCAACAGGACAGGGAGATGGAGGAATAGAAAGGAACAAGACTCTATGAGTCATCAGGTTAAAATGTGGTGCCAACAAGCTTTATAGGAATGCTGAAAATGAGTTTCCACAAATATTAACAACTTACCACTTAGCAGTGAGGTAGAAGGGGCAAGTTGTCTATTTGCAGATATTGCTTCATTCTCTGTTGCTACAGCAGATCCTTGAAAGCCTATGTTTCTGCTCCAAGTTCTATCTTACAAGGATTTGTATCTCAAAATCCCTCCAGTTCAGTTACCCACAAAAAGCCTACTTAATTCAGTGGATAATTAAATTCTATGGATGGCAGATATTAGGGAAAGATGATAAAGGAACAGAATCATTAAGGACCAGAGCTGGACAGAGAGTGTTGGGTCGGAAATAGAACTGACTTAATAGCCTCATGGCAACAAAAAGCTCACATGCAGTAGGCATCTGACTTCTTAGCTAAAAACAAACTACAGGCTGCCCAAATCTCTCAAGTTACAAAAAAAAGATGCATCCTACTAAGATAATTTATTTGGAAAAAGAATTACAGACATAGAAACTATTAAATAATAATTAGTTCATAAACACAGCACAAATATTATCCAAAGGAAAAACAAAATCCTATCTAGCTGGACAAGACATTGTTCCAAAGGGTAGTGACACCTCCCATCAGACAGTTAGTCAAGCAACACTAATGTGAAGTGTTACTGCTAATGTAGTAATTCACCTTTATCTGATTATTGCTGTAGTAGGCAGTGAGAGTAAGCTAAAAACAAAACAACAAAAAAATCTCACAGATGAATCATAAACTGCATGCAGAAAATTGTTTGGAGAAGGTTAATGTGCATGTCATTGTGCAATGGGAGACATGTGAAGTACTTGGCAAGCCACATAGTCCAGATCCCACAGGTTATAAAGCATGAGCTATAGAAGAGCAGACATAATTACATATGATTGTTCTAGTTGGGAAGTTCCAGGGTAAAGGTAACTGTTTAAAATAGCATCCTTACCAAAATTAGCCCATCTCTAGAAGGATCAGCTGTCTTTACTACATCTTCAACAGGCCACCAACACTGGTTCAAATAAACTGCCAAAACTACAAAAAGAAAAAGACAGAAGTACACTTGACCTGCAGATAAATACAAAGTTGGTTCTGAACCTTGCCACAAGCAGCTTCAGATCTACATTTCCCTCCAGCTGACTCCAGTTTGATCTGCTGCAAGACAGCAGAACAACAATTGTATTTCAATTTCACCTCTGTGTCCCTTGATAATCATTTTCAGTACTGCAGGAGGCATCAAGTAAAGGCAATTCTTAGCCATTGCTGTGACTTTGGTGTGACAGCCTGTGTGCCATATGAATGAAACACTTCCAGTGTATCTGTTCAGTAGCACAGTAAGTTTGAGTGGCATTTGGGACAGAGAAAGCTACCTAGCTAAAGGTTATATATTTAAAGGGTCTTTCTCTTTTCCCTGTCCACATGCCTACATGCCTGTATTTGTACCCACAAAGGTCAAACACACGTTTTCATACCCACTTCATCAAATCACTTCTCAGCTGTCTATATGACCAAACTTCTGCATATCTCTACCTTTAGAATACTCCTAAATCTCTGCACTGATAGATATTCACAGAAGTTCAAAAGCATAGAGATGTTTCTGTCAACAAAGGTCAGACATATGCACATAAGGAAGCTACACTTTGCCCTGAAGCAAAAGTGTATGATCAGCCTACACATAAGTCCTTGTGTAAGTGCTATGCAAAATTTGCACCCCACTTCTTCCCACCCTTCCTGAATTTTTCACATATGCAGAAACAAGTATTTAAACCTTACTCCTACATGTTCACCTACAGAATTCATTGCCTGCCATTAGATTTACAAGTGAAAGATTGAAACAGCAACAGTGACACTGAAATTGCTCCCAGGCCCTGTTCAGAAAGAAAAGTTTTAACACAGGGTCATTTCAAAGGGTATAGAATAGATTTTAAGGGTTTAGATTATGTTTTAGAATAAACACAGAAATGTGATCATTTAAGACCACCAGCACATCAAGCAGCAAATATTTCAGAAAAAAGAACTTTTCTTTCCATTCAGTGGTGACACCCACCTAAAGAAAATACGTGGCCACAAGGTCAGGACTACTCAAGAACACCAGTAACCTTACTGTCTTCAAATAGGGCAGATAGCATCCCCATTCCCATATCACAAAAAGATAAACTCTAATACAGGAAGTGTGTTTCAAAGATCAGCACGGAGTTCACACCCCTTGAGGGCTAATAGAGTGCACTCTCTACTGGTTTTCTAACCTACCCAACTAGGGACAAATACAAGCAAGTTACAAACCATCTATGAGTTAGAGACAAATTCACACCCAAGGAAGTGAAATGGCTTTAACAAGGTTCATCATTTACCTCCTTTAGCCTCAGGATATACAAACATCACTGGAGTGCACCTAAGTTTCTCTTTTTGCCTCAGCCTCTACCAGCTCCCACTGGCTTTAAGGCTCAAGATTTCACTTAGCTAACTTATATTCCAAATAAATTATTGAAGTCTGAGCCAAAAAACTTTGTGTACTAGGTCAACAATGAAGAAAGTACTGCACGCAAGGGCAGATGCCTGTAGAGCACCAGATTCAACTCATTAAATATTATGCACTTAACTTGCATGGGAGTTTCATACTTTTTCTGTGATGGATTCAATCTGTTCCTTCAATCCCTTCACTCTGCTTTCAGACACAAGCAGCCACTGCTCCATTACACATCCATGAAACATGCAGCTACAAAGGGAGCTGAGTCAGACAAAGGAGACATAATGGGCCAAATGCTGACTTTAATGGGAGCTGCACAGGGTTTGGCACAGTTCAAACTCATACAACACACACACAGTAAAGGTCAGGACAGTTTTTAAAACCTTTGAGGAAAATAGGAAGATGCATAACCATGTTCTAAGGAGCTACTTTTATAGAACATTTACTGTGCTATTCAATAATTTAAATGTGTGGAAGGGAACACTAGTTGACATAGCAACAGTCACATCACATTACTTGAGCAACCTTATCTATATGGATGCCTTCCTTGAAGGAAAAACATTCCTCCAGATTTCACACAAACACATGTACTTTGGGTTTTGTTATAATTTTTCAAGTCAACATCTGGTCCACAGTTAAATCCATCCATGCTTCCCCATAGTCTCATTTTCATTTTAAAATCAACTTTGAAGAACACTATTTCAAATGCAAACGTGTTTTGCAAGACCACATGTTCCTTCTCTCTTTTCCAGTCTTCTTGCTGTTTCCAAGATGTTTGGTTATGTTCACCTGATCATAAGAGATCAAGTTACTGCCAGCAGTAAGTTACACACATCACCTCAACCCTGTGAATCATGATGTGTACGATTACAATGATCTTGCAATTGCAACACTTGATCTTGCAGTTGCAAGACTGGTTGAAATGGATTAAGTCCAATACATTTCAGATCACAATTAATGGAGTATGTACACAGTCACTTGGGTGGCTTGCCCTGTAAGCACTAGCTTGCTAAACCTCAGCACTTTGATCACTTGCAGTCATACAAACATATTCAGAGTGCTTCAGGAAGCTGAGAGCCTGTGAAGCACACGATTCCATACCACTATGGGTATTTGGAACAGAGTACTGAAAAACACTGACTTGAATTAGGCACTAAGCATAATGCAATTGTGATTATGAAATGTCTCTTTCTGCTATGCAAACATGGATCCCTTCCCAACCCAGGTCTGGATTACATTTTTACTTTCTAGGCTATGCTGGCCAAGTATTCCCACACTGATGTGCAACTATTTGAATGAAATGTGCACATCAGGACTCTACACACAGAGTAAAGCAGAAAAATTAAAGCAACATCCAACTTGGTACTTCTTTTTTCCCCAGCCTTCACCTTAATTGACGAAATGCATCCCTCAGTCACAAACTAAATTAAAGGCAATGCTAGGTATGAGAGATGTAATTTGAGTTTGTTTAATAAATAGAGAATATCCAGTTCTTTTTCTTAGATAAAGTCATCTTTACCTTAATAACTGTGGCAGTGTTTCAGATTGATGGCACTTACAGAGGCTGCTTTTGCCAGATTTCCACCTTGGAAGGAGAATGGTAAATTATCCCAACAAGAAGTTCCATGTAACTGAGCTTAGGTCAGCTCTGATAACAGGGCAGGCTCAGAGATCCTACATTAAACTGTGTTCTGCAACATGGACACAGCTATTCAGGGTATGTCACACAGTTCCCTGCCTTTAAAATGGAATTTAAAATGGAAACTCTCTCCTAAGAGTCTTATCTAAATAACTCCATTAAAGCTGGGGAGCCATGCAGATGCTGCAGCAATGGCAGCCATTCAAGTATCTCAGATAGATATCTTTCCTGCAGCCAATTACAGTTTCTTCTATGATTCCAGTTTTACTCAGTGATTTGTTGCAAATATCTTGTGATAAATGTTCCATGGCATCTAACAGTTATTGTAAATTATTATATACAGCACATAGAAAATGCCACAATAGGGTATGTTTATTTAGTGTTATAAAGATGTTAATCACCCATGCTATGCTCTGTAAGCCCTTACAACACAATTTACATTCTCATAAAAATATCTGCACAGATATACTAACAGAACAGAACACTCAGCCCATCAAAAATAAATTAAAAATGCTCCCAACCAAGACCAAGTCCTATAGAAAAGCTACCATGCCCATTTTCCCTTTGAAATATGCAGGTCATTTCAGAGGACAAGCTATGTATCACTTCTGGACAACCACCTGATCAAGAGGATCAGATATAAATCTCAGTATTGGAATCAACCTCCCTTTAACCTATGTTCAAGAATTAAATGCCATCAAACCTTAAAGCTCTTCACAGGCAAACTGGTAGCTAGGCTGCTACATTCAGTATTTTTCCAGAGTCTAAATTATTAGAATTTAAATACAAATTATTAGGTTGACAATACTTTCTTTGGGAACTGTGGGAAAATAAGTATCTTAGAGTGGATATTATTTCATAAGTATTATATACATCATTTTGTCTAGGCAATGCTTGCCCATTATAGATGCAAACACAAATGACACTGAAAGAGGAAATCCCATCACATATGAACATAAGACATACAAGGCTTTCTCCCTGAGATTACAGTACTGCCCAGCTGTGTGGTTAACCTCAGCAACTGTCAAGGCATTGTATAGACTTTATTTTAGGGGGTGAAGGATGTTGTGGAGCCACCAGGAGCAAAGACATAGATGTTAGAGTGAAGATGAAGGACCTGAAGGAGTCAGGGATACAGCTGGAGAGAACTAGATTGAAAAGGCTCTAGCCTGGGTTTTGGCAGTCACTAGTCAGTAGAACCACCAGAGCAGAGAAAGGTTGTTGCTTTCAGGAGCAATATGAGATGGTCTCAGAGCACCATGCAAGCTGTGGCAGAACCAAGTAACAAGGATTCCAATGCTTCTCACTGCTTCACTATCCACACCAGGACCTGAGAAGTGCGCATCTAAACATGCTCTACACACTCAGGAACTGCATCTGCTACTCTCTCCAAATTGCTTCTCAGTAAAACATCTCTACCCCAGAATATTCTGGGACAGCCTTGGCTGCCTTCCCTCACTGGACTTCAGGAAAGTTCAAATGAATTGCAAGAGTTAAAATCAAAGGTCCAGGTTTGCTTTAGCAAGACTAACAAACCTGAATTCACAGACAGCAAAACATCTGGTGCAGAGAACCTGATGTTCACAAATTCTACTCTGGTGATGAAAACTAAAAGCCCATTAGATGTTGGGGCACATTAGTGCACTTCTGAAGTGCACCCTCTAATTTCATTTCAGCTAAAAGTAATGCAAGTCACATAGAACAAGACAGTTTCTTGATATGAACTGAAGCACAGTATCTGGAGACAACCAGGAAATTTGCTTCTAAAAGCACTCCTGGTGTGAAGTAAAACTAAAATGCAGGTGCACCCAACAGCACATGAGAAAAAGAAGAGACCAACTACAGCAAGACTGTTTTCATCCTGTCTGGCTGAAAGTTCAAGTTCACAAGAAAAGTGTAAAGCTCAAGGGAGGAAAATAAATCATGCAACCTATTTAGTGTTTTAACTTTGTGCCCATGTCCTTATGTAACAATGACTGAGTTAATAAAAACTGCTTTTCTCTGAAGGAATTGGTTTTGAAACAGTTGGATCTGTTCACTGCTCAGAACAAAAGGTCATATAGGTAAGCAAATCCAGATGAACTTGCCACTTTAACA
Source organism: Galbula dea (assembly GCA_013399015.1). Lineage (NCBI taxonomy): Eukaryota > Metazoa > Chordata > Aves > Piciformes > Galbulidae > Galbula > Galbula dea. The sequence continues at coordinate 2,488,580 of VWZX01000349.1, read as the reverse complement.
CAGTCTGCTGCCTTGAGAGCCAATTTCCAACCTGTTGAACTGTGGGAAAAATAGTTGGACAAAATACTTCAAATGTATATACCCATAAGTATATGTATGCACACACATACACACACCCCAGCAGCCTGTAGAGAACTAATGAAAATTAGTTATTATTAAAGCTCATCTAAAGGGAAAAAAAAGCACATCAGTCAAATTTGGTGTGTGTAGGAAGGGTAGGAAGGCTGGCCACTTGTTTATAGCATACAAAATCCAGAAACAAAGAACTTCCAGTAATATCCTCTAAATCATACTTTTGAAAGGAAACATTAAAAGACAGATGATGTAAATAACTAGACTTACTGATCTCTGTGAGACTGTTTCTGTGACTATGGGCTACTGACTCAAGCTAAAGTTTTGCAAGAGGGTCACAGTAGTCAGTCAGTCTGTTATTTATAACCTAATAATGTGTTTGTTCTGCTAGGTTTAAGCTTTTAATGTAGATAGCTATCATATAATTTAGTCCCCATTGTAGACTTGCTTGACATGTTTCTGTGGGAAATAATTTTTTCCTTATGTCTATGTACCTCATTAATATTTGTTCCTAATACTATTAGATCATTTAACTGAAGCTGTGTGGCAAATGCACTGCTTTCACCTGCATTTATTAAATAAGTCTTTATTTTTGCATTGCATTTGTTACAGATCCCCATTCCTCTTGTGCAGCCTAAACTAACTTAATGCTGTTTTCAACCACATTCCTTTGCACATGAGTCAGTAGATATGCACAACTGCACTTAGAAAGCAAGTATGGCCTCCTGTGTAGACACTGCTCTCCTTTATCACACCAGTGCCTATCTCTCCTCAGAAGAATGTTTTTGACCACACTATTAACTTGGAAAGGTCTCCTACCTTCAGCTATGTGAATCACAACCCATTAGCAAATGTCCAACTGAAATCACATGTAAAAGGAGTTGGGAAACTTTGCAGAATTCACCTCTAACCACAGTTGATTTTAATCTGGTTTTTGTTCTTATGAAGAAATTTCCTGGTTACAGGGTTTGGGCTCAACAATGAACACTTACACTAACACAAGGAGAACAAGATTGTTACCTGACACTTTAGAACTGAACATAGAGTGTTAGGCTTCTTTGTCTTGCCTTTGCTGTTCCATTTTATTCTATTAAGAATACTGGCTGTTAAAGGCTTTCAGGCATAACTTATTGCTTATACTTTTAAAAAGGGGAAAAAAACATTTTTAAAGTATAGATTTCATTAGTTTGCTGCCACATTTGGAAGCTGAAAGTTTAAGAGCTTTCATGTGTTCTGTATTCCCTAAGTGACACAATGGGTCAAGGCATAGGTTTATGTCTTTGTTGTAGGTGTTCCAAAAATTCTATAGGCCACTGCTGCACAACAGCTCCAACACTCATCATTTAATCTAGGTGTGTCACAACCTGGGCTTTTGGTACTATGCAACCTGGAGTCAAGTCTCCCTTTAATGACAGTGGTATCAAGGTTGTTACTTCATTTACATTTGCTGCTGGTTTGGGTTTTTTTCCACATTCCATAGTCAAAGACACTTGTCTGAGTCAATAAGTAGGAAGAAATCAGGCTGTCTGATGATACTGATAGCAGGAAGATAAAACTTAGATACAATTTTTGATCAAATCTTAATAACCTGTTGATACTCTAAGCAGTGACTCATGAAGCAGAAACACCAGCAAGCACATGCTGGCTTTTACTGCCTGTAACACAATTGTAGTGTCTCTCTGTCAGGCTGACACATGGCTGTAATAGGAAAACACTAGCATTACTAGCAGTAAGCAAGGCAAAACTGGTAGAGTTTAAAGAAAACTGCCAAATAAAATGGATTTAACTAAATTCCTGAGCATTCTCAGGCCAAATTTACCCCTCACACAGCAGTACTGGAAATAAGAGTTTATTAAACCTAGGACTAAAGAAGGTAACATAAACCAAAATTAATATGACTAAGAATCATTAAGACCTAATATAATTTCACATCTTCATTTGCTCTTGTTTAAGGATTTCAGAATTTTACCCAGACTATAGTGCATTATATTTCACATCATCCTGAATTAGAAAAATATTACCCCATTGACTAAACTCAGAAAGAGTACTATTTACCCAAGGTGGTTGTCAACCTACCCTTCTAATCTGTAGCCCACCAACACAAACCCCTGACATGTAAACTGAAGCCACTTCATATCCACAACAAAACCTCAAATATTTAAATATATAAACAAGCAGATCATCTTAAAAGTAAAGAAAGTACAACTACTCAAATTTCAAAATATTTTGACCAATTCTAACCTGTCTCTTTATCCTTTGGATCAGTTAACAGCAACACTTTGCAAGTAGGATTATTTCGGTAGAGAGGGACAAAACACACAGAGGAATCTTCGAGTTTAACCTGAAAAACAAACAAGTTAGGGAAGACCTTAAAGCTGACTTCTTATGATTAGTACACAACCTGGCTTTGAACACTGTTACATGCAGACAAAGGGTGTTATGAAAGACCAGACACATCAAATAAAAGCAAATACAACTTGCACTTCTCACAGCATCGTCCAGCTGAGTACTTGTGGTGTTTTGCAAACAATGAATTAAGCCTCAGGGTACAGGGAGTATCAAAGCATTAGGGCAGTGCCAGGGCAGTTTATCTGCGAGGCACAGGGAGGGTAGATAATTGGCACAAGGTGGTTATGTTGCAGGCAAAGCTAAAATCAAAACGCAGCTCTCAAGCTCTCAGAGTAAACTTCTAAATGATGTGACACAAACACAAAATTACTGGGCTCCAACAGCTCTATATCCATAAAGATGACGATTTCCATATGAATATTGCAAATGCTGGCATGGAAGTTTAGGTACAGGCAAAGAGCGTGTATAATTTAGCACAGTATGTACTGTACTCTCAAAAATCTGGTCCATTGTGTGTGTGGGGGTGTGCCTCTCTCTAATTGCACCCATTTGTCAGTTTGCTATGAAAATCAAATCAGTCATGTGATACATTTAATATTTCTCAGTCCATGGAAGGAGTAGTATGAATATGGATTATTCAAGATAACAACTTTAAGTGGAAACCAGTGTTCACTTGTTTATGAGTGCCAGAATCCTGGGATCATCTATGCAAACACTGGACTTCAGGAAAAAAACAACCTGAAAGCTGCCTGAAATTTGTGTTTCTGAGCTTTCTGAAATCTCAGTCTGTTCTGGGGATTCAGCCATTCTTTGAATGCTTCAAGTATACCAGCACCAATGTCATTATGGCACCAGGGAGCATTACTATAGAAAAGGCCAGTACTATTTCCAATACTGCTATGATTGTTATTTTGTTTTATAAGGTAATGTGCACTTTTGCAGGTGCTAACAACATCAGCATGAGCCAAGCATAGCTTTCTCTGTATGAACGCTGCCATGGTGCTTCCCTCCTGACTTGCAGTAATCCTTCCTATTTGTGTACTGAATGCTTGACCAAAGACCACACCATACCAAAAAGAAGTTCTGTGACCTGAGCAAGTGGGCTGACAGCCACTTAACACTTGGTAAATAATTATTCATGGCTGCCAGTCCTGCCACTTAAAACCTGCTTAAATTCAGATGCACAAAGGGATAAAAAAAAAAAGCCTGGTAACTGCTAAAGCTATTATTCAAACACCAAAATCCACATTCTTCAGGTTGTAGGTATATCATAGGGACTGCAAGCTGAGATGTTCACTGGGGATGGAAGCTTTACCTTGTTACATTTAATCTATTTTTAACTGCAAAATATCAACATTCTTCGAACTATTTATTGTAGAGTAAAAGAAAAAACAACACAGAAAGAACATTACTATTACTTATACCCTTGACTAGCTGTATGCCTGCAGATTAGATTAGACCTGAATTAAATGAATGCAAAGAGAAATGTGTTGCTATGAGACTCAAAGCAGTCATGTGACTTATTTAAGGTCTGATGACAAGCCACAAATTCAAGACAGTTCTGAATCAAAAGCCAGAAGTGCTCTTTCAACTGATCTCACTGCATCCAGCTATTGCAGGAATACACACAGCAGTGCCTGGGATTTTAACATATTCTCACTTCTAACGAAACACAAAAAGAGTCTCTAAAAGTACAGGCATGTACCAGGCATGAAAAGCTGAGACAAGGACACAGAAATCCTAAACTGAGGGATCTTTGCATTTTCAGGTTTGTTTGTATTTAACCCTACACGGTCCACTAGAGGGCAATAAAAGAGTATTTAAAGCTGGTTACATTCATGAGCAAAGATGAAGCTGCCCTCCTGAAACTGTGTTTTTCTGGAAACTACTGCATATTATTTTCCTAAATTGTAGAAAAGCCACTAAATTCCAAACACTTCTTTCAACTAATCCACTTGCTGGTTTGACAGTACAATAGCAGCTAAGCCAGCACACCTTTTATGATGAAGAAAATGTCCAGAATGAAAGGTTTCCTAGGTTGACTGAAGTCAGAATTTCTGATAGGCCTGCTCAGTTATCTCCAATGCATTCCCTCCAGGTGGCTCAGGAATGGACCCCTAAAGCATTGGCACCTACAGTATTTATACCATCTATCAACCACATCAGACCAGAATTCCTTGGGGAGAACCCTTATTCAAAATTTTCAATATAAATATTGGAAAGAATTGAAACAGAAGATAGACTATATCTCTAGAGCTGTGTAAACTGACAGGAGAGGCAGAATACAGAGCTGCACCATGGCATAAACATCTATCAAATTCACTTTTGATTCAGACCTATAAGGAAGCAGGTCAAGATGCAAGGTTCAGCCAAGTACTTCAAACTCTTGTCCACACTCAGAGGGTTTCAGACTTGCAGTTTAAGCTTATCTCTCAATTGCAGCATGCAAGCTACTTGAAATAATGCAGAATTTGCTGATTTCAAGAGATCTGTAATCCAGCCACACCAGTTTACCCCTATTCAAAGACAGACTATAAGCACAACTAACAAACTAGTTTGTAAGTATCTAACTTCTAGTGTGACAAACATCAGCCTGTTACCTCTTTTCCTCCAGGGGCCAAAAAAACATCAGGGGTGGACTTCTTCAAGAGTTTTTCATAGTATGTTTCAGCATCTACTTGCAGAACCTCTGGATCTCCTTCTAATGAATCTACCAAGTAAAGGCAACCTGTAGTTAAAATAAAACACAAGATATTTTTACTTTTTAAATGAACTAAGAAACACAAGTTTTAAACCCTCAGTTTCCCCAGTAGCTGCTTGGTGTTCCTGGGTCCTTACTGTTCCTATTAGAGCCTTCAGAATAAAATAGCAAGGCTGGCAAAAACCTACCTGTATGTTATTTACCTCTTGGCATGCAATTTTACAAAACAGAACCATGACAGCATCAAATAACATTTGTTTTCTTTGAATTCAACAAGCACAGTCTCAAATTTCTCTAGGTGTAAGTCGCATTTAAGCTGGAAGAGCAAAAAAACTTCTTCAAAACACAGCCTGAGTTTTAGTACTGTCCAAAAATATAACAGGAAAAGAATTCCAAAGCTTCCACTCTCTCTTGGAAGACTGCCTCTTTATGGGTCAGTCCATGATCTGTTGCATATCATTAGTTTTCTCTTTCTCTTTTTTTGAGTAACTTCAACTAGACACTTTCACAACAAAAAATATTTACTTACATAAGAGTTCCCAAAATAGCAACCATCATCTTTTATGCAACATAACTTCTAATCCATGTGACTCAATGTGGAAAGGTATTCATGCAAGGTATTTGTTAATTACATGCAAACAAGTTACATACAGCTCTCGCCTGCTACCTAAACACAAAGCCCAACTCAGGGCTCACGAGAAACCAAGCAACTTCTTTCTGATATGACAAACCAGATTGATTGGTGCCTCACTACCAGCTCAAGATAAAGAACCTCAGAAGAAATGGGCAATAGTATTCTGCCAGTCTTCTGGAAAGAGTTTAAATTTAAGGGGCTGTCAAACAACAAGCTACACCTGCGACTTTTCTAAGGCCCACAATGAGGAATAAATCTTCTACCACACTGGTGTAACTGGAATCTTGCTTCTGAATCCTCTCTTTTTAATCATGGTTATTTTTAATCATGATTTTCTCTCACATGGGAGCTCCTGTGACCCAAGTTTAATGTGAAATAACTGCATCAATAGTAAGTGCAAAGTAAACAGCTGAGACAATGAAGTCTTACCAGGGCCACTGGAAGAACTGTCTATGTTATGATTCAGAAACTAGGAATCACAGAAGTACCATATTGAAAATTATACCTTTCCACCAAGAAGCAGGAGCATAGGACTTGCAGTACCAGGTCAGACTGTTCACCCAGGGTCCCACCATCCTCCCTCTGGCAGCGATTCAGTAGCTGAATCCTCAGCAAAAGGGTAAGAAACTATAGCTGATAATTCACCACCACCCAGTACTGCTTAAAATGCTTTAAACACTATTTTTCTGCCCTTTGCAGGCAATCAGCTTACATCTTGAAACTTGACAGCAAAGCTATGTAGTCAGAATGCTGAACAGAAGCTACTCTGTAAATGGTTTTCATAGTGTGTTTGTATGTGACAGAATAGGAGAGAAAACAGCACTGCAACACTGGCACGTTGAGTCACATTATACAATCCCAGCCAATACTTAGCAGCGGCAGTTTTCTCCTGCAGCAGCCTTCCCCAGTGCACCGTGTGACACCATCAAGCAAAGAAGCCATAAAAGGGAAAGAAATTAAAGATTATTATTACAAACTTCAGTAATTTCCTGAAGTATATTTACTAGTAAATAAATCCTTTGCAAAAGAGCAGCATGCAAGACTTCAGTTTAGCACACAGAAAAATATTAGCCATGCTAATAAGTACTACTCATGAGATGCTGCTTACAAGGCTACATCCTGCCACTGTTAAGCCAAAGCAACTCAATGAGTACAACTATGTTTTCTCCTCACTGAACAAAACAACCAGTACCTTCAAAGTTACACTAACTTTCTGGTACATACTATGCTTTTATTCTAATAAAGCACATTGAAGGATGAACTATTGTCATAGATTAAATAAGGAGGTATTAGAGAAAACTTCCTCAGCTTTCCATTAATGCAGCTTTCCATAGATGCAGGTTTTTTTCTCTGAAAACACTTTTAGACTTCCAGTTAACTTGTCCTTCCTATGTCATACTCTGAAAATGCCCAGGTGACATAGGAGCATTTATTCCAATAAAAGGGAAATCCAAAACTTTTTCATGAAGCAAACAAATCTGTCTTGGCTTCTGAATATAAGGGAGAGAGATAGTGAGGTTCCTTTAGGGATAATACGGAGCAGAAGTCTAACTTAAGGAACCCTTGAGTATCTAAAGACTGGCTTTTGGGAACATCCTCCCCAAAGCTGCACACACATGCACGTACCACTAATACTGTTCAGCTGCCTTAGGCAGGAGAAAGATCACTAGGGTTTGGGTTTGGTTTGGTTTTCACATTAACTAACGTGTTTCCAGTTTGCTCCAGTACAAAATTAAGATGTTTTATTTACTCTCCTGTATATGTCCTCTTCCTTCTTTTGTATACAGAAACAAACAAAAACCCTCTGCAAAGTCTAACCATAACTGATGTTGTTAGGCATTTGACTACAATAGCTACTGACGCCTAACAGGTTCCAAAATCAAACACAAAATAATTTGATAACTTTGCTTTAAAATAAAACAGCTTTATTATCCTTTGAGTGCTTCAGCCTGAGGTCCCCTTACCAGCACCCTGGGATACTGAAATGGTGAAGTTTTAAGGACAGCCTTTTAAACTAATTTGAATTTGATCTTACCTAGCAGCAACAAAAGAGCACATTGTGGTAGCCAATCTGCTGCACAGCCAGCGAGCCATTCTTACAAACAGGCAACCTGCACAAAGGGGTTACCATTTGGGGAGGCAGAGGGTGCAAAGGGAGGCAGGAGGGCCAAGTCATAAAAAGGGGACCTCTTGCTGCAGCCACAGAGGAGGGACCATAAACCATAAGGAAAGTAAATTTAGAAGTGAAGGCCCTCTGTGTTAGAGGGATTCCTGACATCTGTGCTGAAGTGGCTGCCATCTTAAAGCTGGCAAACAAGACAAGAAACCATCTAGGAGGATTCTATGCAACAGTGACAATGAATGTTTACAGACAGGTACCAGACTCTTTTTTACAGGGCACTGGCATTCAGGGCAGAGGAGGAGAAGGTGTGTGCAATTCCACTGGAAAACAAAATGAAACAAAACAACTTATCTAGAGATAAATAGATGAGAAATCTGAATAGGTATATTTCCACTTCAAGCATACAGAACAGATTTTGAAAGTAAAAACTAAAGCTGCTTCTGCTTCTTCTCTCTTTTGTTTCCATGGAGCAGCCTGGGCCACATTCTCAAGCGAGGATGTGTAAGTGCATCTCCTCTCGCTCTAGCGATCTGTCAGCAATCTGCACTAAGAATCTGATTCTTGAAGTGGAAAGCTACAGCTAAAACCAGCTATACAAACAAGCAGGTACTGTTCATACAACTCGGTCATCTTTATGAGACACCACCCTCCAGCACCTATAAGTACCTCAGCCTAAACTGTCACACAACTCAGCCAACAATGCACAAACCAAGGCCCCTGTTTTAGTCCTGATCCCTGAACTCAGCTTTTTCTAACCCCACTGCTCTTCCACCTCTGATCTTCTCCAGAAGAGAGAGATGCATTTTATAATGGGTTTCATGAAGCAGACAAATATCCTTCTTGAGAGGTTGAAGTCAGACAAAGTTCACTTCATTTATGTTCCAAAAAGATCAGTATGTGGGGAATCCAGAAAGATCTGATTAACATGCTTATGGTTCTGCATCAGGTAAACAAATAACAAATAAAATAGAAAAATAGAAATTAATTCCTCCAGATTAAAGACAGACCCCTATCATTACAGAGTCAGGAGATTTTCATTCTATCAGTTAAAGTAAGCAGGAAATAGTTTTCCATGGGTGAAAGTATTTCTCCTCAATACACAGAAAACACATGGTACACACACTTGTATGTGGAATTCCACAAGTGAAACTACAGACTGCTGTAATGCCCAAAGATAAATGGCATGCTTCAATCTAATCAGATCTTCTGAAGATTATTTTTGATGATCCTTTTATATCTTCTGCAGCTAAACCCTGTGCCATAATAGAAATAATTTAACTAGAATACATATATCCACAGACTTACTTCATTAATACAATGCTGCAGCAATTCAAATCACCATTATATTCATCAAGCTTTCTTTCACTGGACTAGTAATTTTAGCATCTATATACTAGTTTTACTATTACCTACCAAATTAGTTACAACTTGGGACAATCAACTCTCTCTCTTCTTAAAGATGATTTAAATACTCATTTAAGTTTCAAAGAGGTTAAGTACTGCCAATATATTTAAGTCCTTTTTGACCATGAATCCAATACACAATTTACTAAATATATTTGCTATCATTGTCAAGAAATTTCTATTCCTGCATTCATATGTAGCTCAATAATACTGTTTCCTTAAGCCAGCAAAGTTAGGGATGCGATTTTTTTTTCAGACTAGACACACCATTGGGTTGATGAGGATGCATTGAGGTATGACTGGAACTTCCAGGAAAGACTCAGTTGTTGAAAAGCCCATTTCAGAGATTTGTAAGGGCATTTAGGATGCAGCCAGATTGTAAAGCAAAATACATCAACCTCACCATAGATGAAGCATGAAAAGTGTTATGTCTGGAGTGAATTAATCATTTATCCTACAACTACTTTCTCATGTTCTACAAACACAGGGAATGGTACTACATGCATCCATTAAGAACTGTGTGTTTACAGAAGAGCCATCAGTCACCACAGGATTTGTACCTGAACGGTGCATCTTTGTACATTTGTGTAAATCTGTGTGTAATTCTATATGTAGAAATATGAAAAATGCTTAACTGATTTCTAGTGGTGCAGAAACAAGATAAATAAAAAGAATTTAACATTTCTAACTTTCAGGTTTCATTGGTTTTTACTCAGTCTTGCCATTTCTAATGCTTGCAATAACAGCACTGGTTTTATTTATTTGACTTTATTTTCATGCCAATGTAATAGAATCATAGAACTGTTAGGGCTGGAGAAGACTTCTAAGACATTAAGTCCAACTATTAACCCAACGCCACCACGCTGCTAAACCACATCGTGAAGTGCCAGGTCTAGATGTTTCTTGAGCACTTCCAAAAAATGGATGGTGACTCCCCCACTTCCCTGGGCAGCCTGTTCCAGTGCTTAACCACCCTTTCAGTGGAGATACTTTTCCTGATGTCCAATCTAAACCTTTCCTGGCACAACTTGAGGCCATTTTCTTTTGTCCTATTGCTTGTTACTTGGGAGAAGAGACCAATCCCCACCTTGCTACAACCTCCTTTCAGGCAGCTGTAGAAAGCAAGGTCTCCCTTGAGCCTCCTCTTCTCCAGACTATGACATATTTCACAATTTTAAAATATTTTTTAAAAAAATAAAAATCCAAACTTGAGTAAATCTTTCTGAAAGTTTTGTGAGGATTTTTGTCCAAAAAATATTTTCTCTCATTTCTTTTTTTTAAGCCTCTGCATCACTCTGCAATATGAGACAGACCTGCACCAACACAAACTGACCGTGTATCATGTCAATAGTTAGGAGGGATTGTTTTGGTAATTAAACCAGGCAACTGAGATCAGAACTCCTAAGATTTATTCTCAACACAGGTGTGTTTTTGTGGCCCCCATCAAATCACTTCATCTTCTGTTTGGTTTCTTATCAGTGAAGTGTATGTTTTATCTACCACTTCAAAAGGGTGTGACGTTTTCCTTATCAGTGCCTCTGAAGTCACAATATAAAAAGACAAAGAAGTCATATAACATAAATTGTTCTCCGCTCTCCTGTGGACTGTCACTGCCACACTATGGCAGCAGAACCATGACAGTGCCTAGGATCTAAAGATAACTTTTTTTGCCCTTGTAAATTGTGCACATGTAACAGAATTGTTTTCCTGACTCTCACAGGAGTCGTAGCTCTGTGTTAACCAGCGGTGCTTAACATCAACTCTTCTCCTTCCCTTCCAATGAGTTTGAACAATTCTATGCATGTGGTTATCATTAGGCAACCATATTTGTCTAACCTTTCAAAGGAAGGAAGAGGTCTTTGGCACGTTCCCAGGAGTACATGCAGAACCTGACTCTCATATCCTGGGTTTAATTGAGCAAGTACACGTTCTACTGTAAGTGAAACTTCAGTATCGTAACAAGGTGTGGTGGCAATGGAGCTAAAGGCAAATGCCATGGTGTGATACCTGTCAAACACGGCAAGGCAACCACACACTGCACATCACTAATGAAAACAATGCAATTCCCCACTGCATTGCATTTTGCCATTACTGATAGAGCAATCACTCTTGGAACATAAAGGATGAAAAAAATGCATTGGCATTAAACAGCTTTCTATGTTTTAATTCAAGAAAATGCCATTTATATATTACTATTCTACCACAATTCAAATGGCAAGAAGGGCTTCAGAAGACAAACCAAAGACAAGATTCTGTCTGTAAATAATTTCTGCTGTGGAATTAATAAATTAAGGCAGAAAGGAAATAAATAATCCTAATCCCATTCCCAATTATTCCCAAACAGATTAAATAGATGAGTTGAGCTGTAGCCATACATGTCATTACTTCAAATTCTGTCACTCAAAAGGAGGGCAGACAAAATGTTAGGCATCCCAAATACAGGATGCTATCATATTAGCCATTTCATTCCCACTAACACATCTTTACTGTTGATTTCAGAAGAGGGGGAAAAAAAAGCTTTAATTATACACATATATTTAGCTGAACATAGATGAGCAAAGGCAGAGACTAGACAAATCTATCTGTGGGAAATGTCAAACACCTTCAATTTCCACTCACTTCAGTGAGCTCTGGACGCCCTCCTGTGAAGACCTCATATGAGTGGAGTCTATAAATATAAATAAATACACATTATTTATTTTCCAAACCTTAAAGTAATCTGCAATTTATGAAATGAAGAAAAATTAGACAAAAGAATTCAATAATTGATTTAATTATTTAGCTCTTTCTGGAAAAAATACCTTGAGGAAATCACATTATTTAAGATGCTTTCAAAGCTAAAAAAGCAAGTGCATATTGAACAGATGACGTAATGGCAAGTGCACATTGAAGGGATATTTCCTCCACTCTAACCTACATCACTCCCACACTGAAAGTTCCAGCAAACAAGTTCCAACTCTCTCTGTTTTTCCTCAGATAGATCTTTAGCAGTGTTACACTTACAAAAAATAAAGCCACACCCAGCTCATAGTACAGATAAACTAAAATACATCTGTGTAAACAGGCTACCCCCTGTCCTGTTATATCCAGAATGCACATCTGGACTGGCATGTTTTGCAGAAAATTCTAACCTAACGTAATTGAAAAAATCTGAGGTATTGTGGTCCAGAAACAGACTTTATAAATGAAAACTGTATCACACTGTTAAACCATGGAAGTGCTACCAGCTGTAAGTATAACATATCAGGAATTCATACTGCTGCATATCTAACTTTTTCACAGACCTTACATGTAAAAAAGGAGGGAGCTTACAGAATAACTCAGGGAAGATGCGGTCCTGAAGAAAAGGGACATTCTGTAATTAATTAAGGCTTTAAAGTTCATCTCCGCATCAGGTTTTCCTCAAGGAAATTTCATTGATTCATTGGGATTGCTGCTAATACCTCTGAATTTGTGAACATCAGAACTGTGTTCTTACTATGTACTGGTCTTCATGCAACCAACAAATGGGCAGAAACGTTCCTGGAAAAATCTAACTTCAATTACTGAAGGCAGTGGTGTGGATTTTCTTGCATATGTGAAGAAAAAGATCTAATTTTGTCAACTTAATTATTTGTCCGATCCCTCAAAATAAAATATTCAAGAAAAATAGACAAGCTTTCCAGCATGACTATGTATAGGACAGGGACTTTTCCCAGCAGATATGTCAGTGCTACGTCTCACTTCATCACACCCTTAGCCAAAATAACTATGCCGGAATTTCATAGTCTAGGTCTAACCTGAAATTAGAGTCTGACTCCTAAAACTGAAGCAAAGAAGAAATGGGAGGCCCTGAATGACACTGAAATATATCACTGAAGTGTTTTCATTATTTAAAGAGGCTGGTTTGAAAGGAAAACAACAGAAGAGATTCTGTGAACAGCAGTAGATGTTTTATGAATCACAAGTTCAAATGCAGATGGTGGTAATTCAATCTTTTACAGAGATGAAAGAAAGGGAGAATGCATTGGTCAAAAGCCATCCTGTAACTTCAGGGAAAAGAGGAAGATGATGTCTCCCATAGTGATAAACAAGGAATAGTGAGATGGCAGGAAATGACAACTGAATTTGGCAAATGGTCCAGCATGAAGATGATTTCATCCTGTGGGGAGCTGCCAGACAGACTGACAGTTAGGATAGTTTCAGAAAACAGCCATACCTGAGACCAAGAAGCATTTAAAATGATTTCTGAAACACTCACTGTCACAACCTGGCATCAGGGGTAGTTGGACGAGATGATCCTTCGAGGTCCCTTCCAACTCCTAACATTCTGTGATTCTGTGAAGTACCACATTAAATACATTTCCTTACTACTACCATCATTCAAAGCAGGTGTGGGAAACCTAAGGCCACCCTACACATGGCCCTTCCTTTCATGTCACACAAACAACGGTAGTGTGTGGCATACCAAGAGTACCTGAAAGCCCTGGTTTGATATTCAAAAAGGACAATGTTCCCCAAAGAAAGCAGCAATAAAAATATGAGACAACTGCCTAGATTTTCTGGGATACCAGTTTCAGATACCACATAATTTGAGTTGCAAATACTTTCCATCTGCCAAATCTACTGCTCCCACCAGTAGAGAGCATAAGCTTGCCCAAGAAAGCCCAGCAGCCTTTCTCCAAATTACTTGCAAGGAGCAATTTGTACTGCCAGAATAATCTCAAAAATAAAGCAATTAATTGGAGAGAAAAAAAAAAAAGGAAAGAAACAAACAAAAAAATCCCTTCCCTCAGAAATTTCCACTTTGCTAAATTTATTATGTGGCTGCAAATTAATACATCACCTGCACTAGCTATCACAGGCCTCTTAGCCTGTCTCAGAACTTGCTTTAATAAACAGCTGCAAGTAGTGCAGGAAATATGTAAACATCTCTCTTGTTTCTCTGTGCCATTGTGTCAGCTATTCTACATGTCTTTGAAGGTGCTCCAAAATCAGCATGGCTCTGCTTTTCCCCTTTTCTTCTTTTGGGAGGAGGATGAAGCAGAGAAGGAAGGACAGGCTGGCAACAGAGGGCTGACTCTGTGCTTACTGTGCTCTTGACAGTAAGGCTGAGCGTGTTCAAATTCAGTTTACACAGGCTCTTCTGTAAGGACAAAAGAAACCACTGCTGGTAGTTAAAAATTCAAAAGGTTTTGATTGTAATGGTTTGACAATCAGCCAAAGATATGACTAGGGAGAAAAACACAGCAAGGCAGCTATGACCAGAATGGAAGAAACAAGGAAAAACACATGGCTTGACTTCAGAGCAGAAAATTGACTTAGGCTTTGCATAAACGACAGCATACCTCCAAGCTTGCCTGATCCACAGTCTGCCTGGAATGAGAACATGTAGTCTAAAAGCAGAGCCTATTAAAAAGCATAATGTTTCTAAACGGCATCTGTTACTTACTAATAAGCATTACTTAAAGGACACAGGCCTTAAATTGCTACCAAACATGCACTTATCTGAAACTGCTGCAAGGCAATCGTTACAAAAATGTGACATGACACCATGGGAATTTGAATAATATAAAATGTTTTTATTTAGCTTGGCTTGAAATCATTATGCAGAAAAAAATATGGAGGTACTTTCTGAGATTTTGAAACTGTGCAACTTCACAGGAATGAAACACTAGCAAGAATTACATCAGCAGAGCCATTTGCCATCTGTTGTCAGTAATACTATAAAGACCAGCCACCAGACAGCAATTTCAAAGGTTACAAACACAACATTTTTAAGCATCCACAGACCTCTCAGTAACTGAGCAGGACATAGTTTACCCCAGATATGTGCAACCTGAGGGTCTGCCAATCATCTGGCAAAGACAACACACCAGAACTGTGAATTGCCACAGAAAGTCTTTGGGAGTGTCTCAGTCAGGAACCATTATACAGTGTGGAAAATGCATACCAGCCTGTTCTACACAGGCTCTTATAACATACCCACAACCGTAATGCCTGAACACGTCCCACTTGCAAATCTAAACTGGCCAGAGACCTTCCCTCGTGTTCTTTGTTTTCTCATACTTTCCCTCAAGGGAAGGAGTGTATTCACTGCAATGCTACTATGGAAAGGGACTCAGGGGATTTTTTGCTCAGTTTTGGACTTTATTTTTAATTCAAAGGAAGTAGGTAGGATTTTGTTTCCTGTTTTCTTTCCTTCTAGACCTTAACTACAGAGTTATGTTAAAGAAAGTATGTTTCCGTCACTTGCCTTACCTGTGGCTTGGAAAGCAAAGAGGTTATTACAGCCCCTTACCTCTTAGATACACTCCTCAGAGTAAAATGCTACCTGTTCCACACATGAGATTTTAGTTCTACTGACAAGTATGCTGTTGATCAGTCTCTGAGCTTTGAGTAGCTTTTCTAGATGTAGGGGCCACATTTATGATACAGAGCACCTATATGCTACCTGACTTTCGTAGTTCCACTTCCCAGGATGTTCAACTCCCACCTGTAAACTGTTTGACATGGATTTCATGGAGGGCAAAGAGATTTTCATCTTCCTAGAGAGACAGATGGAAATTTAAGGCTTCATTAACGCAATTGTTAAACTAGACATACAGGTTTCTCAACCAGTAACTCACAATTTCTCAGCCTCCAGAGATGTGTAGACATAATTACTCGCTGAATGTCCTTCCTAGCTTCACTGTTAGATGATTAACACATAGAAATCTGACTTTCAGAGTGTTCTAAAATCAAAAAGATCTTGTGACAAGGTTGAGTTTAAAACAAGAACCTCAAGTACTAGGTCAACAGGTAGCTTGCTTCTCAACAGTAAGGTTTGCCTGGGACCTATAAAGGGGCTTAGAAACCTGGAAGCATAAGCAATCTTGCCCTGTGAAAAACAGTTACAGGAGCAGACCATGAGACCTAGTTGTGGCATCTGAAATGCAGCATGACAAACTGAAAAGCACCATTTGCACAAAAGCAGCTAAGGGCTGACTTCAATATGCTCTTAAAGTCTGTTGTGTACTCAACCTATTGCCAATTATTTTAAGCATAGGTACCCAATGAAATAATTAAGCCAAAGCTCAGACTACACTTAAAAACAATAGCAGCTGTCCCAAAACAGGAAGGGGATGGAAGAAGAATTATTCTAAAAATCCAAACTAAGAGAAATTTAAAAGTCAGGGGGAAATGCAGACATTAACTGAAGTGTCCAAGAGTACAATGTTTGCTTGGACACAAAAAAACCAAGTCCCATTCATGTAGAGATATTTTATTTAAAAACATCAGCAGAATTGAGAGCCTTCCAAAAAAATCCCAATAGCACTATTACAAAATGTTTGACTTTCTTAAGTGGCTGATAGGAGGGAGGAAATAGAGCAATCTGACTACAGTGCATTTAGCCACGAGCAGCTAGAGGAACTAATGAACAACATCATTATTTTACTGAAGGGGATGAAGTAGGTGCTTTAGATAAATGGCAGCAACTTAAAATGTGTTTCAGAAGATAAATCCACTTTCTCTCCATTTACCTGCTAGCGTGACAAATTAAGAAAGAAGAGGATAAAAACAGAGCAGGAGGGAAAGCAGTGCAAAAGCTAACTGAGGTGATGCAATGGGCCCTTATCCAAACAAGTGCGTGAACAGAGATTCCTGGAAGTTCTCCTAGTCAAATATAAACCAGTAACACCACATATGCCAGACTCCCTTGGAAATCCACAGTGGAGCATGTGCAGAAAATCCACCTGTCCTGAAGTCAGCTCCCTGACGAAGCACTTGGAGAATTTCCCTTTGGGCACTAAAGTGTCTGTTCATGTTAAAGTCCACCAGGTACTGAATGGCTACGTTCTCTCTGTTGGCCTCTGCTGGGCAGAGCAGCTCTTTGTCTCCTGTCAGAAACATCAGCAAATTAACTTCTGCTGAAAGGAGATGAGGGGTGAGCTGCTTTGTGCCCCCAAAAATACATCATCTGAAGCCACGTATGTCTCTTTTTACATTCAGCTCATGATCAGCAAATAAAATTTTTACTGAATACTTTTTTTAAAAAGGGTAACACGCTTTAAAGAAAGGGTATACTCTGCAATACAGAAAGCCTTTTACATCTCATCTCTACACTAGAATACACCAACTAATTATTCTTCTGTGGTCAAGAAGCAGTGTGTTTACTGCTCCTTTTGTCCCTGTTAAACCATGCTTCTTTTGTTAAGCCATGATTTTGCTCAGTTTGGGTAAACACTTGCTGATGCTGAGATTTGACCTTAAAGATGAAGTAGTATTTTCAACTCAGTATTCCCTCTGCTCTTTGGTAGTTCTCAAGTACTTAGCTATTAAAGTCCCAAACGCAAACACCTGTGCTGTGAGACCTCTAAACACACACTGGAAACAGGTGTCTGGAGATGAGGCTGTTGCCAGCATCCCCTGTGGAACCAAAGCAGACAGAAATCACCAGGCCAGTTCCTCCCTGCTTCAGGACAGGTTTGGACTAGTCTAAACACTGGAAAAGTTACCTGTACGCTTAGGAAAAGGACAAGAACCCCTGTAGCAGCCTGCTCTGGTTGACCCTGCTTTCTGCAGGGAGGGTCGGACCGGACCGTCTCCCTCAGGCAATCCTGTGAAATCAGGGTGCTAGGAGCATGGCAGTGAATAGCCGCGGCTAGCCCAGTCACGACCGCAGGCGACCAAGCAAAGTTTTCTCGGTGAGTGTTTTGCGGCGCTTTGTGCGCTTCTAGAAAGCCTTCCCGGGGGGAGCCCGCCATTTCGCGTCGCGAGCTCCTCACAGGAGGCTCGAGCTGGCGCCGGCGGCGCCCCGGGACAGGACAGCCGGGGCGGGCGGGGCGACATCTAGGCACCGCCGTCCTACTTCGGCGGGCGGGCAGCCGGCCCGGCCTGAAGGTAAGAACGGGCGGGAGGCGAAGCGAGCGGGACGGCCGCCGTGAAGGGAGAGACGGGGCGGGGGAGAAGCCACGCTGCGGGGGAGCTCCCGAGCGCTCCCCTTCCCCTCTTACCAGCGGCTGCTCTTTCTCCTCCCTCGGCCTCCATCACTTCCTCTGAGGCGGGTTGCCGCCGCGGCCCGCCCCCGCCCCGGGCCGGGCTGGAGGGGCGGTGCGGCTCAGTCCCGCCGCCGGCAGCCGTGGATGGGCGGGCCGGGTCTCGGCTGATAGGAAAAGTGGCGGTTGTGGGGCGGCTGGGGAAACAAAAGGACGGGGGAGGTGACGGTAAACAGTCTGGCAAAGCTAGTGTAGGAGCGAAGGCGGGAAAGGCGAAGGGAAGCTGGCTGCAAGCTCCCGGCGAGGCGGCAGCGGGCTGAGGGCCAGCCCCGTGTTCCACCATCACAGCAGCCGCCGCCAGGACTGCAGCTTCACTTAGAAACTCCGCACATAAGTCCGTAGTTGATCATTTAAAAGGCACAGAAGGACAAGTCATGGAGCTAGCACAAGTTTCTTTAAGCATTCTGGCTCTGCCATCCCAGTTTATGAGGGAAAATAAGTACAAACCCGACATTTTTATAGCATTCTTCAGCCATGCACAGCATTGAACGCTGTCACTGTGAAAGAGGCTTCTGGAAAACCTAGGCAAGGAGCCTGTAGTTTGTTACTGCAAACCGTAAAACTAAGCTACAGAGATTAAAACAAATACACAACTGTCAGAATTGGAAAGTAGCATCCGGGTGCGGACTCCTGGGAGCATTTCCTACCCCAGCACCATCATTTAATTATTATTAAAACAGCGGATACAAGTATCAAAGTCAAAGAGGTGAAAGGTACATGGAAAACCCAGTACGTTTGCAAAGAAACAAACTTACCTTTGCACTTAAACCGTGAGGAAACCCTGCCGTGACCTGAAGACAAGGTTTCAAGGCAGCCTCTTGAATGCTTCACACTAGTTAGGAGCTTCATTGCCTGTCAGCACAGTGACCAAAAACTCCATAAAGTTGCTCCTCCTTTCAAATAGTTTAAAACATACATTAAAGTAGATTTGTGTTTTCTTTCCTCAGCAGGACAAAGCAATCTCAGCCCATAGACTGTCACTCCCAAAAAGCAGATGTCACACAACCACAGTTCATGGCACAGCAGTGGATTTCAGCATATTCTCATGATTACTTGAAGCTTTGTACCTTCCACCCCTCCCAGAGGTTTGACTGCCATGGTCCAAGGCCTAGTTTGATACAGTATTGCTGTGTGACCTTGCCCAAGTTTTACTGAGAGAACTGTTAAGCTATAAGAAAGTACATCAGCTAGAGCCATGAAAGACAAAAATCTAAAGTGACAAAAGTACTGCTGTTGGTATGACAATAGTTAGCTGGTGAAGGATTTAAGATAAATGATACAGAAGGAAAGAAAAGCAAAAAAAAGTGAAGATAACTCAGTAATGCTGAGGATCACCCCATGCCAACAAAAAGCAGAGACCAACTTTCCCCAGCATATTGGAAACATCCTGGCCAGCTAAGCTTCATCAGTATTCTTATCAGTGGTAAGAATGTTACTGTTTAGCCTAGTAATCTGCTAATCCTAGCTATCTATTTTGCATATTAGCTGATAAACAGTTAAGTGGTGTACATCCTGCTTACAGACACTGTGTATGGTGAATGAAACCTGAATTTCAACCCACTGATCCTGAGTTGCATTCTCTCCTGCTGCAGTACTTTCTACCTACATTAAACTATTATAAACAATATTTAAAAAAAAAAAATCTGTCTATTCACAGCAGTTAGTTTTTGCTTCTTTTGCAAGAAGACCAGAACTGAAATTATAACAGCCACCCAACAGCTTGGCTACATTTAAATTGTATACAATTTCAATTTTTGTCCATGACTGCTAAGTACTGTGTATACACCAATGGTATAAATTGCAGAACTACCAATATAAATAAGGCAACAACACAAAATATGTAACACTTTCTATCCAAAAAAGGTAACTGAAATTGCCATTACATTTTTCCTTCTACCATTTCTGTGGAGTTTGTCATAGAAGAGGCATTGGTCCACAGGGAACAGTGAGCTTTACACTGAAATGTTTGTCTCCTCTCTCTTGTGACATTGCGTTCCATCTACCTAAAGACAAGTTTCAGTCTTTCCCAAGGATCATTTATTATACTAGACTGGAAAAGAAATAGAGTTAGATCCTGAAATTTCTATTTAAAAATCCCATTTTAATTTAATGTTAAATAGCATAACAGCTTGATTTCTCCCTCCTCTCATTAAATGTTGAACAGCTGAGATAAAAATTGGAATATATTAAAAACTTCCACTTAAAAGTTTAAAACACTGGTCAGTGCCTGCCAATAACAGGAAATAAAAAAATCTATATGTAAGTAATAATAAAAGAGATAAAAATTAAAGAGCTGTTTCTAAATGAAGGGCCATATTCAGTTCTTGTTACTGTCAGTACTAAGAAGCTATTCAAGCAGTGTTCTGGCAGTTTTGCAATGTGGTCAGAATGCATTTGCAGAAAATACATTTTTCTCTTGCTCAGCAGTTCAGATAATTTTTAAATGTATCAGACAACTGTACAGAAAAATATTTAAGGTGATAACCTGTTCTTTCATAGTTGAGTTGCTTCCATTTCTTCTCTACCTCAAGATGAGTGCCATGCCAATCACATTTGTGTATAGCAAGAAGAAAAACAAACAACCTTTAGCTGAGTCAGCTGTCTCTGTGACTTGCCTTCAGATATCCAGGGCTTGGTTTCTTAATTATGGATGGGGAGATAAATTTGCACCGACCTCAGATATCCAGTGACTTGAGTAGCTGTTGTTATGGGCACCTTTGTTTTCTGTTTGTTACAGAAGCATAATGCAGCTGCAACACAGGTGTTGTTCCTCCCAGTATGCCACCATGCACGTAAAGCTTGGGAATAGAAGCACTCAAATCAGTGCAAAACATAATTTCTGTGCACTTTGTCAAATTCCTGGTTTATTCAAACCACCAACATTCCTCTCACATTTGCACAAGCATATAACAACACTGGAAAAGTCTTGGAATCTTTACTACTCAATCAGCAAACCTCTACTTATGGAAAGGGACTAACTTAACTGTTGAGGACAATACTGTAATTAATGAGTCATTAAAAAGCGTCTTGGGAGGATGTTCCCCCCCTAGATTTCTATCAGCTTCTTCATGAAGGATTTGTGAAATAATCTCCCTCACTCTATATTTTTTTTTCTACTCTCTCTTGCCAGTTGTGAAAACTTTGAAAACTACTACTACAGTCCAAACAGCTTTTTTCACAGTTGTTTCAGTGCGGGGATCTAACAGATCCATGCTATGCAAGAACATCTAATAAAATACCTAGTATCCAATACAAATACAGCATTCAAGCAGTACCCTTCATAAAGACCTATAAAGCAGCTACAATTTCCCAAAATACATAATTTCTCATGCAGGAAATTAATTAAGCAACTATAGAGCTTAAATCTTGCTTTACTTCTTGCAAATGCTTTGTTCATTACAGCACCCTGTACTTGGATTTTTCTAAATTCATAATAGCTATCAGTCACAAGTCAGAAATAACTATGAGAAAACTGGTGTGTCATTGTCCAGTAGCATAGGAAGAGTTTTAATAACAGGTCATGCAGAAAAATTAGTTGATAAAAATCTTAATTGACACAGTAGAATGAAAGACTGTAGCATTTGAGATGCAATTCACTGATGTCAGTGGCAGATTTCGCTTTATTTAAAGCTGCAGAGAGTTCTGTGTTTACTGTATTAGCTGCTTTGTCAGCCTCAGCAGCTAGCAAAAATTAGTTTTGCAAGTTATATTAGTCAGGGGAAGAAATGGATGGTGGAATCAGGGTCTTTTTGTTTAGAAGAATCCACAAATTTCATTGTCTCTCAACACAGGAGGATTCAAATGATAGACACAGCTCAGAGCTCCAAATCTCATTCAGCCATCACCCAATCCAAGAGATTTCTTCAGAGATTTTTTTTTTCCCCCCTTAAGGTCTCACAATTACCACTTCTCTTGAGATTAGAGAGTGGCTTTCTATTCTTAGCATATTTCTCCTCTCACACACACACATACACTTCCTACTCAAAACAAGACCCAGAAAACCCCTCTGCCCACATAGTTACAATTCCCAAGAGAACTTTCATATGCTTTTGTTTTGGGCAGTGACAATGTGCATATGTTTTGATTTCAGGGGCCCCCTACTGCCTCTCATGCTTCAGTTTAATGGAAGACCAGCTATTAAACTAGCCAGTTTCAGCAAGCTATAACCCAAGCTGCTAAATTTCCTTTGACCTTGCAAGTTCAAATGAGATTTTTTTAACATGTTGCCTATTGAAGAGTATCACTAAATGTTTTGGTTTAGCAAATACACACATTTCCCTGCTGGTGTTTAGTTTTAAAAGTGTAAGGTGCTTGGACTCTTTTATAAAGAGTATAAGATAAAGATCAAGATTAGTGAATTAGATAACTGCTATGAAGAGGCACAGCAAAGTTAGCCCTGAGGTTTTTAAGTCACTAAGAGTCTAAGAACAGTGGGAATAGACAGATAAGTTTTTGTAGTTAAGTCTTTCCTCACAATGAAAGTGAATTAGACTGTGCTAAAAAGTGTCCACAGAGATATATTAAAATCGATTCCTTTTCTGTTTACTTGTACATAAACAGGTTTCTGATGAAAAACATTGCTGAATATTTTGTAAGAAGCTTCTTTAAGCCTTTCCTGTGCTTCCTAAGTTCTATTGCACGCCTGAAGTCTGGGGCAGTCCATGTCAGTCAGCAGGTCAGTCAGACTTCTATCTTTATACAGAGACATGACGATTTTTGCTTTGAAAGTGACATGAATCACAAACCATCTCTGTCATGTGAATCCAGATACATCACAGTTTGAAGAAAAAAAGGTGCCCCAAACAAAGCAGATACACAGATACATGAATCAGAATACTGTTTGGAACTGAAAGACAACAAGATTTCACCTTCTGGAGCACAGACATCATGGATTCAAATTCCAGCACTGTGGTTGTAACTGGTAAGATTTTTTTTCTTCTTCTTTTAGCTAGAGATGGTATGCACACATGCTTGATCTTTGTTGTAAACAGTTCCCTGGAGAGAAAACTGTCATACTAACAATCCCAACTGGAAAATGCTGCTCTGCCTTCCTGAGAAAAATTAGATGCATGTCAGAGGAAACGGACTGCAGTCTGCCCTCTTTACTGCCAACCAGTTTGGTTTGTTGTTCATTCTCTCCATGTTTTAATCTTTGTTGACATTCTCTCTGATCCAAACCACATAGCTCAAGGCAGTGCAGGCTAGTATTAGATAAAGCTTACCAAAAGGAGCTCTGGAGCAAGAAAACCAGGTTGCATCACAATGTCACATAGTCAGTGTCCAGAATTAGAGCAACACATGACAAGTTTCAGGGTCTCACTTTCATGGCAAGGTAAGGTAAACAGGAGATGCTGCCTCATCACTGCTAAACTAGAACATTCAATTTAAATATCCCAAAGGAGCATGCCTGAACATGAAGCACAAGGGCCTAAATTTGGAGTTTCTCTTGCTGGCTATAACTACTGCTGAATCACAGTGGCACAACCACCAGCTGGAGACTTCTGAACTTTAAAAGGTTAAAGCTCTTCAGGAATGCTGCTCCTCACTATTCCTCTTGTTGCCACTGGCTCATCTGAAGGCAATCATTGCACATATCTTGACATGGGAGTTGCTGGATAATTTTCCACTGTAGGTCATCCGAGGACATAGCAATGAGGGTGAAGCTACATCAAAGAGATTTGCATCTTGCTGTTTTCAATTAAACACATTTTTTTCCCCTCTCCTTAATAGCTGTGAGATGGGCAGAACTAGTCTGGCTTGCTCTAGACATAACTGCAGTTCAGTTGAATGGGAGTGCAGGAGAGAGCAAGAGGTATTTACTAATCTCTTAAAAGGCTGACAATCTGGTTCTTTCCTACGATATTTATGGCACATACCCTTGATGGGCACACTTAGCACCCTATTAGCTTTTTCCTCCCCTTAGATAGCCATTTAGATGCAGAAATCTACTTGTTCAAACAGTTCTAGACTGGTATGTCCAGTTAAAGACATAGGTGCATCTTTAAGCTATTACAGAGATTATCACAGCATGTCTCCACCACATTTTCACCTGCTTATAATATAAACCTGCTGGCAGTGAGCTTAATGATAGTGCTTAATGATATTAAGCCAATTAAAGATCCAAGTTGTTGCAGATATTTCAGTATTGTAAACCTCTCCTATATTCTGTCATTTCTTCTCATAGAACAATTTTATCCTAAGCATTAGTTTCTTATGGCCACCACTGAGATGCTTGTATTTTGTTGTGAGCCATTTAATAACTTTATTGTAATTCTACAGTTCTGCACATGCAGGTGAACAAATGTGCACAACAATTACAGCTTCAAAATGGAGTAGGTGTCACTCTGGTTTTGCTTTGAAAGCAGTGAGACTAGTGAGGTTTTATGTTCCCTGTTCATGTGAAATGAGCACCATTTCCCTTGTCCTTCCACACAGTACAAACTTTAACCTGGGGAAAACATTGTCAAAAATATTAGCACCATCAGGCTTTTCATAATACTAAAAAGACTGAGCAGTTATGAAGTATTAACAAATAAGAAATGCTTAAAGTCTAGCATTTATTAAGCTGTCATAAGGCTGCCTTTAGGCTTAATTGTCCCCACATGCAAGTACTTTTCACTGTGCAAAATAGCAACTGTATGCTGTCAAGTATTAATTTGTCCATTTAAGGATTTTTAAATATTTAAGAGTTATAGCATTAAAACCATTTCACAAACTCATTTTCCTGCCACCCAGCACCTAAGCCTTGGCAACACACTGGATTGAGAATAGTAACTGAAATTAATAAAGATAGTGGGAGTTTTCCATCAAACTTTTTCATGACAGAATGGCCATCTAGCTCAAAATAAGGTTGTTTCCTTTTTACCTAAGCCAAATCTTTCACAAAAAGAAAGAGGATACATGAAATTGTAAAATTAAACATAGTACTTTGGATTTGAAAAGCTCTTTTCCCTTTCCTCCTTTCTTCTTCCTGCTGGGAAAAAGTGAAGGAAGCTATTTAGCCCAGCACCACAAAAAGCACATGTTCCCTGACAGAAAATTTAGGTTTTCATTACTTGGGATTAAAACAAATTACAAATTAAACAAAATTCTACTCTTTCAACATTTTCATTAAAGATGCATATCTTCATGAGCTTTAACAGTAAGAATAGCACATTGACTGTGACCTGGCAGTATTTTAACATCAGATTTTTAAGTAGTGGTATTTCTATGGATGATGATCCTTGCCCAAAATCATCATTTACATGATCTGTCCTACTGGCTCCAGTACATTTACCAGCTTCAGTTAAGATTGTCTTATAAGTAGGCCTTGACATGAATGAAGATTGCAGGATTAGGTCTTCTATTAGTGCATATAAAAATTAAAAATACTATTCCCTTAAGCATTATAAAGGTTAAATCTAAAAATCTCAACCCTCATAATCACAAATATGAAGATAAAGAACAAGTATGTGTGTGCATCCATGTAGACACCTGACCTACAATTGCAGAGCAAGCATAGGTTAAAAGCACCTTTCTTTTCAGGTTTTGGCCCCTTTAGACAACACCTGGTTAATTCCAGCTGGGAAGCAGTGAAGGTAAGCATAAAAAAAAAAGGGAAGGAGGTGTTTTATTTTGTGGAGATCTCAATATAAACTATCTTCAGGCTTTCCAGCCACTTCAAAAATGTTATTTCCCATGACTTATTCAATAGAATTTGGCCTCATGGACCAGACTTCCAGCATGGAACCAAGAATATAATTGAGAAGTGAAATATTATTTTACTTGCAATATTTCACCCCCTCCTTTTTTTTCCCCCCTTTACTGCTACTTAATCATTTTTCAAAATACTATTCTTGATTTTTATAAAGGATATTTTTTACCCACAGTCCCTTCTCTGCAACTAATGCATATGCCATGGGTTCTCTCTCTCTTCAGTTAACAGATCATCTCATACCACAGCTCATTTTTTCATGCCTATATAAGATTCTTTCTTTCTCAAACAAGTGTAGTCTGTTGAATTCTTGCTGTCTACTTCAGGAACACAAAAGCTGAAGCATGCCAATTTTTAGTATGTTTTCAGATTTCAGCTTTGCCTTCCAGTTTTAAATGACAGTGAAATCTACACTTAAAATTAAACACAAAGTCAATTGGATTTTTTTTCCCCCTCCATAGACCTTAACTAGCAGTAACAGGTCTAAGATGGAGCCTTGGAAGTTCCTGTTTATTTCCTAAATATATGTATTAGAAGAAATTTAGGTAGCTGACACAAAAGATGTGGCTTAGATACCTGGCTTTCACCATAAACTTCTTTGTAGCAATTGTTTATTTTTAAATTATTGTTTGTGTGAACCCACATTTCCTGGGACACCAAAAATTTCCACAAATAAATTAATTTTCAGGAACAAGATTACTCATTTTCAAATCATTATCTAACAATAACATAACTTCTGTCTTTAAATATATCTTACAAAATAAATACCCAATTGTTGTATGTAAGACTATGTCTGCTACAATGAAATAATTTACCAGTTTGGTACTTTAGTACTCTAGCTCAATCTCAAGTGTGAAATGTGATAGCATGTATGTTCAAACAGCAGGAACAGCTGCAGAGATTTGCTGAGTATGTGCACAAGCTGTGTGCAAGATTCTCTCATTGTCCCTAGCACAGACAATGGCCTTTCCTTCAGTTCAGTTACTCTGATAAGGTATTTATGAACAGTTATTTTGAGAGACTTTCACACAAGTTCTTAACAACTCTAAGTTAGAAAGAAGGTTAACACAATAAAATTGGAACCTAGTAGAGGAACAGTCAGGACAGTAAAACTGAATTGGAAGATTGGTCCAGTATCTGCAAGAAATGACAGATAATACTGGTAAAAATGGCAAGTGAGCTACCTACAACAAAGTGAGGAGACTATGTTATGGAGACTAAAATAAGCCCATAAATATTTAAATCCTTCTGGACACCGAAATGACAAAGGTAGCTATAAGAATGTGTTAGTTTTAGAAAGATCATGACTCTACAATACTGTGACCATATCACAAGTTTTGGTGACAGCTACTGGAGATCTGTCTTGAAAATGAAGTGCAGGCAAGCCAAGACAATTGAAAAACAAGGAGCTAGTACATTTTTTGAAAGACCAAAGCTACAGTAACTCCACCAACCCATCCATATGTTTTTTTATTCTGGCATTGTTAGTCAAAGATGCTGAGTGCATCTTGGTGCTTAGCAGAATAAATCTATTACCCACTCAAAGGCATGAGGGATGTTATCCCTGTAGGCTAACAAGAAACAAAAATACTTCAGTGACAGTTTTTCACAATCCAGTCATCACAGGAGACCCATAAATTACCTTAACTCCAACTTGACATGTGCCCTAAACCACAAGTACTTGTCAGTTGACAATGTTCTTGCTCATTATTTCCTGATTTCTATTGGTTCTAATTTTGGGTGCAAGATCATCTATTCTGGCTGAAAATAAACCATGTTATTTATCTGCAAGCAAAACAGCCTAAAGCAAACACACACTGATGAGATGAGTTTTCTGTAAAATGTCATGTGCTGGCTACACCAGGAAGTTATATAACAAGGGCTACAGCATTCCATAACAAAACAGATGTCAGTCCTTGTCTGTGGAGGAGAACAAATACATTTCCCTCTGATGTGACACCCTCTGTGTGGAATTAACTTGTATTCACACTGGGGATGCTGCTTTGGTTTCCTATTCCCTGGCAAAGGTGGTTAATCCAGGCAATTCAGGGAAATTTGCTGCAAATCTGGAAGTACTTTGGATTTTGAGAGGCTTCTCCCTGCTAAATAGCAATCTCATGGTATTGTTCCATTGGCCTTGTTCAGAAGAGTAAAGACCTATGGTCTTTAGGAAGCTTTTACACATATATTAAAGATAGCAAACTTCAGTATTTACATCTGGAAGTAATCCTGTCTTGGCTTGGGGTTCCTCCAGGGATCACTTAAGTGACATAAAGCCCTCCTGCTGAGTCTCTTTTCTGAGAGCCAAGAGTACACTCGGGCTCATCCTCAAGAAAGTGCTAAGCAGGCAGCCCAGAACTACTAAAAATGCTTACTCAGGCTTAATGCTTTTGTAGCATTATTCAGAACCATCCTAATTACTGCCTCAGCATGAGCTGGGTTCTTATTGACAGCCTGGATACCATTGCACTATCAGTGATGTAACGCTGATACACGTAACCTTAAGAGTTCAGATCCCAGAAGGGTCCTCATACCAAAAGCATCCAAAATCCTGTAAAAATGCACATAACAGGAGTTCCAGGGTCCTAATTCTCAAAGCATAGCCTCATCCTCCATGCTTTTTGAAATGGAGTCCACCAACGAGCAATGGCTTCTCTTCTGTGAAGAGTACTTGCTCTTATGCACAACTGCTCCCTTAAACTCCGTTATTAGCTTCTCTGTAAGATGTTGCACTCTGCCTTACTGATGGGATCAGCTGTTTTCCTGAACCTCTTTCCTTGCTGTAGGGAGGATCAGAGACTGATCCAGTGAGCACACAGCCCATTCCAAAAGTTGCATCCCTTGCATGCCCTCATTGGGCACTCAGAAAAATGGTTCTGATATTGTTTCTCTTACAAATTAACTGTTTGCTACTACCTTTCTGGTGAATAAGCCAACATGCGTTTTCTAAAATCCCCAAGAATCAGATGGTAAGTGTTAATAAAACTCTCCAAATCTCTATTTCTGCTGGTTTAGAAAGAGTATTTTCCCTGAATTTAGATTTCTTATTTACTCTGTAGCAGCACATTTTCCTTCCTTGCCTGTTTTATAATATGAAAATACAATTTTCCAAGAATGTGAGTACCCCACTGCTGTTAGAGCATGAACCCAGGTTCTCATCACTGCACCAGACAACTCACACACAAGGCATTCATCAGCATTGCATTTACAGAGTTCTCACTCCTCAGCAAGTACCCCTCAAGTGTTGAGGGAAAAGGATAAGCAAATGGATCTGAAAGTACAGGTGAACCTGTCAATTCAGGGTCATTGACAAAAGCTTCAAAGCTTTTATAGACGCTGTCGCGTGGCCCAACGTGGTTGTCTAGCAGTAGAAAGACAGCTTCTCTTTTAGAAACCTGTCTCACTAAGTTTTTCATGGTTCTCATAACTCCATTCACCTGAAATACCCTCCTAAAATATGCACAAGAGCTCCACGAGCAGCACTTTTTAACTTTGGAAGTGCAGGACATTCTCTCTAAAAAAACACCACCACCAAATACTTCCTCTGCATTTGCTGACAGATCACATTGAGTTACCCTGATGTGTTAGTTCTTCAGCACCACATGGGACCCTCAGAATCCCAGGTTCCCTGAATTATTTATTCCATATTACAGATTGATGGTCCCACCTAATAACCCTTGATCTGACCGTGTTTCTGCATCTCCTCCAGAAACTCCTGTCTGCAACTTGGCAGCTAAATAACCTATCAGGGCATTCCACCACCAAGGTCAAAGTCCCCAGTTAATAGGGCACAAATGTGAGTGACAACATTCATAGTAATTAAACTGTTAGTGCAAAGAACAGATCACATTTCCAACTGCTTCTGGGAAACTATGTTTGCTATCAGGAGATGAGGATCAGATCTCTAGGTGCAGTTTTTTATCCTGCCACTGACCATGTGGTCTGTGGAAATTTGTCATTTAATCTCTCTGTCTCTCTCTGCTTTGGTTTCATCATCTGTGAGAGTAAGAAGACATTGCTGTTTAGTGCCTTAATTTCTGTTCTGGAACTTTCTTACATACCTAAGGTTTTAAAAAGGTATCTGCAAGATTAAAAAAATCCACCAAAAAAAATCACCAACCAACCAACCGAAAAACCTTGTTTGCAACATACTTGCAGACTGACAGGGTCAACTGGTAACTTCTGGTTTTCTTTCTGCACCAACCTTTTGTAAGGAGGTTCACAAACTTAATAGGTGCAGCCCTTTGCCCCCTTTCCTGGCAACCCAAACCAGTGAAAACTCAGGCAAGCTCAGTGAAATTTTCTGAAGCTTTGCAGAGGTTCCAGATGCTTCTAACATCCTGTGTGACCCAAACCCACTGCATCTGAGCACAACTGTTCTGTGCAAATCACTTCTCTTTGGGGAGGGCTGTGCAACAACAGGGGCCAGAACTCCAGTGGACTGAGACTATGACCACAACTCACCAACAACTCAGGGTCATCAGCTGATAATGCTGGATTTCATTTCCCTTTCAGAAGAACCTCCCAACAATGAATCTTCATGCTTTCTTTTGACATGCTCTTCCCACAGAAAAAGTCCTCCAAAACTTTTGTCCTCCTCTGAAGTTTCCTTTGCTGTTTCCACTAAAAAAGACAGGTACTTGTTTACTGAATTAACTCACCAGTGTGAGCTCTAGTTTCCAGATGCAGTCACCCTCCTCTAACCATCTTCATTGTCTCACCTTAAATGCAAAAAATGGTTTTGGTTAAGGCTGAGGCAAGGAACAACCTTCTTTCTTTTGTTCCATGTTTGCACAACATTTGGTCCAATAGGATATAAGCCCACAGTTAGGATTCTCAGACAACAAAGTAATGCACATTATTGACAACATGCTGAAACTGCTTTGGACAGAGCCAACTATCTTCCTTTGACACAAATTCTTAGCCCTTTGCTATTGGCCAGCTTCTGGTTTTGTCCTGCACAAGCACTTCTGCATGTTTCTCCCATGACAAATGATGAAAACAGAATGTCAATCCAGAGAGCATGAGAGGAGAACAGCCTAACAACTTACTTTGGGTCTCTGCATTCTGTACCAGAGTGAGGGGTAGTCGAGGCTGCTAAGACTTACAGTTAAAAAGGAAGTATCTCATTAAACGTTAAAATTAAAGATGCTTTAGAACAGAAAATGCTAATTGTGACCCAGCTGGGGTTTTCTCTCTTGGAAGCTAAGACACAGCACAGCATTCTTTAGCAGGATGATGCAATGATCTCTCAAAGACTGTCAGCACCCAGAGGGAAAAAAAGGCTGGCACTGTTCTCCAAATGTGTTTACTTCCCTGCAGGCATTGTTTCTTTGCTTGTGTCAAATAGTTTATTGAGCACAGCTAATCAATGTTTCCGCTGACAAGAAAATTGGAACAGTTTATATAGGAAGCCAGTGTTGAAGGGCAAATTTCCTGGTTAGCACGGCTTAGAACTGTGAGCGTCACCCACACGAGTATCCTTAGTGAGAAATGAAAACTTGACAAGATGATGACATTTCATAGAAAGCTACAGGTTTCTTGGGCTAATCAGATACCTCTGCTCCTGCCCCCCTTAGAAACTTTGTTCAGAAAAGCTTTCTACCTCAGATGCATTCCTCCTGTATTCTGCCATTGCAGCTGCCTACGTTCTACTTAGTGGTTTATACCTTGCTTGTTAGCCCTATTCTACTAACAAAGTAATTTCAAGTCATTTCCACAGGCTGTTTATTCACCAGACCACCTTTCAACCATCTGGCCCATCTGTCATTTTGAAGGGTGCCTTTGTTTCTTTCACCTCAATCCTGGGCATCATTTTTGTTTGTTCCCCCTGGGAAAAGATCCCAAGAAGTAACATCCAAATAAGTGACATTTCCGTTTACTAGAGAAATGTATTCTAGCCTGAAAAAAGAAATTAAACCCATTCTACATGTGACCTTTCTTGTGCTGACAGCCACCTCCAGCAAAGCTCACCCGAATCAGCTCAAGACAGCAGATCACTTGTCACTTGAGTGGATAGCTAATGTGAATCCTCCTTCATTTGTGTCTCTCAATAGTGCAGGTTTATCTACTGGATCTTTCAAAGGAACAGCTCTTACCTGTATCAAAGTCCATTTATATGCTTTCAAGCATGGACCTTTTTTAAGAGATCCTGTATTTCATGGTTCCTCATGGACCAGTCCCTAAGTAATAACCACTCCCACCCAGTGGAGACCGAGCATGCCTTTGGAAAATGCAACAATGGCTCCACATGGACATGGCATTAGGAAACGGTTTAGCACGTTTTAGACTCTTCTAGTTAAAACAGGGGGAGCCAGCACAGTACAACCAAATTTCACTGCCCACCAATGTTTAGGAACCATGGGCTTAGACAGCACTACATTGCTCTGTCAGATGTTTTCTCACTTGGACCACCCAGGTTTTTTTACCAGTCTGAGAAATCCAATGCTCTTACAAGTCCACGGTGGCTTTTTTTGTATACACAGGAGCTGTCCAAGAGAGGCCTTGGTAAGAACATAGATCTCCATATCATGCAGCTGCCGGTGGTTTACCAAAAGGCAAAGGAGCAAGTCTGCAAGATATGGAAAACTCTTCAGCCACTGGTGAGTAATAAGAAAGTTACACAACTTTTCCCCATCATTTATGAATATTATTATTATGAGTGGATCTTTAAAATGATCTCCAAAAGAGTATTACACAATATATGCATCAGACAAGTCTGGAAAGTGACTATTAAAACTGTGTCAAAGGTTTCAAACTGAAATTTGGAGCACAGAGTCATTAGCATGCTGGTTTAACCCCCTGCCATTTGCACAGCTTAACTCCATGCTGAACAAAGGAAAGAAAAATAATCCACCATAAACTGCTAAAAAGGTAGCGCAGCTCTGAAGTCCTGAGCTGAGGAGACATAACAAAACCAAAATAAAGCACAATTTTGTTCTCATTTACAATCTCTTATGGAAGTTTTCTTTAGGCATAAGCTACAGCAAGACTCCCTACCTTGAAGCTAGTATTTCACATAATACTTGGCACTATTGCATTACGTGTTCTTAAAAAACAGGTCTCAGTTTTAATTTCCTGTTATTCACTCTGGTGGGAAAAAAACAGCTTACAGTTCATGTTGGGCTGGCTTCAGCTGCCAAAGCACTCATCATCCTTGAGCAGTGTGGGAAGAACAAAGGCTACCAAGAGATGGATGCTTGTGGTTTCCACCCAGAAGGTGGCTGTTGCATGCTAGATGGCCCGGAAAAGATTGAATCTACAATTAATATGAAGACTCTCTGGAAAAACATTTCAGTGGAAGGGATTGATGTAATCTTTTCCAGAGATGCGGGAAGGTAAATATTGCAGATCGGGGTCTCAGAAATGCAGAAGTAACTCAATCAGCTCATTTAACCTTGAAGAATCTTTGCAATGATTTTTCTTTCCTCCAACCAAAATCACTTTGAAGCTAACTCTTCAGAGGGACACAAGCATGAAATTGAGATCAATTCAAATTTTATGTAAAACAGCCTTCATGAAAAACTACAGCCAGTAGATATTTTTCCATGGATTTGTAAATTCCAAAAGAAACAAGTTTCAACACAGCCCATGCTGTGATTAACAGCCCCAGTAAACCTGAGCTATTAAGAGAGTCTAAAAGCAATACTGACTAGTAGCAGATTTTAATCTATTTTTTTCCCAACTGGGAGGGATACAAAATGTAAATACATACACTGAAGAACAGAGCAATTACAGGTACCTTTAGAACAATGTCTGTGATCTCATTATGTGCTTCAGCACTACTGAAGCAATTTTCTATGATGCTGGTCTTCATTTAAAAGGAAAGGAAAGAAAATAGTAAATTATCTCATTTTTGAAATACAAAAATCAGCTAATCTTGGCCCTTAATATCAGGACTGGCACCTGCAAGTTAAAAGATAGGGTAGTAAGGAAAAAAAAAACCCAGATGGTGAGAGGGTATGACTTACACCAAAATCTGTATGACATGGTTGTAGTTCCAGTGGGCTGTGTTGCCCTTCTCACCTCACACAGCGTACAGAAACTTAGAAGAGAATGCATGACTTGTGATTTATTTAAAGTTCCTTCTGGGTGGGTACCTGGGAAACCAAACCATCAGATACGGAGTATTTGTTTCTCAAACTGGGTTAATTTCAGCATTTCCTTTATTCACTAAGCAAATATGTTTTTAATAATTTAATAAACCAGATCTGGTTTGGCTACTTTAAAGAGTATTTAAATTTAATCCAAGTTTACTCTTCCTTAATTCAGGTTTCTGGTTTGGTTTTGTTCTGAATACTGCAGGTATATCTGTGATTACACCTACTACGCCTCTCTGTATTATGGCAATGGAAGAGCAGCTTTCATCCATGTGCCTCCATTATCCACAACGATAACAGCAGACTTTCTAGGAAAAGCATTACAGACAATTATCTTAGAAATGTTAAAGCAGTGAGGGGAGGAGAATAAGATGGATCATGGAAGAAAAATGAGGATTTCTTAGAATGCAATTACCTCTTAAATGAAGGAAATAAAAAGATTATTTAAAACCTCTACAAAAAGGATTTTTTATTCCATGTTATTCTCAGTGAAATTTCCTTACAAAAATTGAACAACTGTTTACATTTCTCTTTGGTGTAAAAAGCTTGAGAGAAAACCCAAATGATCAGCAGTCTGCATTGCTAACAATAAGGCTGCTTCCAATTTAAGAAAGAAGGAAAGTGGACTTGCAACATTTTAGATGCTTAATCCTTGTTTTGATGGTTAGACATTAGTAATGACTTGCTGAACCAAAAATGGATGCTTGCAGCTGGAAGGACATTCAGCCTTGGATGCATGTAACAGAGGTCCCCCTCAGCCCCTGCCCAAGTCCTGAGAGTTCAGCCACAGCAAGCGTCCACATGAACAATACAAATATGGGGGAAAACAAGACACACATAGGGATCCTGTTAGATGAAGTTTTACAATTCTCTCAGTGGTGACCTACTGCAAATGTCGGTTTCCACATCAGAAATGGCTGTGAACTCAGGGCGACTTCAAACAAAGTAACAAAAAGCTGGAATCTAGCATGAACTGTAATGCTATCAGTAACTTGGGTTTCAACTGCTCAAAACCACCACTTAGCCCAAATTCTCAGGGCCTGTCCCAAAGAAAAACACAGCAGTCCTACAAGAAAGCACAGCACAAGGACAACCATCTTTCAGTAGAATGGCTCTCCAGTGACTTCAGCATCAAAATAAAGCTAACCTGTCCCAAGAAAAGCCATTGTTGAAGCACTTTGCTGTGGCACATAACATTACTTACGAAACAGGAACCAGATGAGATCACCAATGGTAAAACCTGGAATCACAGTGGCAGATCACTTCTGTGCTTCCCCCTGCCAAGCCAGGCTCCTCCACGTCTTAAACACAGCTATATACAGGAGGACTGTGCCATGAAAGCTGGGCATGACAAGAGGTTTTACAGCACAGGGAACATCAACGCACACTCTCCATGATCACCTTGCTAGTACTATGACAGACAAAGATGAGACAAAATTAGCAGGTGTTTTTCAAAAACAGTCACTAGAACAGGACAGCAGCAGCTTCTGGACACCTGGCATCTCTCCGGGGAAACAATCCTGTTTCTCAAGCATCGTGACAGTAAACAAGGACAATAGACAAACCTAACAACACAGACAGCTGACGAAGCTTTGGGCCACGACTGTGCCTTATTTCAGTCAGTATTTTGATGACAAGAGTCAGAGGCACCAGAAACACCAAGGTAATTCTAGTTTTCTTGCCACTGTCTTCTCCAGTGACTGACAGAAAACTGATAACCTCATGCTGGATGGCTGAATGCCTCATCTAGGGATTGCTGTAAGAGTAAATATGTGGATTTGCTTACCTTATTCAAGGGAACTACCTACCGCAAAACAGAACTCAAAGGCCCACTGAGAAAGGATCCACATGCTCGGTGTCGCTGGATGAAGATACTTCCAATTTCAATGCATCATAACGTCATTACTGACCTCTACTAAGATTTACTCAGGGTAGCTTAATTAAATGCAGCCGAAAAGGGCAGAAGAAACCACAGATTTACACTGAGCTTTCTAACCTGTGCTTCCTTCGTGTAAGGAGCAACAAATTCAGAAAGAGGCAAATGCATACAGAATTCTTTTATTTAACTTAAATCATGTAGTACTGAAACTACTAGAAAAAAGCAGAGTAAGAGAAACTAAAGGAGCCTTAGCTTCAGCCATTCAAAATAGACAAAGTTTCTTCTTTTCATAATGTAAAGAATCCCGAGTATATCGCAATAACAGGAATAAATTCTTACAACAGAATATACAAAAACATTTTGAAATTTTTTTTTTATCTACTGATTCATTTTAATATAAACACAGGAATTTCTTTAGGAATAATTTATACACAGCAAGTCTTCATGTAATAAATTGGCCATGTTATTGTTTAATTTTCTCTTAAAAAAATTTAAACAAGAAAAACTGGAAAATGTTGTATTTGCAACTGCATCCATTCCTTAGCACTTTCTAATTTTGCTTTTGTCCCAGAGGTAGACAAACTCTGGCCAGTCCTTTCATCTCAAACCTCACTGGTTCAGAAAACAGAAGAGCTGAATTTTAAACAGTTATCTAAATCATCAGAACCCTTCAGCAATGCGGTTAATCAAATTTGGGGGGAGTGAGGGGGAAGGGATCAGCAATATTCTTAAATAAAAATAAATAGGGACCCTGCCTTGCTCATTTCAACACAGCTTCAAATGGTGCTCAACATCTTTAGAGGCTGCACACAAACTTGTAAAGCAATAAGAAAACTGCACATAGTTCTTCAACAGTCACTACGAAAATCATCTTCCCTTTCTCTTACGCAGTTGCATCCTTCAGACCACATGGCCACCATGAAGCACGTACTGAACAGCACAAGTGAGACTGGGTAGCAGCAAAACCCATTCTGTTTCCCTGACCAGTGAGGTTCATGTAATCCATTAAGTTAACTGCCCTAGACAGTAAAGTGAAATGACCAGTTAAGATGATCCCACCCCAACCAGAGGGCTCTGGAAGACCAGGATACTGAAGATACAGAACATTTCCCCAACTCCTTTATTCACTCTCTGCATACTGGGACACAAAGCTTGGGCGGGTAGGAGGAGAGGGACACGCCATGAATTGGACAAGTTCGCAATCCTTTTTGGCATATTGTAAAGCTAGCTAGGAAACTGGTACCATCAAAAAAACCTGATCACATACAGACACACTCATACACAGACTCAGAAAAGTGCCCTTAAATTATATTTTAGGCATTTATAAGCTACAAACATTTTATAAAATTATTCTATGTACTTACAAAATGCAATGAAACATTTAATTAGTTCTTGTAAACCAGATCTTCGTCAACTGACTACCCGTAATCTACTGGACTTAAAGCCCTATTGAAAATGCTAATGGATTACTAATCAACAAAATGCATACAAAAAAAAAAGAAAAAAAAAAAGAAAAAAGATGAGCACACACACAAACTAGTGATAGTCTTAAGGTACTTGCAAAACAGACCAACTGCAAGTTGAGACTGATTCGTACAGGCCGATGACAACAACCGTTCAGCTCCTGATAATGAATTTATTACTCCAGCTGGAAAAGTCCAGAGGTTAATTTACAAGTACCAATGATCAAAATTGTGATACCTGAGCTCTGATACTGTCCCTCATTTTACGCTCAGGAAACTACCTCGA
Source organism: Galbula dea (assembly GCA_013399015.1). NCBI lineage: Eukaryota > Metazoa > Chordata > Aves > Piciformes > Galbulidae > Galbula > Galbula dea. Next base: position 2,450,861 of record VWZX01000349.1, on the reverse strand, counting down.
ACTCCTGCCAAGCCCCGTGTCTCTGTAAATACCCACTGCCATATCCTTGGTTTCCAGGTGTCTCCACACAAACACATCCCCACTCTGATTTACTTGGCTGCACTCAGTTTCAGAGGCTGTTCATCATCTGTGAGCAACCAGTTTCTGAACTGAGGCATCCTTCAGAGCCTTCCTGTTTAGTTAAAGAGTTCTGTATCTTCAGCACCTCTGGCCACTAGTGTTGTTTCTACACATCATTCTTAAATTCTCTGCACAGCTACTCATGGGTTAAGTTGCAATATCTGGCTTTTATCACTGGTTAGTAAGGAGTGGATCCCTTGCACCTTCCTCCACTGTTGTTCAGCCCAGTGATTAAATACACAGTTGACAAACAAAATAACAGGAAACAAGTGTTACTTGTACTAATGGAATGAAAAGGGTTTAAATATATATATCTATATTATAGATATACATATGCAGATATATATATGTATATATAGATATATATGTATGGAGTTACATCAACAATAGGAGTGTTGTTCACTTAGACTCAGATTGTACCCAACACCCCTCAGCAGTTCCCAGAGGACCTGACAGCAGATCCATCTGGTGACCAGTCATCCTGGGCAAACTGGGCTTTCTTTCCTTTGCTTTTAAAGACCAAGAGGAGCATCAGTGCGAACATGCCTAGAATCGTACATCACTTGGAACCAGCTGTAAAGAGCAGAGGCATCATGCTGAGAAAGACTTGGCGCACACAGGCCGGCCTCACACTTTCCACCACGCTCGGCTTCTGCCTCTAGTTTATCACTCCCCCAAAAGAGCAGCTTATTCAGTACCACACAGCTGACACGTGTGTTTACATAGGAGCCACGTTCCTGTGCAACCAAACCACCTTCTGTGCCACCGAGCAGCTTCTCAATGCGAGTCAGGTGAGAACAGTGGCCGAGCACTACGATCAGAGCCGCCTGCTCCCCGCAGAGATGCAAATTTGTGATCCTACTGCATTAAAACATCTTGGAACCATTTGTCAAAATGCTGGTTTTCAGGGCTGGGTGGGCTTTTGTTTTTAATTTATAAATAAACTGGATTACTTGAACTTTATTCAAACATAGCTGAAGTTCTAAATAAATTTTCCATACCAGACAAGCCAGTGGTCTCAGGGAAGAACAACATTACAAACCATATTATGACTCTATCAAGCCAACATTAATTCTCAGTTGTTCACATGCACAAACAACTTGATTTACTGTCCAAGGGAAGTCTGCATGAAAAACCCATGTGAATAAAGCTATTCAAAATGCACAAAACACAACAACAACAAAAAGCTATGGAAACAAACAGAACAAAAAAAGGAATTAAGCTTGAATTGCAAACACAGACCGCAATGGTACGATGAAGGTGGTTTGGTCCAGGAGAGCTGACTGCCGTCACGCACACCTACGTGATGTCATGTGACTGTCTTCTACTGAAGTGCTTTTTGAAATGTTTACCATGATGGGCACTACGTCATTAGTGTTTCTTCCTAATGCATTTTAAAACCACCTACATGCAGTTACAATAACCATTAACTTGGACAGTTTTAACAAAACCCTCCTAGCCAGCTGAAAGATCTGAGGATCTCCAGTTGTGGTAATCAATATGTGCAAGGGAGGGGAAGAGCCACTGCAACAAAAGGTCACTGGAACCCAATAAAAAAAATGGAAACCCAAAACAACCTAGTAAAAACTTCAAATGTTGCTGGTTTGTCAGGGCTAGAGAGAAACGCTCCCTCCAAAGAAAAACTCTGTAGTACTTAACCACAGCGCTGCGGATTCAAGAGGTCACGTACAACTTGAAGTAGCCAAGCACCACATTATTCAGATACCACAACCAACACCTGCACGAACAGCTGCCAGAACTAGAAAAAGAGAAACATTATACATCAAGTTGATGGCAAGCTTGTGTTAGTCCTGTGTGCTTGTAAACCAGTTACATGCTGTCAGGGGGCAGTTAAAATTTGATGGCTGGTCCATCAGAATCCACAGTTATGAAGCATATAAACAGGGGAAGAAAAGGAAACTGAATTTTTACTGGCACATTAAAAGAAATCAATTCAATGTTAGTTTTGAAGAAAAAAAAATAGAAAAAAAATCAGTGCTCTCATCAAACAGAAGCAGCAAAGATCCAAAGCTATAAACTCGATGTAGTAGTATCATCAGGCAGCCTGTGACAGGATTTTTCACTGTTTTTTTTTTTTTTTTTTGGTCAAGGAAGCAATTCTATTGCTGTATGAGCCAATTGATTTTTAGGTGCTGATTCAGCCAAATGTCTTTTCAGTGCTTGTGGCATCTGAGGAAAAACTGGCAGGAATGACTTAGCCCGTTCTCCAGGACAAACAGAATGACCATTCCCTTTACTGTAGTTAATTCTTCCAGACTTTCAAACACTGTAAACAATTGATTTCTGTAACAGATTTCAACAAACACTCATAATTTGAACTTCTCAGGTCAGCTATGTCTTCGCTCACCTACACACACATTTTTTTGCTGACCTGAGGGCTGCTGTGACAGCACATTAAAGAGCCTTTGTATTTCCTTAAAGAATGGTCACTCTAAGTCAGACAACTCTTGGATTTCTCCTCACAGTAATGCATTTGAACCCCAAAAGCTGAAGAAACTCCTTGGAATTGAGGCAAATACTCTGAAGTGACCCTTTGTGCCAGGCAGTGACTGTCCCCCTCCAGAACCTAGAGCATGTGGTATATGGAGTGAGAGGTTACCAGTATCAACGGCATTTATTGGCTGCTGAGAAATGTGAGATGTATTCTTTTTATATACACACATATAAAAAATAAGAGTGAGGTAGATAAATGTTTGAAAAAAAAAAATCAAAAACTGTCCCCCTGTCATACTCAAAAACCCTTATCTCAGTATTTAAATTTATTATGGGGCATCTCTACAGTGATTTAAACTGATATCACAAAAATAAATAAAAAATCCTACATAGAATACCTTCTTAATTAACTTTTTTGTCTTTTTCATTTTTAAAAGGGGAAAAATAACTATGGGACAGAGGCAAGAGAAGATAATGGGACCTAAACTACACAAGCAAAAAGCACTACAAACTTCTTAAAATCTCCAGTCAAAACTAGCAATCAGTATATTTTAATTCTTTGTTCTTACTCAAAAGATTTAAACATTTCCATCCCAGAACCACTCTTCACTGCCATCATTTGGTTGGATCAGTGCTAAACAAAGGCTTAGGTGCTGTAACTAAGGTAAGATGAGCAATTGGTATGACTCCTTGGTTATAGACTTTCTGATGGCCCCCTCCTTCCCCTTCCAGCAAAGCTTCTGCAACCGAACAAACAAGCTTACTCATTTTCTTTTGTTCTGAGGTTTGGTCTACAATTTAAGCAACAAGCTTGTACTTGCACAGGTTTCCATAGCTGCCAACACTTAACTGTTTGCTGACCAAGCCACTGGCCCCAGCCACATGCTTTCCCCCCAGCCCCATGGAATGGGCATGGGAGGGTTGATTTGGTTTTGCTGAAGTACAGCCCAGGGGAGCCCTCCACAAGGGAGGGCAAAGAGCTGGGATTTGCTGGAGCCACGTGTTCAATGGCTGCCCTAAGACTGCCTGGCATCACCAGCTGCAAGTGGTATAGCTCTTGTTCACGGGGTGGAAGGGTTAAAATAGTCTTTTCAAAAATCAGTGACCCAAAAGCCTGGTGTCTGCTGTTGTACCCAACAAATAGAATAAAGAAAATACATATAGGTGTGTATGTCTGTGTGGGGAGTGTGTGAGGGGATGGGTGGGTGGATGTGAGCCACAACCAAAACAAGCAGGGAGGGAAGGAGGGGTAGGACCCTTCTACAACAATGAATATAAACACTGAACAAGAATGTACTAAATATTTAACCTTTTTTTCTGACCTGAGTTTGTATCATGCCTTGCACTGTAAAGAGACTCGCATGCTGTCTGGGCAGAGGTTAGTGGGAAGGAAGGAAAACCAGGGTTTGAAAACACCGCACCACAGCACTGCTAGAGTGTTTCTGTGCGAGGTGTCCCTCCTTTCTCCATAGCCCCCTCCAAAGCCCTGTAGCCCACACAGCCAAGATGTTGTAAAACAACTAATGGGGG
>VWZX01000349.1:2267711-2446728 GCA_013399015.1 Galbula dea | reverse complement strand
GGGGGGAGGGGGGGGGAAGGGGAAGAAGAAGAAAAAAAAAGGAGGAAATGTATTTATAAAAAGGCATTAAACAGTTCATGGCAAATCATATGAAAGGTATCAGTTACTGGGAAGGAGGAAGTAAAAGTTACACACTATAGTACAAAGCATAAGAAATCTGTTGAAGTGGGAGGGGAGGGGAGGAGGGCAGACCTGAAGGTTTTCATAGATTAAATCCACAAAGATAAAGAACAAAAAAAATAGCAGCTTTTTTCTGTACAGACATATAGATGAGTATCTGAACCGTAAAAAAGTTATAAAAGTGACACAAAAGACAATGTGTATGCAAATGATCCATGGTCTAACATAGAACTGCAAGACCCTTCGAGAAGTCTCAATAATAAAGAGAAAAGGTCAACAAAGCATCATAGACTTGTATCCGGTTACTGCTTTTTTTTGTCTTCTCCAATTTATGTTTCTAGGTGTTTTTTCCTCGCAAGCCTGGGAAGGAAGGCAGGCTGCAGCGATGGAGATCTCTGCCGCTTAGGTTCATGGTTCAGGTTTGGCGTGCGGTTGACTTTTTTGTGTGTGTTTAGCTCACCACTGCCAGTTTTGTCCAGAATTCATTGGGATGGGGACAGGGGTGGAGGGAGGGCTGGTTCTTTACCCCATCCCTTTTTATCTTCTCCATCACAAGAACAAAAAATAATCACATTTTGTCCAGTTTTGAAAAAAGATCTAGACAATTGCATTTTATTTTTTTTTTTTAGTATTTTTCTTTTTTTTTTTTTTAAATACCAGTGTATGGTTGAATAGAATGTATTGGTCAGGATCTCTTTGAAACAGAGCAGTTGATAACTGTGCTCCTTCCATGCCTACAAAACAAAACAAAAACGAAAAACAAAGAGTTCAGTTTTTTGGCAAAATTTGGCAGCGTTGAAAATGGTAACAACCTTGGACGAATGATGGCCCTTTTTGATTCTGTTACGTGTTCCTAAAAAGATTAAAGAGCAACATTAAAAATCCAGTCTTTTTGAGGGTTTTTTTGTGTGTGGGTTTCTTTTTTGTGTGTGTGTGGTTGTTTTCTTTTTGTTTGTCTAGTTTTTTGTTTGGGTTTTTTGTGTGTTTTTGTGGTTTTGTGTTTTTTTAGGTTTTTTTTTGTTTGTTTTGTTTTTATATATATAAAGACCTACAGTGTTAGGCAGGTGCTTGCAAGGGTACCAGGGAGCCACCTGGCCTGCGATATCTTTGATCTGATAAAAGTGCTGTATGGTTGAACTTGCACACAGATATGTTTCCCATTATGAAGCAAAGAGAGAGACAGAAAGAAAGAGAAAAGAGAGAGGAGAGAGAGACAGAGAGAGAGAGAGAGAGAGAGGCATCAGATCTCAAGTTTTCTGTTGCTATTAAGTGTTAACATTAGAGTTTTAAAAGGCCAACTGTGTGCCCCATGACTGGAGTCCTTTACTGAACAAACATCTGCTTGCATATTGAAAAAAGAAAAATACGGTAAATTGTTTACTGAAAAAAGGGTTCTCCCAAGTGCAGCTATGGCAGTTCTGAAGATCCACTGAGGTACAGTAGGCTTTTGAATATATTGTAATTTTCTTTCTTTCTTCCCCCAATGCAGTTTTGTTTTGTTTTTTTGTTTCTTTTCTGTGTTGTGTTTCTGTGAGATTCTGGTTCTAAGGATCAGCAGGCCGAAGACTGGGGCAGCGGTAAGGCCCTCTCATTCTTGCGTCCCCCGTTCATGTGTGCGTAGGGCTGTCTCTCCTCGAAGCTGGCCCGAAGGACCACCACGCCTGGGCCGTTCTCGGCTTTGTGTCCTGAGTGCTTGTCAGTGGGTTGGAGGGTGGAGGAGGGATCTAAAGGAATGCTCTCCATGTTCTCAGTCTCCAGGTCAAGTTCCTCTGTATCTGGAGGCTTGTTCTCTTCACTGTAGAAGAAGGAGACCTCTTTGAACGCTGGATCCAGCTCGTCTTTAATGCTCCCGATTATTTCCAGGAAGGAAGGTCTCATTTTCGGATTGTACTGCCAGCACATGCGCATCAGTTCAAACCTGGACAGGAAACACACAGCAAAACCATTTACTAAGGTGTTTTACGAGCCCTGGCTGGAGCCCAACCAACCGTGAGGGAACCAGACCACGCAGCTGTAGCAAATCCTTCAGTTCTGATGGAGATGAAGTGACAGAATTTTTACAGGCCGAGATCCCTGTGTCACATCTCGACCTCCTTTCTAATCACTGATTTACTTCTATAGCTCCTACCTCAGCCTCCTCCACTCCCTTCCACACGCTTGCCCGTACAACAGTCTTGTGGATAGCTGACAACCAGGAGCATTTTGCATTTTTATTCTGACTTGGTATCTCTCTCTCTTTATCCTATGCTTACACAACCACACAGCCACATGATAGTGCCTCTCCAAGTACCTTTTCCAAACAACCAATCCTTACCCTATCAATACTGCCTTGGAAAAAAATGAAAATAGGAAATACAGACCAAGTAAAGCACTGGGTTAGGTTTTTTTCCCTGAAAGAAGAAAATTACATTAAAATTAATTGTAAACCCCAGAAGACATTTGCTACTCTCAAAGATATTCTTTCATCTTTTATTTCAAGATTGTGTTGTTTTCATTTATGGCCAGCATTGCATTAATATTTTAGGGAGTGTGAGATCATCTCTTTAAGCATATCCATGATTAGATCTGTACAATGTCCCATGCTGGCAAAACAAAACCACAAAATGAAACAGGAACACATACATAATGAAAACAGCATTTTCATGACACAGCAAAATGGGATATTCCTCAGAGATCGCCTTGAGCTTTAAACACCACACAAGAATGGATTTCACTGTGTGAAGGTGGAAGGGGGATGTCTCCTGTTAACACAGCACAAGCAACAGGACAAATTTACATAAGAAAAGGAAGGTTAACATTACTTCTTTGAGCCAATCCTTTGTCTACCCAGTACTCAGAGAAAAATGCTGCATGGAGGAAGTCACCACTGGCCAAAACTACATTCTGTGCTAGAGTAAGAATGGAGATAAATAAACAACCAAAGCTAAACAAACAAACAAAAACCCCAAACCAAACAACAACAAAAACCCCACCCCCAAACAAATCAAAGACAAATCTTCCAGTTAAGGTAACATACTGATGAATCACAGAATCACAGAATGTTAGGGGTTGGAAAGACCATCTAGTCCAACCCCCTGCCAGAGCAGGATTCCTTAGAGTAGGAAACACAGAAACACGTCCAGGTGAGTTTTGAATCTCTCCAGAGAAGGAGACTCCCCAATCTCTCTGGGCAGTCTGTGCCAGTGCTCTGGCACCTGAACTGGGAAAACATTTTTTCTTGTATTCACATGGAACCTCCTATGCTTCAGCTTACAGCCATTGCCCCCCTTGTCTTGTCACTGGGCTTCACTGAGAAGAGCCTGGCCCCATCCTCCTGACACTCACCCTTCACATATTTATAAGCATAAATGAGGTCACCGAATCCTTCACATCTGACTTACCTTCCATCAGCGTGACCTTCAGTCCCAGTAATTCCCCTTGCCTTGCCTGGCCAGCAGCCTGCTCCAGTGGCCAGTCTGGCTTTGGCTCACCACCTCTGCCAGCCTTCCCCATGTAAGGTTAGCCAGGTTACCTAAACTTTTAGTTTTGATTCTCTAAACAACAACAATATCATTTTCCTAACTTCCACAGATTTTCAGAAAGTAAGCTGACAAATCGATTTTACGCTTTAATTCCTCTCCCTGCCTTACTCCCTGGCAGCAGTTCACTAGATCTCTGCATCACTTTGTGGAACCATTTGATTTTTTAATGACAAAGACAAAAGCAAATGAACAATGCAACCCTTTCCTCAACAGCACCCAGGTCCATCACACAGTAATGTCTCCAGAGCGTCCCAAGCTCTAGAAGAAACCTTTCAAAAGGACTGTCACCAAGTTGGAAAACCCTGGACTGTGAAGCCTGTTGCTGTGCATCACTGCCCACAGCAGGGTCCAGACAGTCTGGGAACTCTGGCCTGAAACAAAACCAAAGCGAAGAAATCCCCTCCTGGAGAAACTCGCTCCTTGGGAAACACTCTCTTATGTTCTTGGCTGCCATGAACCAGCAAAGAGATGGAAAGCTGCTGTGTTTGGGATGCAAACACTGCTGAGAGCACTTCAACCAAAACAAAAGCAATCTTAATTGAAGTGCATTTGAAGTCACAAATATTCCTGTTAGAGCTCAGCTGGCACAACACTGCTAGAACAAAAATCAGCCACCTGAGCACGATCTTGTGACACCCAAAAAGAAGCTGGCGAAACCAGTCTGTGCTGGGAGAGCTCCCTGGGTACTGAGTGCTGTTCTGTGACAGGCATGTGGACATACAAACACTGTTAAACCCCTGCTTGGTTTTGAGTCTTTTAAAAGTCTTCCCTAGCAAAAGTGAAGCCAAACTATAAAACTGCTCTATACCCTCACCCACCAATGGAGAGGAAAGCTTGAGACATAAATATATAAAATCCATTTCTGTTACTTCATTGCTGTTTCCTTTCCAGCTGACTGCTGTGTCCCTGAATAGAAGCCTTAGCTGGAGCCAAGAACACTGGATATTCGCTGGCGCTTTGCCCTGAGGCCTAAGGGCAATGCTAAGGAGATACCACAAGTAGTGGAGTAATGCATGTGACATCAGCACAAACAAGGACATGTGATGTTTCTTTTAAGCCATTCCAGATTTAAAAACCCTCTAGAGTTTCCATAAAAGGATTTTTTTCCCCCCTTTTTAACACTGTGGATTCAAAGGCCTTGTTTACATTATCTTAAACAAAAAACCCTTTCCAGAAGACAATGAAGGATTTCACAGGCTGTTAATACAACCTGAGCACTTCTATAAAGTATGTTCTTGACTGGTGGCAAGTGAGCTCAAGGAAGCTGGAGACATGAGACAGAGGAATAGCTAGCACGTCTCATACATCTTCTACTCAAAGGACTGAGCCAAAAAGGAGTTACTTTTTGCACTGAGAGGGTAACGATCAGAAAACAGAAAGTTACTATAGAAGCTTTGTTCCATTTGAGTGGGGCTTTATGCTTTGCATCAGACTTTTTTTGGTGAGGAAAAGTGGAAGGACCTCTCCTATTCCACTGCCTCTGGTTTCTAACCGAGTGCTTGCCAGGAACAAAGGAAAAATCAGCAACATGTACATAGTCTAGTCATCTACAACACACATGGGGGAAGCAATTTTGCTTCAAAACCAGAGTGGAGTTCCAGCCTCCACAACTTTTAAAAGCCCCATGGGAACACACTGTCTGAGAGCTTCAGCTGTACCAAGCCTTGCCACGCAGCCATCACCTGATGAATGCTGCCACAACAATAAGAGTACATAAAAACATCACTTATTACACAGGAAGAGGAGAAAAACAGCAAAGCTTCTCCTGGCACCGTCTTATTGAACCATCTGTCTTATTGCATAGTTCTGTCTGTAAAACCATGCAAACTATGCCAAGAGGGTGTAGCATAAACAGAACTGAGTCTTGTTTCACCCTGTGTAAGAGTACAAAGCCTCCAGGAATACTGTCCCCTTCATGCTTAGCCCTTTCGCGGGGACCTACCACCTCTCTGAAGCACAAAACCACAGCACAGTAAACTCCCCCTTTGCACAAGCATCCGATACAACCAAGCTGCAGAACAGAAGCTCTCAAGCTCTTCAAGTGTCCTTGGTCTCTGATCCATCTAACAGCTATGCCTTGCTGCTACCAGGGGTTAGCAAAGCACAGCTACTAACAAGCATTACTAGCATTGCAGTCTTAGGAGAGACAGAACGTGCACCATGTAGCATTCACGCAGGGGGGGCACCAAGGGGCCCTGCTGAAAACTCCTGCGCTGTGGTGGGAGCCAGCAAGGCTGTGTCAGCACTCACAGTCTGCAAGGTTAAAAATAGTAGATTCAGTGACAGTTGCAGCAAGATTCTTCTCTCTATTCTCATCTATGCTTCCCCTCAGCAATCTACCTTCTCCACCTGTTCTGCAGGTTTCTGTATGTCCGTGTACTCCTCTCTACAGAAAGGTAAATTTGAGCTTTGCTCGTAATTTTAGTTAAATATTTAATTTAATTTATTTACTAATTTAAGGAAAAAAATCTCTGTTTGTAGCCTATCTCACAGGATACATAGAAAAGCAGCTCCTGCCTCCTCCCTCTTGCTTGGTTTCATGCAGTAACAAGCACAAGTAGTACTTTGTCTTCCCTGCAGCAAGTGGACTTTGCTTTCTGGACATCGAGTTAATATTGTAAGTTAATATTAAGTATCACAGACCAGTCAGTCTCCACCAGTGAGAATCTGTGCTGTCTAAAAAACACCTTCCACTGGCACAGATGTGCCAAGAAGCCTGTCTTTAAATAGAATCTTTTAGCAACCTCCACAAAAAAAGAGGACCCTCTAGTTTACAAAGGGTTTCATAAAGCACTTGTGAAAGCAGTTGCCTGAAACATGCTGGAGATGCATGGCAAGATCCTAAGCAATTTGAGGGCTCTCTGCAACTCCCTTACAAGCACCTTTCTGTCTATTCAGTAATTTTCTTGTTATGTCCCATGCTGAGAAGCAGGTTATCTGACAGCTGGAGAGGGGAGAGGAACTCTGCCTACAGACCAGGTCTCTGTGCCTGCCAACAGCAACAGATGTGGCTCAAGACTGGCAGCAGTTGTTAGGTTGCTGAGTGTTGCACAGCATCTTGGGCAAGCAGGACAAAAAACAGGGAAAGAAGCAAAAAACCAAACCCCTCAATAATAACACAAAATAGGTTCTTTGAATGCCAAATGCATGCACATAGAACAAAGGTGAAGATTATTCCTGGAGCTCCATACTGCTATGGCTGCAACTGCTTATTTGAATTTCAGCACACTTAGGTGTCTGTCCTACTACAGGGTCACAATGTTTTAAACATAAACGTAGGAACAAAATGAAACAAAAAAAGACAGGGAACACTAAAATGGGTTTGCCTTACTTCTGGGTTCAGCACTGTTCCTTGTTCTGATGGAGAGAAGTGGCTACATTCAAAGGAAGATGTTTTTGTTATTCTGCACCTCCCCAGTGTCAGACTAAGGTCCTGGTGGCAATAGCTATTGTGTGAACAGCTTCTTCCTTATAACCAGCATAAAAAAGCCCTTTGCTGTTAACAGACTGGTGCAAAAATTTGTTCTGCCAGAGGTTAACCAAATTTTCCCAGCTCTCAAGCCAGTCATCCTGAAAGTGGATTTATCCAGTAGTAACCCTTAACAAGCAGAGAAGTATCTGAGGAGGAAGGAGAAGGGGCAGAGTGGACTGCAGTTAAGGAGAGTTTCTTACTGTGACTTCCCTCCTGTCCCCACCACACATGCCCCAGGTTAATGGCGAATTTCTAACACCACCTCTGGCTGAGTTAGTGCTCACTGGAGGAGTATTCTTCCTTATGGGCTCCGGGAGCTGACCCCTTCACACACCCTGTTCTTCCCCCATTTCTGCCCACTCCCTCCTCCATTACACAGCTCTGACCGTGTTAAACAATCTCCAGTCAATCTGACTGCCAGAAATTCTCCACAGCATCGTGGAAGGGAAAGAATGTGAAACTGAGGAATCACATGGCAGCTACACCTCCCCCTGCATATCCCACCCACCCCCCTCAAACAACAAAACAACACTGCCTGTCATCTGAAACCAAAGCCAGCGCTCCAGCCAAAAAAGCTCTTTTCCTAAGAATCCCAAGCAGCTGAGGCCCTTAAGTGATTGTATCCCTTCTGTGGGCCTCCAACAAATTTCAATAACTGCAAGACACAGTATTTCCTTCCCCAAAGCCAGTTTGGGAAGTATATCAAAGTAATAAAGTCTGAACAACTGAAACCGCTGTACACAAAAGCCAGCAGAAGTATTTCAACAATGTAAAGCTCAAAACTGAAGCCTGCTGCACTGCACACCCTCCTCTGCTGCAAGGCTTTGTATTAATTCCAGGGGTAGGCAAAGGTTTTTCTGTGCTTTTCTTCCTGTCTACTTCTTCCTGCACCTACAGGAAAGGAAACTCTTCGCAGGGGAGATTTGTTTACCTCCATGTGATGAGCACTGTGACTCAAACAGCAGCTCCAACACTGCTTCAGACAAAGGAATGATACATTCATTTAGCTCAATGCTGCACTAAAAAGTTGAGTTTATCCACACCACATTCCAGCTCGCCCTATGCTCTTCTTTCTCTTTATACTCAACACAATTACTTTAAGTAGAAGTGACAAGACTTGGCCACAAAGTCTTCTGCTGGAGCAAATGTCACTTATAAGCTTTTATTAAATCTAATTTTATTCAGGAACACAAAGACTGGGTCTTGTTTCCTTATTAGAGGAGAGAGCCCAAAGTTAGATCCTGGCCACACGCAAAGTTGTTTTCTGGTCTAACTACCATAAAACACTATCTCGAGAGAGCCCTTCAAGTAGTGCCTCACATGACCATCACTCTTCAATAAGCCCTCCCATAGTAAGTAGGGCAGAAGCAGACATCAAGGGGATCAGGAAGAATAAACTGCACACTGAGGACAGTGGTTAACTGTTGAGACTTACAGCATATCAGGACAATTGTCTGGCTTTTCCAGCAGGCCTCCTTCCATCACAAAGCGGAGCACCTGTTCGTTGGTCATGCCTTGGTAGGGCTGCTCTGCTAAGGTGGCGATCTCCCACAGCACAACACCGAAAGACCTGGAAAACAAATCCAAACTTTAGAAAGCCAAGCAGTTTTCACAAGGATATTTTTCTTAGATGATGCTGAGCAGGTTAGGTGCCCATGGGTATTGTCTTCTACCCAAAAAATTCCCATTACTCAAAGTATGCAGCTATGGTGATAGCCACATCCCCAGCACAACAGACTGCTGACTTCTAACACCTGTCGTCGCTGGTAAGAAACAGGCTCTCACTTCTGAAAGACTTCAGAATAGCCTCTGTAAGAAAAGACTGGCAAGAACACATCTCTATTTTTCACACCATAGTCTACAGCTTAGAGCTGGTCATGGTCACGATCATGCAGTGGTCCAACATTACTTGATTACCCATATTCTGTACAGGTCAATCAATAAAAGAGGCATCACAAGATCACTGCATTGACTAGAAGCCTCCTAACTCAGAGGAGCTTTAAGCTGGGAGCTTGCCTGGAGAATTAGCTTGAATTTCATCTCCTTTTCCTATGGCTTTGAGCTCAGACTTTAGGTACGCTGAGGTGGGAAGAACAGTGGAGAGGGAAGAAGGAAAGATGCAGGTAAGGAAAAAACTAAATTAAAATGATACTATCTCTGTGCTTCCTGTATAGAGGACCTCAGGCTGGGAAGACACCTAACCATTAAAGTCTGCAAAAAGATCTGGGTGTGACGGAGTGCAGGGAAGCAAACCTCCTAAGCAGGTGGAGAAGCTGCAGAGACTCTTTATAAAGTGAGCTTGACAAGGACCTCCCAGGCCACAGACACAGCAAGAAAAAGATCTGCACATTTCAAAAACTAAACTCAAAATCTTCATGTAAGATATCTCAGGTACTCCTGATAGCAGCTGAGAAGGCAATAATGCAGATCTGTAAGCTCTCATTCCACTCCAAGCTGCTTTCCATCAGATCGAGTCACACAAATCCAATTTAAAAGCTGCATTTTCCCCTTGCTGTGCTAGCAAGCTGAGAGCTAGACAGCGAATGCACACACCACACCTCTGCATCTCCTCTGCCTTACCACTAAAAGCAAGCAAAGCAGCCAACCTCTAGTCCCCAGGCACAAAAACACTTCTTGGGTAATACTTTCCATTTATCCCTCTGCTTTGGTTTCTTCCACATTCTGTGTCAAAGGTGCAAAGTAACAACTGAGGCATTTGACAGAGCAGCGAGCAACAAACCCGATTTTTGCAGACAGAGAAGAAACGTGAATGTTCTCCAGCTTCTTGTACCTTAAGCTGCTGCTTCAGCTGCAAAACACTTAAGCCCCTAGGAGAGACTCCATTACCCCTTTTGCAACACATATGTAATATGTTCTCGAAGCAGAGCTGCTGGCTCCTTCCAACTAACTACAAAGGAGAGCAGAAGTGAGGAAAGAAGGCTGTCTAATAATAGGAATTGATTACTGGCAAAGGAAGATAAGCATAGTTATGTAATTGGGTAGTTTGGATGTAAGTATTGACACTTTCTAAAAATATCTCCATTTAAAATTAGTTTATTGAGCAGACATGGCTCAAATTGTCTGCCCTGCACTGGGAGTCATCTACTCTGAGAGTTGCTGTGCAAGGAAAGAAAATCTAGATGCTGTCTTGCCTTCTGTGGCTAAAATGCTGAGTCAAGCTTATGAAAAAGTGTAGTTTCAATAGGGAATTGTTGTGAAAACAAGACTCCAGTATTATTAGCTGGTTATGGTTGAGTGGTTTTATCTTTCAGTTATCCACTGGATCTAAAATGGTTTGCATCTGGAGCCAGAAGCCACAAACAGACTTGCAATTGTTTGCCTTTCAGGGGAGGCAGGGACAGAGGGGCAACTCACCACTTAGGTGCCTTTGAAGCTACTTGGATCACTGCAGGAATAATGAGAACAAGTCTTGCACACCTACTAGTCATATTATCATAACAAACAAACTTATGTTGCTCCTTCAAGGCAACTACCAGCTCTGAAGAACACAAGATGCTGAAGACTTATTTATAGAATACACCCTCACCCTGAACAGTATTACATTAATTTTAAAATGCTCTCCTTCCCTCACTACACCAAAAACCAGCCTTGTCTAATTACCTCATTCTTCAGACTGAAAAGCAATAAAAGAATGAATTGCTAAATTCAGGCTCCACCCTCTGGACACTCCTTTTGCAGTTTGCCATTTCACCTTACAGCTTATAAATCTTGGACTCCAACCACTCACACAGTTTTGTCTTTTTGACATTTTGGCTTCTAAAACTTATCTTGAACATGGGACCAGATGTCACAACATCTTACCATAAAGGCAGCAAAAACCACACCAGTTTTTTTTACTGTTTGATGACAATAAATGGCCCCTGGAACAGCCAAGCTACACAGTTTACGTGAAGCAACTTCAAAATCTGACCCAAGACAAGGAGTCAGGTAGAGTTTCCTGGCAGGAAGAGACCTTCAATGTATAGTGTTTGGTTAAAGTTTTTGAGAAGTGAACTGGAATGATCCTTTTAGCCATAAAGAGATCAAGTAAATAGACACTGTTTCAGTGTCTGCCAGTGCTAAGTCAAGCTCCAGTAGGTCTGGAATTCTGATGGCAATCTCTGCACCTATAGCTATGGATACATGTGGCAAAGGCAAATGTGAAAGTGTTCTAAACAAACAGCAAATTCCTCATGTGGAATCAGGATTTTCTGTATCTCAAGAGAATCAATGATCAATGATCAGCACATTTTGGAGTAAGTCACTTCTAACAATTCAGGTGGCAAACCACACCAAGGTGGAACCGTTCAAAATACCAAGGAGAGCTGTGGACCTCCTCTCCATAAAGGGGTTTTTTTTCCCCTCTCTGTGCTTTCAAGTAAAAATTGGACAGATTTTATTCCTCTTCTTACATTTTCCAACCTAACCCTACAAACAGTAAACTACTTCCCCTGATGTGCCTGCTGGCTAGGACATTTTGCTCACTGTCCCACTGATAAACTGCAATGTTGTTTGCTCAACCCTGCGCTGGACTCGGAGACTGATGGATACCATATCTGAATGCTGAAGGGGGAACTCATCTGCTTCCTCCAACAACCAAAGCACTAATTTCCTTCTGACCTCTGCTTTGGCATGACACCTGTGAGGCTTTTTCATTTGGAACTTGAGTTGTGTTTGAACAATAACATCACAACAGTCACATGTTAAAAGGAAAGCTTGCATGGAACAACAGCAGAACATCACTGGAGCCAAACACCTCAGCTGCCGCAGCCCACTTCCAATACAACAGCTGGACCCAGAAGTTACTGTTAGGTGGTAATTCCACTCCAGGCTTGGTCAGTTCTACACCTGGGATTTCCTAGTGATATATTCCAAATTTCTGTCTGCTTTCTGAAGCCATTACAAGCCCCAAAATTCTTTTACTTCAGGGGGACTGCCAAAAGCATGCCTGCACTTCTTTAAATGGCTGACACAGGGCTTCCCCTTCAGTTTTGTTTTCATCTGCTTCCAAGTTTGAGGGTTACTGGATTCATAAATAAGTTACTAGCCATATAGAAAATATTTTAAGCAACATTCAGGTGTTTTGCTGTTTCACTTAGGTACCTCTCACTTAAAGCTGGTGCTGTGGACTACAGTCCACTGACTCCCAAATCCTCAAGCTGTTTAAAGAAAACGCAGTTTACTACTAAAATACCATTCCTCCCGACTTCTAGACATTTGGAGGCAATCAGCTGCCAATTCTGTAACAGAGCAGCAGCAAAAACATCTTGTTAGGAAGGCAGAGAAACCATAAAAGACAGAGTAGGGGTTTTGCCAGTACATCTTCCTCTTCTGCCAAGTCCTCCCTACCTATCTGCAAAAAGTTTTTGTGTGTGTGTGTGTGTAAGGAATTGTTCCAGAGAATTATTTCTTCTAAGAAGTAGAGTTTGAAATTTCCTGAATGCCTCTATTAATAACTTTGCAGATATAGCAACTAGGCAATGTGCTTCTAAAGAAAAGCCCAGTTCTGCATCTTGTGGGATACAAAACAAGCAAACAAAGCTCTAAATGGAGAAGGATACACACAAGGGAGAACTCCCAAAAAACCCCTGCTAGTGTACACAAACTGTCTGCAGGAAAGGAGAGTTATGTACACAGAAGGTTTTGATAGAAAAGCAGGTCAGCACCACAAAACCTTTCTATATCCTTGGCAACTTCTAATGCTTTTACTGAAGGAGGGCAGTTTGAGAAATGACAACTTGCTCTTCCAGGTGAAGGTAATGTTTAAATGCTCTTCACTGCACAACTGATTTTACAATCCACAGCAGGAAACACGTGGCTACCTCCAGTTTTGGAAATCCATTAAATTCTGCTCTCTTTTGAGATCAGACGTTAACCTCTCAAGAGTTCTTGGTTTTGCAATGGAAATATGAAATAAAGCAGAATGTTTCACAGTGGAAAAAGAGAGTTACCTTTGAAGCAGCAGTATACTTACTTAAGTCTACTAAAACAAGAAAAGAAGCTAGAAGGAAGAGGGGCTAAAAGAGCTTTTCAGAGCCCCATTTTTGTTACCAGACATCGGAGTGCGTTGTGAAGACTCCATCTTTCAGCGACTCCGGGGACATCCAGCGCACAGGCAGCAACCCTTTCCCTCCTTTCCGGTAATAGTCTGTCTCGTAGATATCTCTTGTCATGCCAAAATCTAGAAGGCAAAAATGTTTTGAGTTTGCATGATAAAGTGATGAACACTTCCCCTCACTGCAAACCAGTGTAGCCAGCAGAGAATCAGGGTTTGGTGGGAAGAATCTGGAATCTGTTACCACAACGCTGCACCACAGGTGCTTTACTGGCTGCCTTAGGGCTGGTTAGCTTCCCTCCCAACACAAACCAACAGAGGTTTCCAACATTGCCTTCACTGAGGGAGAAGTCTGAATGATTTCAATCTTTTAGTATGAAAACCTCCAGGATTTATGTTTAAGCTCTGCAGTAAGCTAAGTCTTCTGAAGGTCATGTAATTCACTCATCTGTTCTCTGAACTCACTCATTTTCTTTCTTTTTCAAGGCTGTAAAGAGCTCCTTCAGTTCTTATTGTCTTTAATTAAAGAATCTCACATGGTAAGAGAAGTGCTTCTTCCTCTTTTCCCCCTGCTCTCCAAAGGTAATTTCCAGTTCCTGTATAACATTGCATTTCAAACACTACCAAGCATTAGGCTAATCATTTATGACTCCCACAAACCAGTATTAAAGACACTTCAGGTTATACACATCCCTAGCTGTAAATACTTAAGCATTTGCAAGACTTGGATCTAACAATATCTCACCTCCTGACTGTAACTCAGACTTGCCCCAGCATTTTTTTTTCTGCACAATCCACTTAATGCAAACAAAATGCTGGGTCTTGGATTAGCCTATTTAAACAGTCACTAACTCTAACCAGAAATATAGTACATCAGGTGGCATCAAAACTCTTCTTAATTTTAAATGCTGTCTGCTAAAACAGCAGACCTAGGACAAAATCCATTTTACCAACACAGACCTGTAGTTGGCCCTTTGTTTTTTTTTCCTGGGAGAGGCAGAGTGAGAAGAGGACAGAACCCCTCCAGTCTCACAGTTGTTCCTATCAGTCTACAGATGTCATTATTACCAGGCTTGTCAGAGTGCCTGACCATCGATCCTGCTCATTCCTTGTCTGCTAGGGACACTGGTACCCTCAGTGATGATGACTATAAAGCCCATCTGTGCAGCTATTCCATCACTCCCACACACCACAGTGACTTTATCCTGGCTGAATGGAAAATTCTTTCCAAATGTAATGCAAATAAGAAACAGATAAGCAAGGAGCAGAGGATAGTGTAGCACAAAGCTCCTAAAGAGTCTGAGTTGGCATGGGCCAGGCAAGATGCTCCTAAACTGTTTCTACATGAAGGGATTTTCAGTACTGGTACAGAAATGTGAGCAGTGCAGCATATTTCACAAAATGCTTTTGGGGTACCCATGTGCCACATTAAAGGGAAGAAATGCACCCTCCTCAGTTCAAAGAATTGTAAACCATGCTGCTGGGGGGGAGGAGGAGTGAGAAAACTGGAACGGGAAGGATTTGGGCTGCCTTTCACCAAACCTGCAAAAAATGCACAAAATCCCCCAAAGATCTTATTTCCTAATTAACTGACTCAAAATGAAATCATTTTTTCTTTCTCCCAAATGACAGGATTACTTACACAAATTATCAAAATAGCTGAGTTAAGCTCAGAGAAAAAGAATTAGTTTCCTACAGCAGAAGGCTGTTGCTATACATGTTATTTTAATATGCACAACTCAAAAACAGCCAAAAGCTTAAAATCACTCTCTCTGGAGAGAAGTCTGAAAAAAAAACCAAAACCCTCATCTGACACTATTTTGGAGAGATGGTGAAGGGGGGGAGGGGGAAGTGGTGTTCTAACTGCAGAGCAGAAGAAAAGCCATTCTGTTGTCTGGAAAGCAGAACTCCAGTTCAGACTGGAAAGCACCCAGCTGAAGTCAAGCCCTACATTCCACTTCCAAATCATATATGCTTTAAAATAATCCTAAAATTCTTAATCTTGAATCAATAAACAGGAGGTGGAATTATTTTTGCACATTAACAGCAAAGCAAATGACACACCAGTAGTAGCTAAGCCATCCACCCAGATGTCTGAAGCATCTGCACCTCAGATCACTGCTCTTTTTAAACCCACATGCTATACTATTTCCTCACTAGAACTACAGCAACTAGAGGTATTCCAAGAGTTTCAACTCAGTGTTGACTGCTCCCAAATCTTAAATCACATCAAGCCTTCACAAGAAACATATTTCACTTTGCAGAAATTTAAACTGGAGCTAAGTTTTAAAAGGTCTTTCAAACAGCTTCAAGAAAACTAGAATGCCTTCTAAGATGCTGATTTTTTGGGTTGGTGTTTTTCAGTTGTGTAGAAATCAAGGAAGCACACCTCCAATTTTCACTGTGAAGTCTTCTGCCACCATGCAGTTTCTTGCAGCAAGGTCTCTGTGAACGAATTTGTTGGCGTTGAGGTATGCCATCCCATCAGCAATCTCCCCTGCCATCTGAATCATCTTCTTCAGAGTTGGAGGTGTCTGGCCAGGATTACTCTGAGCAAGATTAAGAAGGTAAAACAGGTGAGGAGGAAGAGAAAAAAGTAACTATTTCTAGATCAAACTGTAATTAAGAAAAAAAACAAACAACAAAACCACCACAAAACAAACCCACACCAAAACAAAATAAAACACTGACAGTATCAAAATTCAGCCTGGCATGATCCAGGCTAAGCAGCAACTCCTGATTATGTGCACCATAGCATCCTCTTCATGTGAAAAGCAGCCATATCACACTGGGTTACAAAGAGAACTCCCAAACAGGAGAAAATCTTATGGGACAGCTCCTTCTGAAGCAAATTCACTCCTTAGCATCCATGGATAAATGGATGATTGGATACATTGAAGTGTATCAAGTACACAGCTCAGCATTTTGGTAACTTCTGTACAATGTCACTGTCCCTTTTAGGAAGTTTGTTGAATTCAACCAAAACTATTTGATAAACCCTGAAATCTTATTAATCATAAATGCTAGGCAAGTCCTCAGTCCACAGTCCTACTGTTATCTGCTGAATCCTTATTATGGTTATTTTCTGTACACAATCACTTAATCTGCTCTTGCTCCATGCAAAGGCCTCATTCACGCCATATGCATTCTTTTGTGCACACATTGTGCTCGTGTTCTGCTCCTTTAAGTTATTCACATCTGAATTTCCAGATCAAGGGCAAAAGCTGCTGAGCTCATTTTCCACATAGTCCAGTATGATTTCAGTGGCAAGTGACCTATGTGTCATCTTTATCCTTCAAACCTTGCATCACATGTGGCAATTTGAGCTGTTAGACCGATGGCCTACATATTAGAATATGCATAAGATACTAGATTTTTCCTTTCCAGCAGAGGCAAAAGGCAGGATATACAACATGAAACAATTATCCTACCATGCACATTTCAAGTAGGCAATTTTTTGTTTAACATGGTGATGAGAAATTAGATTAGACAAGGGATTTAATTCCAGTCTGGAAAACAGGACTCAGCAACACAAGAAGGGACCTATTCTGTGCAGTACACTGGGCTATCTGCAATAGGCAGCTCAAGAAAACAGGTGGTGCAGATCACAGAGCAGCTCATGTTTTGTTCTTAGAGCTAAGGAGAAGGGCAAGAAAGGCTAATTCCCTGCTGCTTCCAACACGATGCTGTTTTGTCCAAGATGATTCTAACTGAAGAAATAAACATGCAGCAACCCATGACTCACCTCTGTGTCTGGCCTTAACGATCTCAGGTAACTCTTGAGGTCCCCACGTGTCATCAGCTCCATGATAACCAGTGTAGGCTGGCCCTGAGAAACAACACCAAGCAGCCGAACCTGGAAGAGGAGAAACAAATGTTCAGTTACCAATGCAGTCAACTGAACTGTGGCAATCATTTCTTCATGTTGACACGTAGCCCCAAACACCTGGGGACCTCTGGGAAAGGTCTGAAAGTAGATTTGGTTCCACTTTCTGACCTGTTTCACACTAATATTATAAAGCAGCACAGAGTTGAAGCCAAAACCCCCAGTTGCCACTTCTGTCAGTGAAGACATGCCCTGAACACCCTCAGAGCAGTAAGCAGCATAGCTGTATGTGTCACAGCCTTGTCACCTGTTCATGACTTACCACGTGGTGACAATTGAACTCCTTCATCACCGAGGCCTCGTTTAGGAACTCTATCCTCTCACGCATGCTTGCAGACTCATTGACAGTCTTGATGGCCACCCTGGTCTCAGGCTCATCCTTCACCACTCCCTTGGCTATTCCCTCATAGACCATTCCAAAGGAACCTTGCCCAAGCTCCCGACACATGGTGATCTTCTCACGGGGCACCTCCCACTCATCGGGAACATAGACTAAGGAGAGAACAAACAGGCCATGAAGTTCCACCTCTGCAAGTGGTGGGATCACTCACTGCTTTACACTACCAACTGCCCAAAGAGTTTTACTGTAAAAAAACCACAACACACAAGGCTGAGACCTTGCATGAGGTATGCAAATAGCCCATGGTGTTTCCCATACAGAGACGGGTAGATGCTTGGCACATAGATAAATCTTAAAGGAATGTGGAGATGGACTTGAAGTGGCCTCACTATGATACTGACATAATGGGCTAGAAATAAGGAACCTCAAAGCACAAAACCTGGGTGGGAAGAGCCTTCAATCAATACTTCAGGTTGAGCTTTTCTTGGGATCCTTGGTTTTCTAATTCTTCCAAACAGCATCAAACATACCTGATCATCTGTTTCAGTTTAGTATCTGCTGTATTCTCTATTAACAGATTGATTTTATAACTAGAGGGAAAGAGACTCTCTGATCTAGTAGGCTCTTTGCATGAGAGTATTCTGATCACTTCCACACACTCTATTGCTCCAGTAAAGGCAGAACTTGCTGCTGCAAGTCTTTGATCTGAGGCAGAAGAGAGATCTCAGAAGGTGACTGCCAGGAGGGAAGATTGCCTCAGGCAAGAAGACATCTGAGCAGTCACTGATGCTGCTGCCTATCAGTCACCAAAGGAGGGGACAGCAGTGTCACATGCTGGGAATGGGTGAAATCACAGGATGCAAAAATAGAGGATTATAGCATGAACACTGACAGACCTTTATAACCCTAATAGTGCTGCTATAAAAAAACCAACAGTAAAATAGTCCACTGCCACTCTGGCTAAACTCATTAGCCTCCTGGGGGCTATGGAAACACTATTCTGGCAGGATGTCTACAGCAGTAGCACCAAACTAAACCATAAACAGAAGAACTGATGCCTCAAGGAAATTAATCTGATGTTCTGACTTCCCCCTGCACTTGAAGAGCTCCACATGTACATAATCCTTACAACATGGGCACATGGCTTGCTGCAGACAACCACACCTTTGGAGGGGGGTGGAGAGTGTAGGGTTTCCAGTAGGAGCATAGTTGCTTTTTGAATTTTATTCTTTCCTAAATCAATTCATTTAGCCCAAAAGCTGAATTTCCAGGGTTCTCCATGCCACAGTAATCATGACACATGGGCTTTCTGGAGATGCAAAGCAGAGGACACCTGGACTGCCAGGCTCCTTCAGCTCCACACAAGAACTGGAAAGCAGTTCATCTACACCATTAGAAGGTGTAGATAGTGAACTACAGGAAAATAACATGGACAGCAAACAAAAAACCTGCACCCTGTTCTAGGAACAACAATTTTGTGTTAAGGAATTCTCATTTCCTGGATGGTTTGAAACACTTGAGCATTGCCCATTCTGTGGCTCCCACAAAAAATGGAAAGAAATGAAAGATCCTCCTTTCCCCTTCCATCTGACTTTGGAACTACAATTATTTCACTCTGGTAGCAGAGCACTCAACACAAAGATGCTAAATGGGATCTAAACACCTCTAAAATACTGCCAAGCCAAAAATATACAGCAGTCACAAACATATTAGGTCAGTTTGAAAGTAGCTTTAAAAACTCTTTTGCCAGCAACAGAAAAAAGCAAGCTTAGCTACATTCCAGATATTCAGAGAAACAAATATGGATTACATCAAACATCCATGCTCATTTTAACACAATTTCTGCAGGTGGTATGCCTGGAAGCCCACAATATTGCTTTTCTCTAACTGTGGAAAGTCGTTGGAGAGTTTTAGTGGGATGGGAAGTGAGAAGAGAGCACTGGCTTTGTGTAAGTGTTACTGTTTTCCATGTGAGAAGCACACAGAAACAAGCAGGGGGTTTGTTCCAACAGGTCAGAATAGGGTTTGAAAGGGCAAACATGAAAGACAAATTCATGAATTCTTCCTTCATTCCAGTGAGAGATCACTGGATGAGTAATGAAGTATCCAAATTTGCCTTAGCTGAACAAACTACAAGAGAAATCTCCCAAACTCCCCAGTCCCAACAGACAGGTGGTTTAGAGATGGCATTTAAGTAGTACCAACAATGGATTCCACAGCTGTACTAATAAAAGAAAGACAGAA
Organism: Galbula dea; assembly: GCA_013399015.1. Classification (NCBI taxonomy): domain Eukaryota; kingdom Metazoa; phylum Chordata; class Aves; order Piciformes; family Galbulidae; genus Galbula; species Galbula dea. Next base: position 2,427,090 of record VWZX01000349.1, on the reverse strand, counting down.
AACAGTTTAACAACATCTCTTCTAGAGTTTCTTACCTTTCAAAGTCAGACACAAACAGAATATATGAAAGCAAAAGAATCACACTTACCATCTGAAGCACTGAAGTACTCAGGGTTCACAGAAGCATAAAGCACTCCATTGCCCAGCCTGTCACTGTTCCTGTTGAAACATCATTTTCCTTTTGTAATCTTTCAATCTAAATGAATTTCAGACCACCTCTTCCCCAGCCCTTCCACTGTTTGCTCAAGGACAGACTATTGTTTACTGGGTGTGGAGAGCTTCTCAGACAAAGGGGACACCCAAGTTCTTATTCATCAATGGGAAAACAGCCCAGGAATAGCTTTCCCAGGAAAGCTGCAGTCTTCTCTACACCAAGTCAGCACCAGAAAAGCATAAACACACACAAGGTACCTTTAGCTACTGGGTAAACCTCTTTTGAGAAAGGCAGCACTATGGTGATACACCCAGGGGACACGTGGCTGAGACTGTGCTTTAACATCAACTGCTCTGCTGTGGGAGGAAGTGATCTAGCATAGGACATTTTCATGGGGAATTCCACTCTACTATAAGGGTTTCTATTATTTTCAACACACACACTGCCTCCTCCCTCCCCTCCAACATTACTGGGGTGATTTTCAGAATAAGACTCATTTATCCAGCACTGTGAGAGCTCTAGGAGGCAGGCTGTAGAAATAAAATTATCAGACTTCAGAAACACCAAAGACAAAACATTCTTGTGGGCAAGAAAAAGAGTTGAAAGAAGGATGAGTTATCAGGCATTTCACCTAGGAGAGCTCAAGGGAAGTCCAAGTGGGTATTGCACTTCACTAAATACAAAGCCCTTTCTGGAGTGCTTGAGGAGAACTGGTACTACTGGCTCCACACAAAGGAATTAGAGCTGGAAATCATGAGATACTCCAATGAGCATAATTTATGTGAGGGTAATAAAACCCCTCCATACCTAGATGGGTGCATGGCTGAACACTTGCACTGACTTCTATTAAGTTCTTATTATATATTTCAATTAAATGGAAAAAAAAAAAAGCATCAGTAGTTACAAAAAACAAAACTGAGGAAAACAGATCAATAGAAGAGTTCCCCAGACTGCTCTGTCCAGGATGTAATATTTTAAGTGGATGTAAGGACTCCAAAAAATCTCTAGAATTTGCAAGAAATCAAATTAACCTAAAACAGAAGTAAGTTTTCATTATTTATATTGACCCATATTTCAGCTAAATTTTCTGATTATGTAGGTTCAGTGTCTGCCACCATTGTCCCAGTGGGTATGTTCCTGACAAGCCTCCCTCTCAAACATAATACTCTAATAAAAAGCCTCTTCAAATCTGAAACAGCAGCCAGATGCTTGCTGGCAACCTTAAACCACCTCCCATTACACACTAAGACAGAATCTACTTCAGCTTCTTGACTCCTCTGAATGCCATTTCCCATTTCAACTTCTAACTTGCAGATTGGGAAAGAAACACACTCCCCTCCTGCAGTTTTAAGGACAAGCACACCCCACTCACCTCTTCTTGTTGAAGACATAGACCATGATCAGCAACCCCCCAACAACGAACAGGAAACAAATGGGGAGCACAATTACCAAGTGCAGGATGCTTGCATAGTCTGCTGCTGCAACCAACAAGAAAACAATTCCATCAGTAACATCTCCATTGAACAAAGAAACATTCAAAACCCACTCAGTATATTTCCATACAGGGAAGAAATCAAAGTGCTCATTTTCTTGTCTGATGTGGAAAAATGTACTCAAAAACACTCCCTGACTGCAGATGAGTGGAACAAGAAAACAGACAGTGAAAAGCATTCATTTTGTACAGAACAGTGGCTGTCTGGGCTTTGTTTTCACAAGTTATGCTTGAGGACTTACACTGCTCAGTGAACAATGTTCTTCACTTGCATATTCCCCTTTATTCCACCTTTTGTTCACCTTGCAATTGCTTGTGTTGAGAATATACACAGACTGCTCTTTACTCCAAGTCCTCCCAAGTCCAGCAATTAGAAAACCAAAAAGGAATAAAAGATAGAGCTCCAGTTTTCTGTGGATACAATCTGCTCTACAACCAAATACTGGAGTTCTTGAGAGGATCTCTGTGGACACTATGGTGGTTTTCTTCCAAAATATGATTTATTCCCATTGTTAGGGCCAGCATCATTTTTTCATCAGGATTTAGCCTTACCAAATGTCACTTTGGAACAGGTCATATGAAAAAGCATTTTGATGTTTTTAAAAAGCCTGCCAGCCCAAAAGCTAAACATGTTACTTGTTTCTTGTGTTATTTTGCAATTTAAAGCAGGTTTTCCTTATTGCCACAGGTTTTGTACAGTCCAACTCATATTGCTATGGCTAACATTACGCCCCTAACATAGCTGTACCTCACAGGAAGCCACAGGACTGTGTTCCACACACTCACCACTTGGTTGCACCTCTCACATACACACAACGCAGGCAAGGAAACAACCACACCTCATACACCTCCTAGTTGTCGACACTTGTCCCCCAAAAATGGAACAGAGGAGGGTTCCCAAAGAAACATCAGCAAATAAGAGGAGCACTCAGAGTCTAGGCAAGGGGTTCATACACTCAAGTTCCAGCAGGAATTCTTAAAAAGACAACAGTCTCCCAGCCTGACACAGCCAACAAACACTGGGCTTACATTTGGGCTGCACATAGAAAGAGACTGGCTCAGTCCATGACCCGTTCCCAGCTAACGAGGTGGCCTGAACCCTAGCAGAATAGTTCCCAGGGTTCAGATGACTTAGTTTAGCTCCTCCAAGCTTCTTGTATTCCTGTCTGGAAACACATTCACGTTTCTCCTACAAGAAAAAAAGGGAATTTACAGTTCATGTTAATATCCTCACATCCCTTCACTCTTGAGAAAACAAATAGCTGCAGGATAAGCTAATGTTTATTAACTAAAAGCTCCATCTGATCAGTTTTTCTTCAAACACCTTAAGGAGCTATGTGGAATTCAAAAACTGTCAAATAAACCAAACAAAGGAGTGCCATGCTGGTTGGTGCTGGGTGCTTGAAATTACAACTTCTATCTTTGGTCTGCAGCTCTGCACAGAAAAGAAAGGTCCCACTTTGTGTATAAATTAAGAGTTACAAGCAGTAACTCTTACCAGAGAAATATCAAATCCTCACCTCTCCATGCTGCCCATATTTGATCTCATACATTAAGATCAGCCCATTTGGATTTGCAGGCTCTGACCACTTCAGGTAAACTGTATTTTCTTCTTTTGCTTCCCATGTTACCACTCCTGGAATGTTATCTGCTCCCTCTGTAAAATATTTACAAGTGAGGTGAGAAGAACACCTATTGCTGAAACAGGAACTCGGGCAACAGCTGAGGAAAGTAAAAGGTTTGTACTATTCCTGAGGAATCAAAACACCACAGTAAGTGCTACTCAAAAGTCCAGAGACAAAATGCATTGGCCAGGGGCCTGTTGGAGACATTAGCAGAACCTGAACTGCTGGTTACCAGAGAAACAGTGCATTGTATATAGACATCTTCACCAGGTACTGGCTCTGTGCTAGTCACTATGCTGAGTGTGCCAAAAAACCTGTTTATCAGCATCTGGTTCTCCCTTCCAAGCTTTCCACTACACCAAAACAGTGCAGACAGCTGTCCCCACCAAAAGGCTGTAAACAGCAACCTGTCTGCAAATGGCTGTAAACCCATAAGATCTGCCCACTGACAGCCCTTCCCTAAAACACTCTCCCCTCTGAAGTTTAAGCCCAGGTCTCATCTGCAATTCAGAAGCTGCTTGATCCCTATTTCATTCCTGATAAAATGATGTGTTTTATTCAAAACTTAACAGGAATACAAAGAGCACTTCAGTCAAACAAAACAGACTACTTCTTAAAAAATACAGTTGTTAGGTTAGAAGAAAACAGAATTATGTAGCCTTTAATTTTCAGAGTCATGTGCCACAAATCTGGGAACACTTATTTCCTTTTCCCTGATCTCACAGATTTTCTTACTTCCTTGAAATAAGCAATACTTTTTGCTTTTCTACTGACACAGCTGGATTTGGATTATGATAAGTCTTTCCTTCCAGAAACAAAACAAAATTGCTACCATTCTGCATCAACTATTCTCAGACATCTGCTGGAGTCAGAAGCTCTTTGCTGGATGCATATGAGCTTACTCTAAAATCATCTCTATTCTTCTCAGAAGAAGTACAATCTGTGAAAGTCCCAAACATGAGTACAGCATTCAATGCTTCCTATTTGAAGCACTCTAGATGCCAGCAACTGGGCACAAAGTGACACAGTACTCCTCCTGTTTCCAGGCTGGACAAATGCACGGTCATTCTGTGATAGAACAAACATTTGGCAAACATTCCCACCAGCAAAATTCTAACATCTGCAAACAGTTCAGAGTGAACACAGCAAAACTAAACATTAGCAGAGCAATGTTCCTGTCTCCATTCAGCACACAGGCAACTGAAGAATAAAACCTTTCAAACTCACCATGTCTGTGGGGCTCACCTAATATGGCTGGGAAACAGATTCTCTCATAATTATCTCAGCAGCCAAGGCACACACTTCTACCTTTCTCCAGATCACAGGGCAGACTCAGTACCTCTCACTGAGAGCTCACAAGAGAGCAGTCCAGGACATTAAGCCACATTAACAAGTTTCATGCAGTTCCAATTTATTTTCTTGCATAGAATTTTTATTATCCCCCAATGTTTTTCTACCTGGTTTTAGGAGAGTTTGCTCTCCCTGAGCTTGACCTCTCCCCAGAAAACAAACCAAAGCTTTAGACTTGTGAGAACATACCTGAAGGCATGGTTCTTGCAAAGACAAAGTTGGAAGCACTACAACCAAGTGTGTCAGCTTCATGGTTGCAGCTGTGAATATCAATGCGGTAAAGAGTAAAAGGCTGGAGATGGGAGATCACAGTTCTCTCCTTGCCATCCACTTTGGTCTCAAAGAATGGGTACTCCACCTCACTCTCTTCTGTCTCAGAAACGTTGGTGAAGTGATCTGCCCCAGTCACATTCCTGTTTCGAGTGGCCAAAGTGGCATTTGCAATTCGGAACACGTCCCTCCGCTTCCGATCGGGTCTGTGGGGAAGACAGAACAAAGTCTCTTGAGAGAAAATCCACTTTTTCCCCAGCTTCAGGGAAAAAAATGGACAAAACCACCCCCCAGTAAAATAGGTAACTCTGTTGTTAAGAAAGCTAAGTAAATGAAACTGCACAACAAGATGAAAGCTTTCTCTTAGTCTGAACCTGCAGCATGTCAGCACATCCTATTTCTCTCTTTTGGTCAGAAACCAAACCAAACTCTGAAGCTTTCAACTGCACCTCAAGATAAATGTGCAAACTTCTGACCTCACACAAGAAACCAAACAGCAAAAATGGCTCCAGTGTTATTCAATAAGCATCCCAGATCTCTATTTAATGACAGTAATGTTGATGCTTAAAATACAAATCAGATGTCGAAGGTTGAAAGGGTTAGGGAAAAACCTGCTTGGAAGTTTGCTGGCTTAGCAAAGCTAACTCTCTCAGTAGGCTTGTCTCTCTTTTCTGTTGCAATGAAACTACAGAACTTTGAATGTAATGCACTGAGTTAAAAAAACAACCCCAAAACAAAACCTTGGAAGGTAGCTGAGGAGCACAAATGTTAATCATCGCTCACGCGTGGTCATTTGTGCATCTCTGCTCTCACCCAAACAAAAGCTCTGCAAAGGAACAATCTTCCTAGAGGAGAAAACAAGTGCTAACACTGTGTATAACAGAGTTCAATGAGCAACTTTCCTTGGGTGAGGGTGACAGAGCACTGGCACAGACTGCCCAGAGAGGTTGGGGAGTCTCCTTCTCTGGAGGTATTCACAACCCGTCTGGACGCGGTTCTGTGTGCCCTGGTCTAGGGAATCCTGTTGTGGCAGGGCGGTTGGACTGGATGATCTTTTGGGGTCCCTTCCAACTCCTAATATTCTGTGATTCTGTGACCTTTATGAAGTTAAATCTTGCACATTTACAGCAACACTACCACCTTCTCAAGTCCCAGAAACTGCTGTAGTGGGCAGCACAGCTGTCAATATGAAAGCTCTCCTACAAACATCGGCATGGTGTTAGCTAAGCAACACACAACTGCCACACATTCAACTGGTCACTTGCTCTGGTGTCAGACCCAAGGCTGTTTTACACAGGAGCAGTTATGACATAGGACAAGTTTTTCCAGCTCCTGCTTTCCTAGTCTCCCAATTCTGCACACCTGGAAAGCAACACAGCAGGGGACTTGAAGAATGGAAGGAGAGTCATACTACACACACAGTTTTGGCTTGAATCCTACCCCACCTGCAATCACTTTGCCAGTGTCCATTTAGCACCTGGTCAGTTCAATGGCCATCAAGGATGAAGGCAAATCTAACACACATCTGTCAGAGTGAGTTACAAAGCAGACAAATAAGGCCTCCCTCAAACACACAATAGGAGGAAAGATGACTCAACAGGAGAAGTTAATTCACTGTCAAATATATTGTCTTACTACATTCAGCCACAAACCAACATGCTGCAGAGAGAGCCAAGCCCAGGCTGACTAGGTTTTGAAATCTCCTGGCAGAGGTTGGATTCATTTAATTTTCAGGAGTTCACTACAAAACTTTCCAAAATCCTTTTACTATGTCTTGAGTAGTCATTTTAACACTCTCAGATGCCATGCAAACCACAGCACAGAAAGAAATGGAGACAAGAGAAAAAACTTCCTAAGTTACTAGGGGTGGATTTCACAGGAGATGTAAGCACCTGCACCTCCTCTCCTGCACTGCTCCCTGTGGAAGTTACAAAACCTAGTTATCTTGCCTAGATTCATTTACTGGTTTAGCTCTGTGGGACAAATAAACTTTTGAACTGCTAAAAGCACAGAGGATGCCTAGCACTGAAGGGATTAATATTTGCACAGATTTTGTCATAAAAGAAGTGAAGATAAAAAGTCCATTTCTAGTTAACCACAAAAGCATGGGCCAATGCAGGAACCCAAAAGGTATCATTTTATCCCTGTTTTAAGGGGATGCATGTAGTTTCAGCAGTTTGGTGGTATCTGAGGTGGGGGTGAAGTCCAGTCCTACCTTGTCTTTGGGGAAAAGATAAAGCAACACAAAAAACCTAGTGGTGAAATCTATAGTCATACCAGGAAGAGAAAAAGACCTGCAGGATAACCACAAGGAAAACATGGATTAAAGAATCAAGAGATGTGACACCATTGCTTTTCAGCCAAGCAGCTTCCTACTTTTCATGGAAGGCACAAATGAACACCAAAAAAATAAGGTCTAGAAACAAAGCCAAGAAAATTCATCTATTCTGTTGAAGGAGAGAAAGGAAGAGAAATGCAAGAGAGTAGTTTAAAGGTTAAATTGAAATTAAAAAATAAGAAAAAATGAGTTATTTCACATAAAAACTATTCTCCTACTTTAAGGCAATTTTAATGTTACTTCTCAGATACCTTCTACTACATACAGAGTTCCCCTGATCCTGCTCATTACAGAACCAAACCAACTTGAAGAATAACTCATCCACCTGTGGTTATTGAGTGTCTCTTCAAGACTAAGCAGTCCCAATGTTTGAAACCTACCTCACCACTGCAGTAATACACATGGGGTCACTCAGAAGTTGCACACAAGATCAGATCAAGAGGCCTGTCAAAGAAACTTAGGACTACCCAAATACTTTCAAGCTGTATGACATGCTGCATCTCTTTCCTAATATCCTGGAGACAGGTAGAACACTGGAAGCAAACACTACTAGTGAGGCTTGCATTAACACATTAATTAACTTCTCCCTTGGGAGAGAAAAAAAAATAGGCACAAGCAAGTAATGAGCAGCTTAGTTTTGTCCCATGGAGATGTCTCACTAGCTCATAATCTTTAATTTCCCTGACATAGTGTCTCCTTAAAGTTGCTTAGCTATGCAGCTATTTCTGAACCTTGTACCTTATCTGCCCTTGCTGTTACAAAACACAGCCTTTTAACAGCAAGTCAAGAAAAAAGGGGAAAAAAGGAAATCCTTTGTGAACTGGTCAGTTTATTTGCTGCTGTGTGAGTTCAAGGTTCTGCAATTTCCTTTTGGGGTGGGGGGGAAATGCATGAAAGTTTGGGAGAAGATAACATTTTTAAATGACAAAGCTTCAGTGAAATAAAAAAAATCCTTTACAACAGACTTTAAAGTAGTATAGACCTCAAATGTGCCTTTCAAAACTCCTTGTTGTGCACAGAGAGGAGCTGGACTTGATCCTCAGGAGACCTTTCCAACTCAGGACATTCTATGATTTGATTCCATAAAGTCTAAAAGCAGATCAGGTTTAGGAGATTTCACATTTAGGAGATTGCTCAGGAGTTACACCCTGGCCAGTCATGGCGGCTGCTACTTCTCTGTACCTTATCTTTACTGCTGGTTCTCATCATCAGTAGGGAAACACTGCACAAGTTCAACCACAAATGCTCCATGTGACTCAAACACAGCTCAGGGACAATACTCAGCACTTACAAAGAGAGGCAGTATTTAGCTCCTCATGTTTTGGATAAAGCTAAGAAGCTCTGCACATATCACAGTCCCAACCCCAGAGAAGTCAATCCAACACATCCTTGGATAAAGGTCCAAAAAACCACAAATGGAGAGCACTATAGTCCAGTTTTAATGAGCAGCAATGCCACACTTTAGAGTGCTCAAACACAGGACTTCACCATAAACTATACAGTGTGTGCTAGGCCCCAGTTATCTAAAGGAAGAGCAGCTTCCATGAAGGATAAATTGGAAAAGCAAGGATCAAAATCACCAATTAATTCAGTATGATCTACTCTGTGTTGCAGCATAAGGAATGTGTAAGCAGCAGTGTTTATCATGGAAGACTGGGCATATTTAACACTTCTCTGCAGCACAGACCCAGGAAACCAATATGCCAGTGAGAAAGAAAGACCAGTTTCAATTCTGTGAAGTGACTATGTCCTCAATTTCAAAGGCAAATAAATCTTCAGATTAGGAACACACTTGAATAGCACTTCAATGGCTATTTAGAGGAAGATCACATCGAAAACCCTTTGTCTGCCATATGTTGCTCATCTCTGAAACCCTTACAGACAAAGAGATCCTCAAGTGACTCTTGAGTCTGAAAAGAAACCATCACTGAAGTCCTTGAACAATATAGACAAGAACCCTTACTATTAGCTAAACTTGAGACAAAGAAGTGAAAATTGGGGAATAAGAGAAACTGCAAAGGAAGGCTGCAGACTGCCTCAACAGAAAAGGAAAGGCAACATGCACGTGTTTCAGCTGTTACCTACATACACTTTCATGGCCAGGAAGCCTCAGCTCTAGGAAATGTGAGAAGTGAAATAAGCCCCAACTGCAAAGAGGAGGTGTCCAAAATCCATTACCTGGGGACAAAGATGGAGTTGTGAAGGAAGTTCTCAAAGACTTTTCGGTACTCTGCTTCTTCCTTCTCAGCTTGCTTTTCTGCCTCTGTCTTGGGACAAGCACAACAAGGTCCTTTTTCTCCCCCACAGCCTTCTGGCTTGGTGGGTTCAGTAGCTTCTTCTGTGTCAATGGTCCCATCAGCATATCTTCGAATGGGGACTTTGTCTTAGGAGAGAACAAAGGCAGCTTGTTTATAAATACAGCAACAAACCATGTTTACCTATTCCCTTCTGCTGCTGTCATTCACAAAAGAGTTGTGAAGCAGGGCACAGGCTTTAGCTCTTGTCCATGAAATGCACTGGCAGCTTAAGAGCCACAAGCATTTCAACACCCCCAGGTTTCATTTTCCTACCTTTGGAGCAGTAATTGTGTCTGTAAAGGTAACTGTCCTGAGGTTGCTGCTGCCATCGTACAATGTAGTATGAGAGGTTGCCATTGGGAAGAGAGGGAGGATTCCACTTCACAATCAATTGGGATGAAGAATTGGATGCTGAAATAACATCCAAGGGAATGGATGGCACTGGAGGGGGGAGGGAAAAAAAGGAAGGTATTTAAATCTAGAGCATTCTACAGTGTATTTCAATGTAAGCTTCAGAAGTGAATCCCAATCCATTTCCACACTGCAAGAACACCTTCCTATTTCAAAGATAAGATTTCCTACTTATGTCCCACTAACAATGGTTATTAAGGGTTCAACTGCAACCATGGACAGCCCCAATCCAAAACTGCACTTCAAGTCTGAAGTCCTAACTCCAAAAAACTCCCATGGTTCACAATGAAAATAATGTCTGGACAACCACAGGGCTTTAATCCAAATCTTAAAGCTGCTTTCATAATTAATGAAACTTTCTAGCATTATGCACATAAATTCAATTTCTTATGAACAGCAGAACTCACAGAATAATATAATTAGCAAATATGCAGAATCATCAACCTGTTCCTCAAGAGCCCAGGATCTCACCTGCAGGTTTTGTTCGTATATATACAATTTCACTTTTTGCTCCATGAATATGATGGTTTTCCATCATTGTGAGGGTAACAGCCTTAACATAAATGGCATACTGAGTCCAAGGTTTCAAGCCCTGCAGAAGAATTCCAGGATTGTTCTCTTTGTTTGGTGGCAAGTCAACATCAACCATGTTCCAGCTGTTGGAGCCACACGCATCTTGCCCGTCATATTCTGTCACATTTTTGAATGGTCTGAAATATTAGAAGACAAAAAAGAGTAAAAAAATATTTGTTTTCTCCTAAAAATTGTCATACATTCATGAGAGTGCTTCACTTCTATGTTGTTCAATGAAACAAATAAAGCTTACTTTTGTTCGTAGCAAAAAAGAGAATAAAATTAGTACTTATTTCCAAGCACTGCAGAAGTCAAGAGTTCAGCTCTAGCTGCAGGTCTTGCCTTCAGTCACTAGCAGTAAGGCAATGTTCTCCAAGAGAACACTAAAGTTTACCATTTTTTTTTATTCAAACCAGACAGTGAAATGCTTCAGATATATTTAAACTGTAGCTAAGCATGTATGAAACAGAAGCAACTCAAAACAGTTATTGATAGTGGCTGAGCTCTTTCCCATCCATAAAGAATTCAAACTTCCATGACTGGCCTTGAGCAGTCCAACAGGCTTTCCCCTCCCCCTTTTATTTCCACACACCACAAACACACCTATATTATAGTCAAATAGTTCTGCTTGTCAAAGTTGCAACACTGGCACACAAGCATAACAAGTACTATTCTTGTAATTACTTACTACAGACTCATCAGCACTAAGTGCATTGCATCACAGTACACCATCACAATGATGTTCTTTTCCAGGTGATGCTGGACATGAACAATTTGTGCTCTGTCCCTAGCTCCATGTCACTACCAGCATTCTGAACCTCCCTTTCACACCTCCAAACTGCCTGGAGACTTATTAGTGTGTTCATTTGTATTTTTTACTGTTTGAAATATTAGACACTACAAGGACATGCAAAGGCAGAGACACCTCCCAAGATCTCCAGTAACTGCCCCATTCCGTCCTTATCAAGAGAAGACAAATTATCTAGGTGATAGGGCAAATTCCTGATCTGTGATGCTCTCTACTCAACACTATGACTAGAGAAGGAAAGGATCTCAGTAAACATGGTATGACTTCTGAAGAGCTCCACATTAGACTCCTGGCAACACTCAAGTCATCCATCTCAATTTATTTCCACCCCCCTCCCAAACCTGAAAGCTCCTGATGGATTTGGAATCCATTTGTAGGCTCCAAGCAAAACAATTCTCTTTTCAAAGGGAGCTTGTGTTCCAGTAAGAAAAGAATTTGACCAACGTGAAACTTGAGGATGAAACACATAAACTTGATGAGATATCCAACAGACAGAACAAAGCTGTCTGCTCTCTTCTGGGCTGCTCCTGTTAATCTCTGATGACATCTACTTACGCTTCTTTGTAGTAAACAGTGAAGCTAATGAGATCTCTGTAATCCGGAGGGCGATACCGTTCCCATGTCAGCTTAATCCGATTCTTGAGGGTGGTGTTGGACACAAAGCGCAGAATGTGGCTTTCACCTGCACACAAAAGGAGAGGACAGCACAGGACAGAGTTAGCATCGCTTCACCTGTTAGTTTTTGCTGTTTCTTAGGTATCAGTTTTAGTTCATTAGCCTCTCCCATAGTGCCTGGGATACTACAGGACACCAACACCTTTCTCTCTGTAGAGCTTCATTTCACGCTACTACTTTTGAGTGCTTAAGGGTAAGCAGATTTTCTTCTAATGCATCATCAGAAAGCTCCTGAAAACAACTGTTTATTCATAGGCCTGGGTTAGAAGTAATAAATTCATCATTCAGCTCCAACATACAGGCAAAACAGTAACTGGCCTCTGGGTTCTCACTTGCCAGGACAACTTTTGACAACTTCTATTGCTCTGAGGAATGGAGAACACGGAAAGGACAAAGGAGTTCACAATTCTATTCAGGAGAGGCTGGACCAAGAACTCCAGAACTCACTTCAGATACAGCACAACCATTTGATGGCAGCAGCTTCCAGCTACTCCTCTGAGCAGAGCTGGATGGAAGCCGGCAGCTTTGCAATGAATGGCTTCCCACTACCAGCTCCCTGAGCCCTCCAATCCAAAACAAGATAGCATTTTAAAAACTTAATTCTTGGATGAAGAAATTGTCTTCTAAGTGTCAACTGTGAGTTAGTTGCTCATGTTCCACAGAAGCCTCTGAAAAGAAAAGGGTTTTCACCCCTCATGTACTCTGGCACTACTGGTGCTATCTTTCAAAGGCAGCTTAGCTTTTGTTGATTCTTTTCCCCTTCTCAGAGTCAGAAAGCTTTCTGTAATGTTGGTTTTCTTACAAGCAGGCAGCAGCTGGCACTAGCCTCAGTGGTAGTAAGGCCTGGCTGTGTGTCTGTAACTCCTCCAGGACTGCAAGCCTTTGCTCTATTGAATGTGCAAAGAATTGAGTGTGCTTACAACAAGAATCTATGCCATCTGTACTTATGCATCATGCCTAAAGAGACATTCAGCAGAGTACGTGCCCTAGTTTTGTAAACACTATCCAGAACAAGGAGACTTGACTTAAACACAAGATCCAGTTTAATTTACTCAGCTCCAAGAGCACCACAAATAGACCAAAGAAAAATGCCTTGTCAGTTTTAAGACTGAGTGTGAGGTCAAATTTGTAAGCATTCTGTCATCTTCGTTCCCAGATGAGAAATCACTTTTAAATGTGTTGGTTACACCTGGAGACCTGATGTACAGATCACCAAAGCCAAAAGAGGACTTTCCAGTAACTCTGACCACAGCAGAATCCAAAATAAAATGAAAAGGCACTGAAGTTTAGGAGTACTGTAAAACACTAGAAAGTGTTCTCAATTCAAAAGCAAGTAATTTGGAAATAAAGCACAGAAACCCAAGTTTAGAATCAGCATTTCTAGCAACAAGGTAAAATATTTGGCAGGAGCTGAAAAGAAGCTTGAATGTATCAGGAACAGTTTGTTATGGTCTCTGTGGAATTGTTATTCAGCAGCCTTCTTTGTACCAAAAAGAGAGTAGATATTTGAGAGGAAAATACCTCTAATGATGTATGTACATCTGTGAAGGAAACAGAGAAACTGCTCCTTGTTGGATATAGCAGAAGACTAAGTTTTATTTCTCATTTCCCAGGCGTTCCTATTGTTAGATGCTGCTGCTGTCACCAAAAAAAAAGGACATTTGGAAAGCAGTCTTCTTCATCAAATGGTTTTTACAGAGGAGAAAGTGACTATGTAATTGTACATACTTCCACAGCTACATTTAAAACCCTGAACAAGTAGAGCGACTGCAAGCCTGCTGCCATTTCTGAATCCTCAATGCTGCCACGGTCAGCAACATGGGAGTGTGGTGGGGGATTTTTTTGTGACACTTTCCTATGCAGTTTACCTTGAGGTTGTTTTTGTTTACTTACAAGAGGCTCTCTCCCCATTGTTCCTCGGATTTATATCTCCTTTGCTCTGTCGCCCCTTGGTTCCTGAAACCTCCTCCATGCGGTAGATCTCCGAAACACACAGTTTAGGATTAAATGCAAAGTACATTTTCCCCTCCTTGATTGTCAAGTTATGATGGTTCCAGTCCCAAAGCTGCTGAAGATTGTGGTTGTCCAGCACATAAAAGGAGTAATTCCTAGAAGGAAATTTTTACAGGAAAAATATTAGTCTTAACACATAGCCAATTCCAACCAGGAATACCTTAACCAAGAAAACATCAGAACAGTTTCCTCTTATTACTTTCAACTGGTGTTCAGCAGAGTCAAGGATTTTCTTCTCCCCCATGGAGCAAGTTTTCCCTGACTGCTCACTTTGGTCAGAAGGCAGGGAAATGATTGTAGCACAGGACTCCAAGGCTGACATCACCACCTAAAGCCCACTCCAACACGTGTTTTAATAATTGAATAGAAGCTGCTAGGAGAAACATAAATGCACATTCCCTGAACAGCAGGTCTCTACACTGCATTTTCCAGTTTGTGGCAAACAGGAAGCAATAACCTTCCACACCTTATGGGAGGAAAAGCAAGGCACAGCTCTGACAATAAAACACAATTGTGAGCACAGCTGTCTTGCTTATGTTTACAACAGCAACTGTAAGAGTTTGCACCGTGAGGTTTCCTTACCTCTCTACTAGTTTGCTTCTTGGCCCAAAGATTTCCTAGGCTGTGCCAAGTACAGTTGAACCCAGAGATCAAAAGCTGACAGTAAAGAGTTGCAGGGACTGTAGAGCACAGGATCCACACTTCAAAGTACAGAACTAACACCACAGGCAGCAGCGTGTACTCTGTCCCTTCCCTAAGCACAGCACTGGAATAACATCATCAACCTTTATTTCCACAGATAGTTGTGTCTGTAAATCCTATGACAGATATTAAGAAGAAACTCCCAGTACTGCTCAATTGTGCTGAATTGGAAAAAAACAGGTGCAGCAGAAGTAAGACTAGAGGCTCTACATCAGCAGCAAGACAACACCTGCAAAGACACTTACATTTTGGGATAGTAGGGACAGGGATGAACAATTGGGAAATGAGTTAAGGTCTGCATATCTGATCATACAAGCACAGAATGGTTTGGGTTAGAAGAAGCCTTGAAAATCATTGTGTTCCAACCCCTCTGCCATGGACAGGGATACCTTCCACTAGATCAGGTTGAACAAAGCACCATCCAACCTGGCCTTGAACACTTGGGGGAATGGCAACATGGTCTGTGGAAAGCTCCACCAACAGTAACCACATCAATATAAAATTCATTACTAACACAATGAAGCCTTGCAGCCTCTGTAAGCCATCTTGCACTGGTAAGCCTGTAGTTAAAATCCTTTTAACTACAGAGTTTCTGCAAGGTAACAAGGGAGACAAACCATGGTGCTCCTAAGAAGCTGACATTCTACTCATTTATGGTTTCCTTTCAACTATTTCATTTAAAAATTTCCCCTAATTATCAAGACATGATTGCTAATGAAGTTGATAGCTGGTACCACTTCAGGCAGATGATGAGAAGGTGCTCAGCTGACAAGAGAGCATATCTGTGTTCCTGCTTAAACACATCTTGCCAGGAAAGAACAAGAATGTTAACAGTGTGTGGAAATTGACAGCCACCACCAAAACCAGCTTATCTGAGACACCTATTACTCCCTTACAGATGGCTAACATCCCTGCAGCTCCCTGACACGTCACCATAATCAGCCAAGTGATTAAGTGATGGCAACTAAGCTTTTCAGGAAAGACCCAAAACGTTGGCCTCAGATTGAAGACAGGAAACAGAGGTGTGGCTCCATGACTACAGAAATCATCTTCAATATTTAATACAGCCTAGGCTGTCTCCTACTCCCTTCACTCCACTGGGGCCATTAGACACTAGAGATAATTTCTGTATTAAAGCAACGTGGCTAAGCTTTCAAGAGTGTGAATAAATGAGGCAAATCAAGCACACACTGGTGCATGGTGACTGGGCCAGAGCTGGGAGTTCCTGCAGCTCGTGTGTTAAAGCCATCTGCACAACTTTGAGCAGCCACCTGAGGCAAGGCAAACAGGTCCTTATGGGTTTATATATACAATGAAAATATAAATTTGTGGAAGTTATTCTAGCACCATTCAAAGCACCAGGGAAACCACATTTGGAGGGCTACAGACAGCCTCAGTCATAGGAGAGGTACAGAACTGCATGGCTTGAAAGGTGGAGCAGAGGGCAACCAGAGTGCACTTAGGGCTTAGGGTATAAAGTTATAAATAAAGGTTGTATCAGACTTGGGCTTTAACAGCTGTGGAAAATATCAGGATGCCAAGGAGGATAGCATGGAAAGAATAAAAGATTCACTTTAGGAAAACAAAGCACTGCCAATCATACCCTGGAGACAGTAACTAAGGGAATGGCTGAAGACTATGGCCTGAAGGACAAGCTAACCCTCTGAACAGGAGTAGGAGGCACATCTGGTCCCAGGCTCGCCAGAAAAAGCCTCAAGGCGACCTGCATAACCCATGCACACCCACAAGAGAGAATTCCCACAACGTGATGTGTGTCCCCAACTGCAGAGCACCCACAGCTACTCAATAATTGAGTGCATACATCAGAAACCTGCTTCTCACTCTCTCTGCATTCAATGTTGCATCTGTGCACATCCACCCATTGGAAAGCTATGGGGCAGAATGTGAGATCCAAACCAAAAGGGGATGTGAGTGATGGAAACGTTTCAACAATCTGTTAATCATCCTTTATCTCCCTCCACAGTGTGCAGGACACAAAGGGAAAGGGGTAATGATCAGATAAGCACACTGCTAATAAGACAGCAGTGTATGATCCAGAAAGACAAGTGACTTGAACCAAAAAGGGAATGAGAACTGGCAGAGGACTGTGAATGAGAGTGATGGATGAGCTGGCTATGGGAGACAACCAGGCAGCAGAGGTTCATGGCAGACTGACTGCCCTGGGACAAGATGATCAACCCTGCAAGACACAAAGAATGGAAGATGTTCATCTCTCAGCATTGTGACAAGAAGACAGACAGAAAATCCCACTAGCCCTGATAGTTGGGACATCAACCACTAGAGCCCTGCCTCTTTTAGGCTCTCTTGTTCAGTGCAAGCTTGAAGGAGCCAGCTCTGCTCTTCCCTTCCCCAGGGGTTCTTGCTTGTGCAAAGCAGCCTGTGCTTGGAAGGGCTCCAGACTTGCTGCCCCATCAGGAGCTGCCACTTTCCAGCTCTCCCTGCGTGCAATACAAGCACATGGCAGGCACAAGAGCACTTTTCATGTGTCACTGGCCAAGAAGCACAGCAGTGGAGCAAGTTTTAGAAGGTGAAAAGTATGCTGCTTGTCATCAATATGTGTCATACTTTGGAAAACACCCCACGCAGCTCTTCTTCTTTAGTGTGTGGTTGGTACCAATCCTCATTCTTCAAGTTCTCCCTCTTCAGGAGACAGGCCCTGTTTGGCCTGTACTCCTGCTGCTATTTTCTGCAGCTCTGTTTGTTCTAGGGATGTTTTCTCAAGCTAAAGTGAAGAAGGAGGCATCCGCCTGCTCCTGCCTGCACATGCACACTGTGTTATGGCTTGTGAGCATCTCCTCTGAAACAGGTTCAGAAAAAGAACATAAAATAACATAAAATCCTGTTTCCACTTGTAATCTTTGAATTCTGTGTCTTTGAAAGTGTTTTCTGAAGCTGAAAACCCCCTGTCATTTCAGGCAAACAATGGTCTCATGGTGAGTGCAGGGAACAGCACAGCACAGTTCTGCTATGCTATGCCTAGAGCTCTGCATGACAAGCTCTGACCTAGGTCTGAGGGCTCCATCCAGGAGAGCAGCTCTGCAGTGCAGGTCCCAGACCCTTCCAGGAGACAGGGGCAGGGACAGGCACACCTACAACATGGCTCAGAGAGAGACTGAAGGCCCCAGGCTGAGCTGAGACATCCCCTGGGCCCTTGCCAGAAGACAGCGGGGTTGGAGGTTCCAGAGGAGGCCAGTCTCAGCCACTGAGTTAATAATACTGAAGTTCAGTGTTTTCTTGTCCCTTTTGAGAAGTTAACTGATGAGCTTCTCAGTCCTCTCCCAAACATAGCCTCACACCTCAGTGCACAAACTCCCCAACTCACTTTTTGAAACTTCACTTACACATGGAGAGCTCAGGAAGTGTCTTTACAGGCTCCTCTTCAACAAAAAGAAAGCTGAGGAGCATTCAGTCCCCCATGGGAGACTGCCACTGCAGACATGCTCACCACCTGTGTCTACCACTCTTCTCCTGGAGGATGTTATTCATTCCTAAAACACTCACCCACAGGATGACTGCTCTGTTGAAATGCTGTGGCTAGAACAAGCCTGGCTGCTATCATGCTGACTGTCTGAATTCACTAGAATCTGACAATAATCACCCAGGAAAGCAAACCACAAAATCTTCAGTGAGGAGCCATACAACAGCTAAAGAGCCTGTTCACACCTCCCAGCAAGCCTGATAGCTTCTGATGCTTCTGCTCCAAAATGATGTAGAAATCTGGGGGAGGGGGCAAGGGGTGTGGGGTGTGTGTTTTGCTTTTAGAGTGTGTCCCCAGTTTGCTGCAGAAGTTGAAAAACAATGTCAGCATTGGTGCTGTAACAGGAGCTCTTCCTCAGCCACCATCTCCTTGCTTGCTCCTGAAGGCCACAAATTGCTCATTTTCAAGGCACCCAACATGGAGATGCTTTGAAAAGTGCTGCCCACACGCCATCCATCAACACAGCAGCTGCAGTGGACCACAGCAACAAACACACAGCACCTCAGCAGAGGACACAGGGGTCCTTTGAGGAGTCAATGTCAGACTAGAAATGAAAATCCTGCACCAGCCAGTGAGACCCCTCCAGCACATCTCCACTTCAGCCTCCCTGTTTTTTTCCCTTCCCATGGGAGCACATTCACTACAGACATGGTGTTGAAAAGAGGCAATGAATATTGTGAAAACAAAGTAAATTTCCTCTAAACTTCCTATTCTCTGTGATAACCAAGGCAAGCATCAGTGACTGAATAGGAAGAAAGACAGACTGAAGTGCTGTTTTGTTAGGGCAGTTGAATCAAAAGGACAGTGGTGGGGTTGGTCATGTAATGAACAACCATCAGAATGGATCTTAAGTTGACCTCCCTCTCACCCCTCAAGGCAATGCTGGCCTAAGCAGCTATTGTTCCAGCAGCCCAGTACTTCCCAGGTCGAGACCCCACTGCCTGTTGTTCATAACTCTGCCAAAGGAGTAGTTCAAGCTCAGTCCTTCCTTGTCAGGTGCCTACTTCCATCCGAGTATTTTTGGAAATGCTATTTAGACTGTGGTAATGCCTGAATCATGCTAGATTCTTTCCAAGCAAAGAGACTGCCCTGATCCAAAGTATGTAACTGCAGTGATTTCCTAGCATGGATGAATTTTAGCACAAGTAGCTCTTCAGATCTATTTTATCTCCCCCACTCAGTCCCATTTTCCTCTTCAAAGCTGCATCTATTTACTTCTCTGTTTGGGAATCCCATTTCAAAACCTGCCATCTTCCTTCCTATCAGCTCTGCTTGCTGACATACCAGGTACCATAAAAATAATTCCTCCTTGAAACACAAAGCTGAACTGAAATTTAAGGAGAGTAAGGGAGAAAGGGGGGAAGAAGAAAAGACCAATCAATAGCTGGGGTATCTGTGAGAGCAAGGCACAGTGTAAGTGGGCAGGATGAGCCTTGTTCTCAGCAAAGTGACAAGCCTCTAGGATTTGCAATTAGAAACAGGCTTTTCCATAGAGCCAGTGCTCTTACTGAGAAAGGCAGCATGCTTTTCAAGTGCAGGCTGAAGAGCTGCCCTTTAACTGGCTCTGTCAGATGGTGGAATTTTAAGAATTTAAGGCTGACCAAAGACTAGCCTGAGAGAAAGAGGGAGGTTGTGAAGAATCCCTCATGCCGTAACTTTATCCTGTCAGGGCAGATAAATCAGACACAAGCAACCTTTCCCATGACCCTCCCACCACCTTTTCTTCTATGATTTCCCCAAATTCTTCATTTACTAGTTCTTTCATTACTGAGGGAGACTTTTTTTCTCCCAGAGAACAATGGTTTAAACTTGGGGTAGCTACTTGATTCAGGAAGAGAAAGAGCAAGACAGTTTGCTGAAGGACCATCACCACACCTCAGCACTGCAACAGCACTGCAAGTTCTGTGGAGATACAACCTTTTGTCTTGACTGTCTCTCACCTTCACAGGAAAACAGCAGTTACATACAGCAAAAAGTATTACACACTGTGGAATTACAGAAGCAATATAACCCTCAGCAAACATTTCAAGGGATCAACTTTACTTTTCCTGACCACCCTTTCACCTGCTCAATAGGAAATTCACTTAATGTTAACATTTCAAGGAGTTGCAACCAACTGCAATTTGTTATCTATTTCATACTAGTTGGGTGACTTCCAGTTGCCCTCCCTGGTTAGTAAAGTTCAGGTTTCCTTTCTGCTGACACTCTCCATAAAATTCTGATAATAATAACAGTAAAGAATTGCAAGGAAATGCAACTGTTTCTCAAGATCCTCTTCTCACACAGAGCAAAAAGAACAAAGATGCTTCCTGGATGTAAAGAATCTCTCTAGAACAACCTAAAGTGAAAAGCAACAGCAAAGCCACCATAAAAAACCCCTCCTAATATACTCAATTTAATATGCTGATTTGGCTAGTAATCCAAATGAGTGATGACTGTGCAATGGTGTTCATCAGGAGAAAATCACTGCATGTTAGTGGAAGAGAAGACTCTATAAATGGGATGTTAATATTTATTAGGAGACTTAATTCTCTGCAGCATTCTATTAAAGTGAAATTGCATCTACAAATATCTGAACACTTACCCATCCACCTGCTCCTCTCCCAGAATGTATCTCAGGTTCTTCAGGAAAGACAGAGACACTAAAGCATGGGAATGCCGAATCTTCACATAGCCTGTGACTGTCTCAATCAGACCCATAAAGTTCTCCAGTTCTGAGGCAATGTTATCTACAGGAAGAGAAATGGAATTTTATTATTGCAGAATTCAAAGCTTTAGCTGCTATTCTGCTTAATGCAGCATTAGTTCACTAAAAGAAAAAGTTGGTATTTATTGCTTTTGAAAGTGAGAGACACTGGTATTCCTCCCCCAGTAACAGTTGCCTGTGCAGACAGATGGTTAAAAGACAAAATAAAGCCACAGTGGAAACCAGTCCTGCTTTTCCATGCTGGTATACCTGCTTTTTCCATGGACATTGCACACTGAAGCCAGCACCAAATGTTATGCCAGAATTCTGGCAGGGATGAAAAGACCCTTGTGTAAATGTACACATCCACAAGACTGGAACTGCTCTTCGGCTACAGAGCAAAGCTCAGGCAGAAAGCTCCACTGGAACACAGGATGAGACTGAAGATGAAGAGGTGGAGGTCTGGTCTTCTCTGGGGCATAAAGCACTGCTTTCAGTAACCCAAAAAGCTTTGGCTACAAAACTGACAACTCTTGATGAAACAGCAAAGATAAAGCTGTACAGATGTCCTCATGCCATGGAGCGTGCTCCATACAGCTCACTTAGGGTGATTTTCTACCATAAATTATTCAAATGTCCGCTGAGCAAGCTCTGCTCTTCACTACTGCCCCTCCCTAGGAACTCTACTGTCCCTGCCTAGGTCTGCATCAGCCCATCCATCCTTCACTAGGCTCAGGTTCTGCAGTCCTCACCTCCAGCACCCCCCAGCCCGCTCTCATTGCCTGCTGTCATAATCCCGCGGTTACGCTGCCGTTGCGAGGGGAGGTTTCTAAGCACTCAGGGTGGCAGAAGCTGCTACAGGGTCTGACTGCTGCCAGAAACAAACCAAAGTCCTAACAGATGGCTGAGAAGCCCAGTTACCCAATACCAATGGCTGGTTCCCATATCAAGTAAGCTGGGAGGAAGCAGATGCTCTTCAGCACTCTAAGATAATACCTTTAAAACAAAAAAATCCCCACACTTGCCCCTGCTAAGTGGAACATCTCCTGGAAGGGAAGATTGTACCTGGAGCAGTGAGACCATGAGTGAAATAATCCACATGCTGCTGTTTCTAAACCCTAAAGTTTTCATTCAGCAGGAGGAAGGCAATCAAATGTATCTCAATCTTTCAATCTTATTCATGAAACCAAATGGGACCTTCCAAAGGCAGATACATTTCCAATAAAAACCTAACAGTGATTTTTACTGTGCTTTTTAAGAGCTCATCAACTGTCAACACTTCCCTGGCTGATGAATCACCACTCTGACAAATTTAATCCAGAGCTTGTTCAAGACATGTGACACAAGGTGGCCAGCTCACTAGTAATGACCATCCAGAGGCACAGTGCTAGGCTTTATATGGGCTCCCAGCACTCTGGATCCCATGTTTCAGCAAAACACCACACCTTGCCTTAAAAAGTGAGGACAGGCAGTCTTACAATTCTATGCCTTACTTGCAGACAAGTTATTTACCTACCCAAATGCAAGGATTTTCAACTTTTCCACCTTCTCAGCCTTTACTATGCCTTTGGGACTACTGCTCATCTCACTGCTAATCCTGGCTCCTTGTCTTGCCAAAACAGCTAACAAAAATACCAGCTTTCACTGCCTTAGAACTTGGTAGCTGAATACCTATGCCATCTGCATGGCAGAGGCTGGTGCCACAGTGGGCCAAGTCAAATAGGAGCACTTCTACAGACTGGAAAGCAAAAAGTTTGCTGAGTTTTTAATATTCTTCTTGTGCTGACAGACAGAAAGAAAACTCTTAAGAGCAGCCTTATCAGAGGGTTCCTACAGAGAGGGCAATCACTTACTCCCACGGCGGATGTTGATCAGCAGATTTCCCTTGAGAATTGTGCACCCCTGCAGCATCTGTGCTGAAGTAACAGAGTCAATGGTCTTCGTTTTCTCATCCTCACAAATTTTGGGGCAAGGCCCCTCACAAGGACTGCAGAACATGCTGTTAGAAAAGAAAGGGAGACCAAAAATAAGCAATGCAACACGACTCTTGAGGCTTCAGATGTTATAAGACATTTCCCTCTAAAGCTTAGACAAATCCTTCAAGCCAGAATGGAAGTTCCCCTGTTTCTGCAGAGTGCTGCCCACTGGACTCCAGAGAGACTGAAGCATCATACCTCCCATTTCCAGCAACATGGGAGTGAATGAATGGACTCATACCTACTGTCTGCCAGCTTCTGAAAGGCTTTCTGGTCCTTCCAAAGTCAAAAGGCACAAACCCAGTACCCTTGCAGAAAGATCACCCTTCTCATTTATGCAGGCAGCCTCAGAGTGCTGTGAAGTTTTGAGCTAAGCCAGGCCCAACCTCCAAAAATAGGCCAACCAGGAGATGGGAAAACACTGTTTGAGCTCTTATAAAGTTTTCTGTCTCTATGCCCTTAAACCAACATGTGAAGCTCAGCAGCAGGGAATTCCATGCTGCTGGCCATTTTAACTTGGGAAAGACAACTGTGGGAGCATACAGACACGCGTGGAGAAAGCAAGCAGTGAATTAGTTACTATTTCCTGTCACTTATTAAAGTAGCAAGTTTAAACAAACAAAGATGTATCTTGATGCGAGGCAAAATGAATTTGCATCAGGAATTGGGAGAGACAGGCCAAAAGCCCAAGCAGGTTCAAAATGGATTCTACAGAGGTAAAGACAAGAGGTCCACCAGTGACTATTAAACATCAAAACAATCACCACCTGAACTCAGAAATCAGATTGCCAGAAGCTGGGAA
This sequence comes from Galbula dea, assembly GCA_013399015.1. Classification (NCBI taxonomy): domain Eukaryota; kingdom Metazoa; phylum Chordata; class Aves; order Piciformes; family Galbulidae; genus Galbula; species Galbula dea. The sequence goes on along the minus strand of VWZX01000349.1, from coordinate 2,403,419 downwards.
GAAACACTGCAGCACAAGCTCACTTCTCCTGCTTCATGTAACTCAGAAGCATTTATAAGCATTTTTTAGTGGCCAAAACTCAAGAAACAAGATCTTAGGCCAGGCAGCCTTCTGGCTCCAGCAGATTTTTGAAGGCTCCACGTTTCACTGCCTGCACACTCATCTCAAAACTGAACACTTCATGTGTGCACAAAACATGGCCCCCGATCAGTCCTCGTGATAAATGCCATTTCCCAATTCAAGGTCATTTCTATTTTTCAATTTGTTTTAGCACTTTCCTTCATATTTCATTATTACTTACTCCACCTTATCACTTTAGTGGAGAGAAATGAAAAAGAACAAACCCAGCTCCAAAGTCAAAGGCTTCTGATGGCAACACTGATGAACACAGACTTACTATTTACTCTTTTTAAAAGAAACTGAACCCACTTCCTCCTGAGGCTTAAAGAAACATATAAATTGATAATATCAGTTTTTCATTCATAAAACAATAAAAGAAAGAAGCTTCCTTCTCCTAGTAGTAAGCACCTATTTCAAAACCCTGCACTATAACATGCCACAAGCCACCAAAAGCTGCCAAAACAAGCAAGAGGCATCCAACTCAATGTACAAAGAATGCTGGAAACCCTTCCCATTTGCAACTATTTGTTAACACCACCTCTGGGGAACAAAACATTCACCAGCCTCGAGTTACAGCTCTTTTCAACCTTTGCAGCAGAGCAGGACACCGAGATAAGATAGGATGGCCATGCACTTCAGAGTAAGCAGTTCAACCAGCTGGCACTACAAGCTCAAGTAGATAACAAAAGAAACATTTCCCAGGTGAATATCTGGATTTGAGCAGAGGCAATGTTAAGTTGCTCACATTCTAATGTCAACCAGAGACTGCCTTAGTGTTTGATCAAAGGGATGACACACATGAATGCACAGACACGCAACTGGTGCAGGTATCACCACAGCTACCTTTTTCAAAGAACCCAACATCTTAGAACCGCCTGCAAAGACACCTTTTTAGCATAGCACCGTAGCACTACATATTTTAGCATGCTGACTACCCTCTACTCAAAGCCCATGACTTCCAGGGGTCTGTAGGTAACTAATACTTGCTTAAACCACTGGCAAAATATGAAAATCCTAAGCACGCACCACTCCAACTGTTGGAATTAAAGAGCAGGTGAGTGACATTCCTGCAAGAAACTATTCTGTATAATACTGGCAGCTGCTGCATTATATTTGTCACTGTCTTACATGATTGCTCCCTTCTAAAACACCATTGTTATCTTATGGAAACAGTAGAAAAGGGGAAATAAAAATGAAACCCATTAAAGAACACGTGTCTAACATGAAAGCACACACAAAGCAAGTAACATGCAGTCCAAGATAACTCCAAGGGATCATTCTGTGCGATAACGGTCATCAGTCAACCTCCAACCTTGTGTTCCTGGCCTTCCACTTGCATTTTGTTCCTGTCTACCTGAAGATCTGGTTCTGCACTGCACTGATCTCCTCCAGTCCTTCAGAAGACTCAGTGGTAAAGGACAAGGGCAGGACCACACCCAGTCAGACCTTTAATCGACGAATTAATTTAATCGACGAATAAGCAAGCCTTTACCAGCAAGTCATAGAATTCTCCACTCTATGATCTCCTTTCTACCTAATACAATTTGCAGCACACACCGCCACAGCAGAGAAGGTGGAAAAACCCCAGACAGGACAACCTCCAACTGCCTTTCCAGGAGCTGCGTTACCTTTGGCTCCCGTTGCGGATGAAACCGGAGGGGCACTCTGCCATGCACTCATCGTTGTGGATGACAAACCTCTCGTATTCACTCGTTTCGGTGGCAGGGACTTTGGAGCAGAACTCTTTCGTCACACAGCGCCAGCCCTCGAACTTGTAGGTGTTGGGAGGGCAGGTGGGCAGGCAGACTCCTTCGTAGTAGTAATTGCGGCAGGCGACGCAGGCGGTGTTGTTGTCGGGCGCCGTGCAGCTCCCTAAGCATTCGGGATGGCAACACTCGTTTTGGTCTGTACAGGCTCGCTTGCCACATGAGCTGGGGCACACTGCAAGACAGAAAGCAAGGTAGCATGAACCAGAGGTATTAACTAAAGTGACTGGTATTAAAGAATGAACTTGTATCTGTACAATTCTATGCCTTTGTTCCTTGGGATCTGGAGTATCTCTGCAAAAGAACCCACTCATGTAAAACTGACTGTTCTGGTTTTCTGAGTTTTAGTTGCCTGAAATATCTTTTTCTCAGATCAAATTTATAACATGAACCAACTGAACAAGGGAAATTGCTGAAAGCAAGATCAACATAAGGATAATGGAAATAGGCAAATACTGGAACCTATTCCATAGCCCCAGTATTATGGCTGTTGGGTTTTTTTGAGTGTTGACTTACTGTCTTTCTAAGCATTTCTTGTCTTTCTTATTTGAACTTCAAATGGGTCTTTTACTGGCAAGAAAGAAAGCTTCCCTTAAACAACTTAATTACACTTGTACAATAAAGCACTATACTGTAGCGCACATGGTTAGGTTGACCCCAAAGTAGCATCCCAATGTTGCTTATGTATGCAAAATGAGGTTTAATAAAGTACAGATGGCAGACATCAAATACTGTTGAATCACTGAGCTACTATTTTCCCCTAAAGAGTGTTACAGAATTCTGCCTTATCCCCAAATTCTGGCTTCAGAAAACAAAATACGAAAGGGAGGGGAAAAAAAAACAGGGTGCAAATTTATGGAGATGTAAATTTTATGTGAAAGCATTTCAGCATTTCAGCTTGGAACACGAAGACATGAACAAAGAGCAGAATCATCAGCAGACAGGCTCACCACTGTTAGATCAAAAGAAGTGGCAGCATTATATTTATGTAATAACAACATTTTGATTACAGCGTTGTATGGCCTTTTGGCCATGGGAGTTGTGTGCCAGAGGCTCTGTAAACAAACACAGATAGGAAATCTGGTTTGCATTAAGTAACTGTTTTCCACTTTCTAACTTAGCTAAAACACAGTACCAATAATAACAGCATTAACCAAAATTTCAGTAGTACAACTACAGCAAGATCCAAGCAAAGCACCACAAGACATTTAAACTGAACCAGTTGAGCAAAAGGCATGTAAACAGCAAGGAAATTAATATCCCAAAATGAACACAGAAGCAGCAGAGCCCAGCCTGTAGAGAAAGACAATGTTGACAGAACTGTAACAGTTCCACACAAGCCCTGCATTGCAATTTATCTTTCAGCTTGCAACTACAGTGGTGTTTTCATGCAGTAGTGAACACCCTAAAACCTTGCCTCTTCCTCTTCCCATAGACTTACCAGCATGTAAGCTGTCCATGACACAAGACCAGGAGCATGGCAGTGCTACTGAGCAGTTTTAAAGCACTACAAATAAGGTTCATAGCTCTGCATCAGGACCTACACATCCTATGTTGAGTTTTGGCTACGAGAAACCATTTTCTGCCAGCTTTAGAGCACTGTACACTTTGAAAAGCATTTCTTCAGCTGCCATCAGAGCATTCTGCATTTCTCATCAAAATGGTTCTATATTGATCTCAATTTTATTTACTAGGTTTGTTGGGGATTTTTTTGAGCCTTAACTGTCAACTTTGCAAGTTTAATTAAGTGTCTGTGTACGAAGCTGGGTTCTCCCTGTACAACTAAGGCTAAGAAAGGCTTTATGAAGGGAATTCTGCCTGCAGGTATTCCCTAAGTAACTTGATAGCCTTACCAGCATCTCTCCCCTGTATTAGCAAGTAGCTATGAAGTATCAGCAGCAGCCCAGCTTCCAGCATCTGACAGTGCTGTTGCTTGGACATAGGTAGCCACGCACTGCTAACACAACAAGCCAGCATTCAAGATAGCTCGGATATGCTGAAGCCAATGCAGTCAGGTCTGCTGCATGAGGAGGTGCTAGGGAAGCTGCCCAAGAGCTCATCTGTCTTTTCTAATTAGAAAAGAAACACTACTGAACCCTGCAGCCCTTTCCTTCCACATGCTGCTGTTCCACCCCAACAGCACTGCTGGCACCACTGCTCCTTCCCTGTATGCTCAGTTTTCCAGAGTGAAAGCAGGCAGAAAAGTAGAAAGGGGGAGGCTACAAGAACAAGGAGGTGGGAGCATGGGGATGACTGATGCCTGCCCAGGTAGCACAAATATCACATGCAAGCCAGAATTCAGAATATTTTTGCAGAGCCAGTTCCTTGCCAGACTACTGAGAGCAGGAATGCAGAGAAAATCACTCTTAAATAATGCACTGCATAAAGACACTGGATTTTTTTCTTTGAAAGGGAAGAAACCCATACACACTAAACCACTACTCAAAAACAAGGATGCAGCTGTGTATTTTTTCTGATGGTAACCTGCACCAAGGTAAAAGGAGTAGTCTGCCCAGATGCCACCTTAGTAAGGCATCACAAATTGCCTCTCACCTTGAGGTATACAGCACCACTTGCATCTGTGATTACTAAAGGGATTTAAAAAAATAAAAAATCAGTGAGTCTTGCTAGCAGATGGACTGCTGTTCTGAGTGGGTGCCAGAACTCAAGGCTTCATGTGGTAGCTACATTTCCAGTTCAAAGCCCTACTAAGAAAAAAAAACAAAACCCCACCACACACACTCCTCATGCCTCCACAAAGTTCATTACCAGATGTATTCAATAACTACATGATTTCTTTGTTTCATCTAGGCAATTTGCTAAAAAACAAATGTTGTTACATTAAGTCTTCAGATAAATACACTAGGAAAAAAGACTGAGTTTATTTCATTCTTGAGAAAGAATTTGTATTCCCTCACTGCCTCTGCCATTCATGAACAGTCTGCTACACAAACAGGATTCCCTGCATCTCCTGGTAAATCTGCTGACTCTTGTCTGCAGAAATTTAGAGTGAAGCTCAGAAGGATACACAAGTTCACATGAAAAAGGCATTAATGAAACAGGTTTTCAAAACTATAGTAATATTTTAATCAAAATCATTAAGAACAACTCTTGGAAACTTTTTGAAGATCATTTTTGAAAAGCTCAGCAACCTCCCTTCTCTCTCAGTCCTATTTTCTGCTGCTTCTTGCTAACGTTGGCATAGTTTTCAGCCTGGAGACAATAAGGGTATCCTGTTTCTTTGAAGAGGCACAAGAAGAACTTGTATGTGTGTGTGTGTAGGATTATGAACAAAAACTCTTCTTATCTGCCTTACATGCCAGTTCCCTCAGATACTGGTGTTATAAAAATCTTACTAAAGAACACTGCCTAGCCTCACAGTCCAGCCCCATTCATCCTCCTCCCTGCCCTCCCAAACTGTGCTACTAGATTTGCACCAAAACATATTTTCAATGGAGGTTCCACATTACTTTGGTTCAAAAAATCCCCTGAAATTCACTCAATAACTTCTTGACTTTAATCCACATTCCAGCATTACAAAGACAAACATAAGCAAATATTGGGCTGACATTTGGGGACAGAACTTATCAGCCAGGTACAACAGTGCTTAGGATCATGAAGGTTGATGACTATATACAAAAAAACCCAAACAAATCCTTGCTGACAAGTACAAGGGCAAAAAAATGCTTAATTGTCATCACATGGAGCTATCAAGATAATGGAAAATTTCAGAGACCTTGGAGGGCAGCCACGGAAGAAAGAAGTCAAAGCAAGACCTGGAGAAGGGCAGACCCTTAAGCAGTTTCATGACTGTATTAAAGAGATGATGAAGGCCTGACTAGACCAGAGTGTCTATTTACATTTAGGGAGTGAAAATACTGAACAATCATCAGATCTTCAGAGAAGGACATTACAAGAGTACCAGCAGCCACAAATCAAGTTTACTGGAGCAAAACCAACAACAGCAGTCTCTCTGACCATCTATGCTTCACACTCTGATTTCTGTCAAGTTTGCCCTGTCAATGAAATCCTGGAAATTTTCCAAATACTACTAAACACTCTGATCTCTCACTAAAAAAAGAAAAGCATCAAAATATTTATTTCCAAGATGTTTCACCTTCTGAGCAAATCAGACTAAAACCTAGCATACAGATACCTTAAAACTAAATGCAAAGTTCTTACAAAGAGGAGCTCCAAGAGAATCTGACTCAGAGACTTCTTATCCTCAATTAAAGTCCCCAAGATGCTACATTAAAATTGCAAACACAAAGCAAGGCTGGGAAATCCTCAAACACAACTCTCCAAAACAAGCAAGAAACAAATCATCTCTCTGTATTTACAGCAGTTCCTTTCTGGATAGCCTCATGCTAAGGAGGTGCTACTAAGTTTGCCTGCCACCATCCAAACACCTCCCTGCTGTTAGTTGAAGTGCACACGAGGCCAAAGCTTGCTGCAAACACCCTGTGTTGACATCACTGCCATTGTACAGCTTGGACAGACAAAGTCTTCTTATCACCTCCTAGACGCCATGATTTGGGCAATGACGAAAGAGGAAAATCAGGTGAATAAACAATCAGGCCCAGGGAGTGCAAATGCAGCCAGAAGAGGAAGACTTCTGGCAAGCTGAGGCACTGGCCCCTGCCAAGGATGGCTCGGTGCCAGTCACATGCGGGCGAGCAAAAGGTTGCCAAGTGTGGGATAAATATTTTTTTTAAAGATTCTTTCTCTCCTTGTAAAATGAGATTTGAGCTTTCCTTTTTATCCTCTTTCTGCTTTTTTTTTAGAGCATCCTTCACATAAAATAATGTTTTAGAAAGGAAAGGGGGGGGGGCAAAAAGCCTCGCTTTGAGCAGAGACCAGAGAAGGAAGGGAGTGTTTTCTCCTAGCCAACTACTAAAAAAAATCAGTTGTCTAAATTTATCCACAAAGACAGAAAAAAACCCTGTCAGTTTTGGAATGTTAATCCCTCTACATGACAGAATTTTTAAAATATCACATTTTAATGGTCTAAACTTTGGTATGATCTCTCAAACAGCTGACTTCAAATGCTCAAGCAGCACATACAAGATCTGCTTTCTTTTGCCCAGTACACTGTGAGAATAGAGAGACTGGAGAGACATTACTCAGAAAATCCAGTTCCAGTGATTCATGGTCAGGGCTGGAATCAAGTCACTACAGAATAAAGGCTGCAATAAGGAAATCCACATATTAAATACATGCAGTAACATGTTCCAGTCACAGCCATAAGGGTACAAGTCATCTCCAAAGAACTGAATGGGTCACTTAGAGCAGCTGTAGAAAATCTTTGTATTCCTACAGAAAACAGGTATGACCAAGATATTAAGAACAGCATAATTTTTGTCTTCTGTTTACCCCCAGCACTCTAAAACTGGTTCTCTAATGTTCAGTGAAAATTCTGAAGGAAAAAAAACACTACCATATCGAACTTCACAATGTATGGCAGATTTTGAAGTTAACTGCCAGATCTCAAAAGGTTCAGTTCAACCAAGCACTGATACTAGGACTTGAAAGTGGTCATCTCTTTCCTCTTTAAACCTAGGATGTAAACAATCATGCCCACCAGTCAAGTATTTGGATAGATCCATACAAACTAACACCAAGAAGCAAGAAGAGGGCATTAAGTCTATAGTCTACATCTGACTCAAGATCAGTTCACTAGTCATGTGTTTCCATATTTACATCCCCAGCACTACCACCCCACTTTTATCTGGGAGACCCTTCCAAGGATCTTGAAATTATTCTGAGGCTGTTCTGTGAGTTTTTCTCTTCCCACTATACAAATCCAGCTGAAGTTTAACTACATCTGATCAGCTTCCACACAAAGCTTTTTGGTCTTGGTCTTTTTGCTACTTGGTGCTTCGGTTTGTCACAGATACTGGATGCCACATCTGTTAAGTGAAGAAACTGAGGTTGTTCTGAGGTTCTGGATGCCTCATCACACCAAGGAATTTGCCTAACCTGACATCAGCCCACTAACTGCTCAATTTTTAATCATATGAAAGACAGGTAAAGGAACCTACTCTTGTACACCACTTCCCAGGATTTTATGGTTGAGAAACACCACACTAAAAGCCTGTATAGCCCAATAGACCAGCAGTGGGATCCAGCTGCTCAGATGGAAGCACTTGTAGATGTTTCTAGAACAAATGAAGTGGAAAAAAGAAGCAGAGACAGACTAGGAGAAGAAAGCCCAGCACCACTCAGAACCTGCAGACTCTTGGATGCCACCAGATGCTGTAAGGCCTATGAAACAGAGAGGAAACACTCATCAGGCAATGAAATGAATGCTTTGCTAAAACATATTGTTGTGGTGAGGTATTCAATGACCTCCAGTGTTACAGGCTTTTTTTTTTAACTTCACCATTAGTATTTTCCCTTCCCCTCAGAAGTTTTAGTACATGAAACATTTCAGACTAGTCACAGCCCCAAAGAGCCAGAGGTCCCTGGCATGCTTTGTACACACAAGTGCCTCAGAGTAACAGACCCATAGCTCTCCTCCTCAGCTGCAAAGAATGGAGCAGCCTATTAAAAACACCAGTTTGAAGGCTGATGACCCACCACCACCACCACCACCTCTTCTGGCCATCTATCATTCATTCTTTACCCTAAGAGTTACCTCAAAACAGCTTCCAGGTTTTCCAGCTGTGATACATAACAAGATGTGTGCTAAACCCATTTTATTTAGAGTGACTAGAGGACTCGGGGACACTATTTGGCACAGTAAAACCTCCCATCCCTTCGGGTTTTCTGCAAGTGAAGCAATCAACCCTGCTAAAAGCTCCAGCAGCATTACAGCTACTCACATCAGACTGAAATGGGAGCAAATGGAAATCTGAGTGAAGAAAACAACTACCTTAGAGCACAGTCAACAGGAACCAATGGATAGTACAGTCACTCCATTTGCTCCAAAATGCGTAATACCAACGAACAGGAAGGTGCAAATAAACACAACTTATTGACAAACACAAGCAGCACAAATTGCATTCTCTTTCAAAACAGTTTATGTTGCCCAGCACAACCCAGACTGGCATCATTGCAGCTGGCACTTGAGAGAAAGAGGAAAAAAACAAGTCCATTTTGTCCCTTCCACGCCAGCCTGAATTCAGTACATAAACAAACCCAACTGAGGCAGATACACAAGCATCTCTCAGGCATTCAGGCCAGTTTTACTCTATCTTGATCACTAGGTAAACAAAATTGGTTGGGAATGTTTGCCCATCAGTACTGCACTGCTCTAGAAACGTTTCATCTATGAAAAGGGAAATCTCCCCCTGGAAGACGCCAATCAAAAGGGTAATGCTGATGCCAGTGGGGCTGACAGCAGGAAAGCGAGGGTCACCCTGCAGCAGTGGAAGCTGCTCCCTGTCCACTGCCATCATCCACCTCTCACAGTCCCCAATTTGTTCAGCTTTCTTAAAGGGGCAACTGTAGTTCCTGAATTATGCAGTAACCCACAAAGATAAAGGGCTGCTATAGAACAGCTCTGAAACAAATTTTTGTTCTTTTCGGTCAAGATTAGGAGCAATATACTGCTTATTGCTGCTTGAAGCTAGATTTAACCTGCCTGTATTCCAAATGCTGCAAGTGTAAGGCAATAAGCTCTACAGGATTTAATTAACATACTGCAAACAAGGAGTGTTGGTCAGTCATCTCCTGGCAAAACCCCAGCTGGAGGAAGAATACTATTCACATTCCAGATTTATTCTAAAGGAGTAAGACAGTTTGATACCATTATCACATTGGCCTGAAGCATGTAGTTCTCTTCATGCTGAAGGATAATGGCAGTTTAATCTTGGGCAAGAGAAAAAGTCACTGTTTTGGAGGGACCCAACTCCTGCTTTGTTTCAGAAATGCCCTTTGCAGTTGTGCACTAAGCCCATCAACAGGCTTAGCCATTCTGGCACAAACCACAAAACATAATGCTCCTCTTAGAGGGAGACACCAGCACTGCTCCAGTCAAAGGCTAACTGCCCTACAAATAACTAAGAAAAGCTTCAGTAAAACTAATGTTTACAATACACACAGTAAGGCAAACCTAGAAAGTTTTTGCTCATTTCCAGACAGGATACCTTTGTCAACAACATCTAACAGAATCTCTTTTTTGAGTTTTAATTATCAGAAAGATCAATATTCAAGGAAACAGCCAGAAGGAGTAAGAACATTCAAACTGTTTTACTACAGAGCCAGTTTTTCCAAGCTGTTCACCTACTAGTGAGGCAGCCCACTAAGAAACAGGATTAAGAACTAGATATTTAGGAACCTGAGAAATTAAAAACTACAATGGAAGGGCAAAAGAAGATAAAAGAATATCAATGGTTTGGGAAGCTACCAGAGAGATCTGGGTGCATTTGTTCTAAATTATGGGCTAGTAAGTCTGGGGTATGTCATCACTTCACCATACTTGCAAGTTGCAAGTGAAAGCATCCTGTTAAGATCAACATCACTTCAAAGAGTATTAAGGCAATTATGTTCAAAATGGTTAAACAAAGTATTTCCTTCAGGACTTCCAGAAATACAAGAGTGTAAGCAAATCTGAGAGCCATGAAGGTTGTGCTCGTGAGATCCACACCAAACAAAAGGTGAGCTCGTACCTTGATTTTAATAATCATGAGATTTTTTTTTTTCATTTTTCATCTTTACTATAAACACAGAGGGAAGCAGATTGGAAGATTACACATTAATCCATCTCTAAATGCATTTTAACAAATATACAGGCAACATGGGCACCAGAAAGAACACAACTGACTTGCAATCTGTATTAGGATTATTTTCTTCTTGTACATCATGACTGTGGATGGAAGCATTTCAGAAGGAAAAGGGAAAATGTTACCTTTTCAGACTTGATGCAAATTGCTTTCCTAGTCTGTAAATCATCCTGAACACTCTGGACATGAACTTTTCACTCCATCCTACATGGTTTGATCTCCTAGGAACAAAAGTGCTGCAACAGTTGCCCATTTGCTTGCAGGTTACGGAATAGTTCTGTCTGCAGCTAGAGGAGGTTGAGCCAGGGAGCAGAACCTGCTTTGAGATGCACAAGGATGCTTCCCATCACAGAGGCACAGGACATTGCTGCAACCCCAAAGGAAGCCCCAAGAGAAGTGCTGCAAGTTCAGCAGCTCTGAATCCCCAGCTTGCTTCAGTCAAGCACAGGCTTGAAACACCTGAGTTAGAGGAGCTGGAAAAAAGTGACCTGGGTCAGTGAGGGGCACTGATGGGAACAGCATATGGGGTTGCTCAGGGGTTTTTCTTCTGAGCTAAGTGGAGGATGACACGATGTTATCCAGCCTGCACTTAGTCCACTATCTTTCAAAACATTCTCCATTAGGAGACAGAACTATTTTGCTTCTTCCAACACACTGATGAAAGAAACTGAAGGAGGGAAACCATACTTGACTGAGCCACCCCCCAGAAACTGCAGACACACATGATACACTCACAGGACAAATGGCTCACAGCCCACTGCTGCCCACGTAGCAAATACAGTGTTAATACTTGGATGTGTGAGTTGTCTCTGCTTAAACACATGCTTTTGAGGAATTCTTGTTAGTATGACTGGAAAAAATAATCATGACATTGCTTTGGGCTTTCTAAATCCTTTCCTGTAGTAAGGATTTGTGATCAGATTAGGGAGAACCAGACAGCTTTATTTATTTATTTCTAGGAAGGACAGTCAAGGTGAGCTGTACCACTGGATCTGACAGGGGCTCCAGGCTGCAGCAAAGTCTGCTCAGCACTACTGCCTGGCTGCTCTGAAGCTAGGGATGGCATCAGCTGGCCCTTATTAAAGAAAAAAGGGGGGGATTCATGTTCTTGGTACTGGCACGAAGCGGGAAGCACGCTGCTTCCCACTCTGTTTCTGCTAGAGCTTCTGGCACGTTTGAGCTACGCTTTTCTCCTCCGGTACCTTTTCTTGTCATCTCCAGTCACATTCACATGAACATATAAATACAGAGATCCTCACGCTCTGTGTACACCAGAGACTTACACGGATGCTCTCAAAAAAGAATATTCTTTTCACACACTAAAAAAATTATAGAGAGTTATTTTAAATTCAGAACTGTTTGTATATTCCTTATAAGTTTATAAAACTCTCACTGTCCTCCCATGACTAACGAAACTGGAATTGAGAGAGTATTCTATATTTATAACTCGTCTGGTTGCTCATGCCTATGGCCCTATTTCCACCCTCCGTTACTGTACACAGAGCTATGTGAGGTATTGTGGGTTCCCAAACTTCACCCATTTCCTAACAAGGCAGGCCTGTGTCCCGGAGGAACAAGCTGGGGGCTGTTTCGTTCAAGCATTGGCCGGACTCAGAGGGAGAGGCCTTGAGCACTGTGGTTTTGGCAGCTCTTCACAAAACTGGTATTAGAGGCCATTTCTCTGCAATTACATGCCTAACTGGCACTGGATTGTGTATCGATGCTACTGATACAGTGTCTGCAGCCCAGGAGCGGGCACAGCCCAAACCCTAGTGCTCTTGCTGCACGTTCAACCTAGTTAGCTCAGCAGCGCTGGCAAGCCAATGCACTTGGATGCTTAGCCGAGCGGCTCCATCAGTCACCCACCTTACAGACACACCACCAGCACCAGGCAAATCCAAGCTGTTTCAGCCAAGTCCAAGAAACTATCCACTGGCCTTTCAAAATTCAAAGGAGACAAGAGCCTCAAACTTTCACAGAATATCCCAAGTTGGAGGGATCCACAAGGAGCATCGAGTCCAACTCCTGTCTACGCACAGGACAACCCCAAAGTCACAGCATGTGTCTAAGTGCACTGGCCAAATGCTTCTTGAATTCCATGAGAGTTGGCGCCATGACTGCATCCCTGAGGAGCCTGTTCCAGTGCTCCACCATGCTTTGGGTGAAGAACTGTTTCCTAATATCCAACCTGGACCTCCCCTGGCTTCATGCCACCCCCCAGGTCCTGTTACTGGGTAGCAGAGAGAAAGATCAGCACCTGCCCCTTTCATCTCTGGTGATGAAGTTCTAAACTGCAAACTTTGCATAAACTTTATCCAAACCCCTCCCAAGACCACACTGCATCCAGTGATGCTGGCACACTACAGACCTCAAACCGGTGGCAGAGACTGGATAGGGTATAATTCAGTAACATGAGGTAAAAGATGCATTTCATACAGACAAGGGCTGTAATCCATATGAATATCCTAAGAATCACACAATTACATATAATCTTTTGAACAAACACACTCCACTAGTTCCTAAATCCCAGAGAGAAGCCTAAGTCTTTGTCATGACAGAGGTGACTCATAATCCATGGGTTTTTAACACATGCTGGGCACCTGCAGGACACAGCAACTGTTTCTAATTTGCAGATCCTATGTATGGCCAATATGAATAAAAATGGATGCAAAAAGCAGACTGAGAAACAGACAGTGGTAAATGTTTCAAGTTCAAAACACATTGTGATGGTTGGGACTGAGGTCTAACTCATGGACTTAGATTCATTACGGTACTTGAGCTATAAAAAACCCACAAAAATCAAGAAACCCACAACTCTTCCTAGGAGGCTTTGCAGAGTCTGGAGACAGAAGATCACTGAATGGTGCCATCACACCAGGAATTAAGAGAAAGCAGAATGAGCACTGCCCAGAACTGAAGGGGAAGCATGGAAAACATTTTCTTTTTTCCAGACAACTGCTGCTTTGAAAGCTGAGCGGAGTAACACACTGCACCTGAAGATACAGGTACCTGCAACAAAGAAACACTACCTTAAACCCTTATAACACTCAGTGTCTGGTCTGTTTGCATGTTATGTATGCTCAGGACAAGTACCAGCATGGGGAGAGCCCCTGGACATGTTGTGCAAATGATTACAACAACCCAAAACAACGCACCACGGCTCAAGGCATCTCAGCCACGGCCCTAGCCTCGCTACGTGGCACCATCTGCTAATACAGGTCTCCTCAGAGGTGCAGAGGGGGAAACACTTGCCTCTTCTCCCCTTTCAACCCAGGGTCACAGCCNCCCCCAGTTTATTCAACTGCTTTCTCTGCTTTGCAATAAAGCTGTCAAGGTTAACAGACAACTCTGGTGAGTCAGATGTTCAAAGGAAAAAAAACATCTGTACTTCTCACCATCTAATCAGTAATGCTCCTGATGCCATTGCTTTCAAAGCAAAATAAAGATCTGTACTTCTCACCATCTAAACAGGAATGCCACTGGTGCCATCGTTTTCCATCACTCTGCATACCCCTAACACAAGATAAATCTTAAAAGCTGTTAAAAACTCCTCAGCAAGAAGAAAAATGATCTAAATTTATCCCAAGAAGCTAAACTTCACCTGACTTGGAGAGAAGGATTTAAATAGGGAGTATTTTTTCTTCCACCAAAATCAGGGAGGAATATTATAAAAAGGTCTTTGCAGGACTGAAAAGAGCAAAGCTTTGTATTACCTTTGGACAGCATAAAACCCCAGGTTCCAGGTACTTACATCACAGTTGTTGCAGTAATTAAAGCATAGCTGTTCTTGCACAAAAGCATTCTGATTTGACTGAGCCTTTCCTGGAGTTTTTTTAAAAATCACCTTTGAATATTAAAATACCAGTAAGCATTGAATGCATTCTGCAGAAGGTTAGTGGTGGGTACAGAGGATGCAGTTTCCCCAAACAAACAGGCACTATAGAATGCAGTAGTGAAAGTATTTATAGCTTCTTCAACACAGACTTCAGACAGACTGTGAAGACTTCTTACAACCTCCTTTACCCTAGAAATTATTAGATTTATAGGACACCTACAAACACCTAGAAATGGGAAATTTAATGATTTCTAAGCTTTATTTCTCAGTAATACTGCAGTAAACAAGATTGCAATTACCTTTTCTTCCAGTTATGGCTCTCCTTGAGCCAGTAACTGCAGATATCTTTGTTTATAGAGGTCAAATGCTTGAAAGCATCATCATGCTTCCCATTTTCAAACTCCTTACAAGCCTGTGCTGGTTTTTACTATTCAAAAGTGCATCCTCCTCCTTTTCTTGATCTATTTTGAACACACTAGCTGTGCCATTCACTAAGCTGCCTGGATGTATATTTACAATACACAAAGCAGGCCCAGAAGGAAGTACTTCTGACTATGTTATAGTTACCAATATCATATCATCCCCAGAAATATTTCATGCTCTCATTGAGAAATGGTGTGACTAAGTTATCTACCACCTCTGGTCCATGACTATAAAAGCAGCCCAGTGGCTAGTACTGGCCAGCTGGAGGGGAACAGTACAGTACTGCCAGCAGATCACACTCCATTTGAGAAATGCTTTCCAATTCCATCAGTAGAAAAGACATTGCTACTCCAAAATGAAGAAAACCCAAACAAAGGACTTGTCTCTACTTCAGGCAGGGAAGGCCCTGCCTTCTCTGCAGTTATACAAACCTAGACTTCCATACACATTAAAGTTTTCTGTAATTATGCTAACACTAGCCTGAACACACCCTGTAAAAATCACAGATTACAAACAAAATCATATAAATCCACATGTGCTCACAGAACCTTCACTGAAAAAACAATAAAAGGGAACTACCAACAAAGGCAGATCCTGCTTGTTGATGGTTATGAAACAAAAAACAGGGAGGGGAGGGAAATAATTAGTATTCCAGGATGTCCCCCACACACCCAAAACTAAAAGCATTAAATTGGATGGGAACAGAATAGCTGATTTTGCCTGCAGTCAAACACAGTGAAGTATCATTTAAATTGCAAATTACAGAGCAACAGATATTTGCACAAAGTTCAAGGGGGTTTTATGGTTTGTTTTCATGAATTAGGAATGACATGGGGAAAATGGAAAGGGGTTGGGCTTGCTACTACCCTTAATACATATTTCAGCTTAAATATTTCTCAGCTTCACTTGAGGCACTTTATCTAGGCACCACGGCTTGGTAAAGTGATGAGAGGAAGTAAAGCAGCTCCTCAGAGATCATCCCTAAGGATGCAGTATCCGCTGGTGGCCACGCTGGCGCTGAAGGATTAGCTGCTGCAGAGGGATCTCCAGCCAGACTCATTCCTCTCCCTTCCTCACATCATGTCCTTCCCCATGAGGGAAACTTTTAATCCATTTATACCTTTCCTGGGAACTGCTTTTCAACCAACAGTTTGTTCAATAAACCTTCCACTTCCATTTCCCAGGTTATAAGGAGCTCGTTCCTAGGCACAGCAGTCTCTTGGACTTGGTTCCCACAAATGGAACTTCACAAATGCTTAGTAACAGAAAACTACACACTTCACATTTTCATCAGCAGTTCTCAAAATGCTTTACAAAGCATGAAATCTAATCAAGTGGTTGGTTTTGATGTCCATTTTAAAGCATGGAGGGAAAGAGATGCAGTAAAAAATGACAAGTTACTGAAGGTTACAGCAAAAGATGTAGGAACAGAAGCATCTGTCTTCATATGCAAATGCCCCTGACACCACAGAAGGATAATAATTTTCTTTTAAAATATAAGCCCTGAATTACAGGTTTTAGTACATTACAGAATGCTGCTCAGAGGATCTGGCCTTCCAATATTTTCTTCCAGGCTGTTAGAACACAATAAAGAAATACAGATGCTACCACGTGGGTAAGTTAACATGCTTACACCATTAAGTGTCTTTGAACTAACTTCATACCAGTATTTGTTTTTAAGAGATATCACTGCCAAATTTGGTAGTGGAGAAAAGAAAGGTTCATCTCATTCTGCCTTTCATGCTCACTGGAGAACAACGGTAGCCTCTTCCACTGTGGGACAGATGACACACAGAGTTAATTTAGCCACTTTCAGACACACATGACTCCCATCACTTCAGTCTCACCTTTTAACCTCTGGTCCCTGCTTAACTCCACTGTTCAGTGTCTGACATAAGCTCTACTACACCAGCAGTGACCATCATGACTGGTTTTGTTAGCCATCAAGAGCCACAACGTTCAGTTATCCCATGGCCACCAGGGTGGATTTATTTGCCACTGTCAACACACAAGTGAGGAAGCAACAGGATTTCACCCAGGGCACAAATAAAGAACCTGAAGTCTACTTGACCCAACCACAGGTGCACAGCCTGGGACATGGACCAAACCATCTGCATCTTAACTAGGGAGATTTCCCCAAACTGCCTTCTTTAAGATTAACAAATGGATCTGGTTTAAAAATTATCATTTTGAGAATGACATTACCAGGTCAATATGTTCCTGAGCATTAAGGAGCTCTGAGAAAAGACAATTCTAAAAGCATTTTAGGGTTCTTGGGGCAAGGGATAACAAAAAAAGAATAGGCTCAGAACAAATAACTGAATAGCAACATCTCTGGAAACTGAAGCAGTTTTAAATGCAGTTTGAAATCTGCCAAGCTAATCTTAAAGAAACTCTAGAAGTCCCAAAGCCCCTTGGCCAGTTGCTTGCTCCTTCAGGTGTCACCTCACTTGCACAGCCCTTTGGTTCACATCTGGCTCATCTCTGAATAAATTAGGACAGCATCCTGAGGACAGGTTCACTCCACCATCTCCTTCTGCACATTAGCTTTTTCCCTGCTCCCCTCTTGGCCTAAATTATCCTTCAGGAGCTTATACATTCTGCAATCTCTTCCTTTAGCTCTTAAATCACTCCTCAAGCCTCCTCTCTACTCCAGACTCCTCAAAATGCAACCTCATTGTTGCTCCCTACAAACCAGTAAGAAAGCACCATGATGAACTTGATGCTTCACAAATGCCAATACAGTCTACTGGCAACCCTATCAATGACCAGAAGATACAAAGTTCATGCAAGTCCCCACCTAGTTTCTGCTGGTTTAGATCAGGGTTAGCTTGATGTATCAGCAAAGCTGACATGCATCCAACAAACTAAGGGACTGCTGAGCTCCAGTGTCTAAAAATGAATATTACAACTAAGAAATATTCAGCTATAGGTCTGATATTATGATCAAAGTTATGTTCTCAGCAAAGTACTGCAGCTTATATTGTTTTATGAGCAGTATCCTACTCCCTTATAATGTGCATGCTGTAAATCAAAAGACTCAACACAGAAAGTGAGCTGTAATTACATTTAGAGCAAAATGCTTTTGAAGTCTAATTCACAATCAAGGACTAGCAGACTGGTCCAAAGAATCATCATGCATCTAGAGCACAGGAGCTTCTACCTGAGTGGAAGTCAAAGGAACTACATGGCAGCAAACAGAGAAATCCATTTTTAATAAAACCTCTACTGGTTAAATGGGGGGAAAAAAACAAAAAAAAAACAAAAAAAAGAGAGACATAGAACAAAATTCTTTAAAATCTCAAGTATAATTGCTGTTTTATCTGCACTGATGCATTCCCTCACGTGACAGCAAGCACATACAGTGCTTGCTCATGCTAACATATTTTTGTCAAGAAAGAAAAGCAGGCTGTAGTGCAATGCACCTGCATTTAGAGAAGCTTTTTACAGCTCCAGTGACTCTCTGCATCCTAAGCCCTGCAGCTACAAGTAAAAAAAAACCAAAACCAACACAACTAAAACCACCCCAAAAAAAAAAAAAACGGAAAAGAGGGGGGGGGGGGGTAACAATTTGTTGTTTCATTCACCACTTATTCTAAAACACTGAAATCAGCCCCAGGTCGGTGTGGCAATGCAGCTTAAGGATCGTGCCCTGGTTGTCCACCCCTGCCCGCACGATGCTCCAGCACTGGGCAGCCACGTGATGGTTTGTTTATGAGCCCGGAGCAGCATCACGAGGTGCATCCCCCACGGGGACCTGCACCGTGGGCAGGAGACAGCCACCGCCCCCATGCCAAAGCAAACCAGGGCAGCACAGCAGATCTGCACAAAACAAAATGTCTTTTCAGAGCCCTGCACGTGTACCAAGCATATTAGATAGGACAGAACATTTTCCTCCTGTTCACATTCCAGCATGCATTTCTCCACTTCAGACTTAAGACTGAAGGGGAAGCAGGAGCAGCCATTCAAGGCACAGGGGAAAAAAAAAAAAAGAAGTGCTTTTAAAAGCACACACACACACAACAAAGCAAAATATAAAGACAGATCTTACCACAACTTCAGTTTGATTCTGCAGGTATAGATTTCTCTCCATAAAAATCAATAAAAGATTATTTTAAGCCATTTGATTTCATTACCCTGTATCAAATCTCTGCTCTGAATGGAACATCTGAATCAATTTGTAAAGCTCCTACAGGCGATGCTGTTGTAGGCTTTCAAGTGCCTTTTCCCTACCTCTCTTACCACAAAGGCAGCAAGATAAAAATCCCACACTGGAGGTTATTTGATACTTCTAAACAAGTACCAGCAGATACGGTTTTTCCCCTTTAGCCCTCTCACGCTTTATACTGATGTTTCAGGAGGGAAGGAAAAACCAACCACAGAAGAGAGACCAGTTCAAAACTGGAGAAATCAGATTCTTTGGGTGTGATTTCTTCAAGACTCATTGAGCTGTGAGAGCTGTCATAGAAAGCACAGGGGCTCTGTGTGCTGGGAGATCCTGAGCAGGTACCTCTGAGCCCTTCCTAACACCCTGCACGCTCTCAAGACAAGCTGCTTTGCTGCAGTGAACTAAAATGTCCTTTTTCAGTACTGAAAGAGGAAAACGTGTTGAGTTAAACAAAGAGACATACACTATGCACTCCTCCTGCTGAGGCAATGAGGTCTCACCACAAAAGAAATACATTGGAGGTCATTTAATGCATTACAAAAAGATGGCATAGTGGATTTCTAACCAGTGCTCCCAATCAGAACGAGAGGCTGCTTAAAAACTGAGCAGACACAAAACCAAGTGTCACAGCAAAAGGGTTATTTCTGAGATGTGTTTTAGTCAATATGTTAAATAGAAAAATGCTGGAGTTTCAGTCTCTGATTTCCTTCTCTCTCTCCCTTAGGTCTCTCTTCAGTTACAATTGCTGCCTTCACAACCCAACCAACACATCCCGAGCTGCAGAGCCAGAAAGGTGATGACCCCGTTTTGTTTCCTGCTCATGGCACAGCACAACCTCCCACAGGCACCCCAAACTCAGGACTCACCCCCCACCACCCAGCTCCACACCTCAAAGGCTGCACTTGTAGATCTTCAAACCAGTTTCCAAACCCTCCTTCTTGCATCCTTGTCAGCATTGAGTGAAAAATGTGAACAATTTGCCTCTTTTCTTCCCAGATTGCTCCTGATATGTCAGTATCAACAACTTGCAATTTTGAGAAGAAAAGAAAACAATTCAGTAAAAATAATAAGTATCAGACTAATAATCTGTTAAATAACTGCTTATGAAACCTACTACTGGTTGGTTTTGTTTTGTTCTTTTGTTTGTGTTGGGTTTTTTGGTTGGTTGGTTGTTGTTGCTGTTGTTTTGGTTTGTAGCATTGCTATTCTGGATTACTGTTAAGACTGCTTTGTTTTACAGAATGTGGGCACTTGTATTACCTGCCTGGTAAGCTGATATATGTACCACACCACCACTAAGTACTCAAAATCATGTATCTGCACATGTATTTACACTTCAGGGGAGGCAGGACTCAGTGGGACCGCAGGGGGGTTATTTATTTTCTGTATTTGGAATAAGAAAGTGAAAATGAATGCAAATACCTCCTTTCTTGGCAGCAGGCAGTGCATTGTTAGCATCTCAGCCTACTAGTCTGAGCACTGCAGCTGCAGAGAGGAAGAAATAAATAAGTAAGAGCCCAACCCTACCAGCAAGGCATTTCAAAGGACAAAAGGATATAAAAAAAAAGAGCTGCAGTACAGCCACAAGTGAGAGATCCTGAATTCCAGCAAGTTACAGCCACTCTCAGATTAGTCCTTTTTTTCCTTAAGCTCCTTACAGCAAGTGCTACTTATCAGCCATACACTAGCCACCCCTGACTTCCCACCCTGGTTTGATTTGCTGCAAAGACCATTCATCATCCATCAACTCCTGATTGTTATTTCTCTTTCACTGAAAAGACACTCAATGAAGCAGGAGATGCAGACAGCAAATCCAGCAGGCTTTAGATGCACTCTTATTTTTATATGATTTGTATAATTTCTTCTAAAATGTATATAATTTTTATATAATTTACATCAAGGCTTTTCAGAGCTGATGTTGTGGTGATGGACTTCAGGGGTTTGGTTTTGTTTTAACTCATCTCAGCATCCCAGGTCTCTGTGAGAGCCAGGCCAGAGATGGAAGAGCATCAGGCACTAAGGCCATCTCCTCTCCAGCTCAAAAACCAGAAGAGACTCAGGTAGAAGCTACTTTGGTACTTTCAAAGTCTGCATCTGTCTTACTTGGGTTGTCTCATCAACTAGAAATGGAAGCATTAGCTGAAAGAGCAACAGGACTTTATCCCTTCCTGACACAGTCAGGAAATGACAACCTTAAAGATATAGGTCACAGCCTGCAACCTTTACAGAAGGAAGGACTCCTTTCCAAAGGAAAGCTTAATAACACCTGCCCACAAAAACCCAAGTCTGGGAAACCCAGAAGCCAGTGCTTCCTGAAGTACACCAAGGGGAAAAGGATGTTGGCTGCTGTCACACAAGCCAGGGGTAAGAAACAGCCTAAGTGGTGCAGGCACCACTGGTAGAAGAGGGGCACAGGGAGCACCACAGCAGTGCTTTGCTCCATTTTCCATTGGGTAGCCTTGAGTGATAAGAGTTTGAGGGGGAAATTATTCCAGAAAGAAGACCAGTTAATAGCATACACTCAGATGTAAATGCTTTGTCAGAATCTTCCTACTGCATTTGTGAAATGCCATGGAAATGATGCTGGCCCACAAGGTAAGAGACTGAGTAGTTTTAAGAACCAGTATGTCACTAGGTGTTCCATTTATCTAAATTTGATGTAACCTCAACAAGGCCAAAGGAAAAGTATCTTATTAAACTGGTAGAAAATCAGTAACAAGTCAGAAGATGTTTTTAAGCTTTCTTTTTATAAATTTTTTTTTTTTGGTAAAGCAGTACTGAATTCATGACTTCTCAACAGAAAGAATGTTTGGGTTTGAAATCATGATGATCAGACTGATAACAGCATGGGGAAATACAAATGGAGTAGAAAGGATTTTCTCAAGTCTTTTTACTGATTATTTAGAAAACTAGAAACATGATCACAGACAAACACTAGTTGTGTCTCTTCACAATCAATGCAAGGACGTGATCATTCACATGCAGGCACTATACAGCATATGAAAAACACTTTTTTCCTTGTAAAAGATGAAATGACATACCTGTAAATTTTACTAAGAAGAAAGCTATGGGGGGGGTTAATGAGATTAATGTCAATGATTTAATACTGCCTGCAAAATTCACTAAGTAGAAATATTAACTGCTGTCCTAGCCACACAGACCATAACTTTCTACAGGTTGAGCCCAACTCCTTACAAGTAATTTTCTCAGATCCACAATACTCCACACAGTGCTTGAAGAAGACTGCTACAAAATCCATGAGAGCACAACTCAGAGGAATAAATACTAACATAATTTTTCAGCTTCTACCTAAAGACCTGTCAGGTTTGCTCACTGATAAATACATGGAGTCTAACTGCCACTCCAAGCAGCATGGCTCACTTCACACAGAAAACCACATTTCAAATGCCACTGAGAAACTATCAGCCTGCCCTACCCATGATTTGCATTTAATTCAAACAATTAGTGAAGTCCATCTGTCCTAGAAACGAGAGGCATCACAACAGAGCAGCACTTCCCTCTACACACAGCTCGCCTCCAGAATCTGCTGCTTCCCTGGAGCACGTGCATCATTTATGCAACACCAGGAAACTCAGAGAAAACAATTCCAGCAGCAACTCTCCATCAGTGTCACAAAAGACAACAGATTTTTGAAAAGCAAATCTGAAGTTATGAAGTTAACTCTCCCTACAGAAGACTACTAAAAGTGTTAAATGAAAAAAAAACACTATTTCAGCACATACAGACAGAAAGGGGGCTAGCTGCAGGGATTAGTAACTTGCATGGTCTTAGGATATAAGCAAGAGATTATTTACAGTAGGAGAATCTTTTTTTTTCTTTCAGATGCTGTTGGAGAAGTGTGTGGGGGGAAGTACATTTTGGAGCATACAAGTAAATTTTCAGGCCAAAGGTTCTATTAAGGGAATTCACTAGTCCTGGTTTCCAATAGAGTTTTTCTTTAGACATAAGATAATGTTTGTCTCATTTGACCCTGGAATGGAGCAGACAGTAAAATATTAGAAGACTTGACAAAGCTGGTAATGAGAAGAAAGTGCTCAAAATGAGAGAGTGGAATTAAACCACTGGTAAACTAGGTCAAATTACTGGAGGGAAGAGTACCCTGGAACACAGCAAAAAGTAACTATCATAATTTTAATTTCTATCTCAGATAATTTAAATGATTAATAGCAGGAGTTAGCAAAAATGAATTAATTCCTGTAACTAATTCAATTTTGTTGTATTTCCTTAGGGTGTCTGGATTTTTAAGTGTAGGACCCAAAGCCCTTTATGCCTTTACTGCAATACCTCCCCCAATGGACTTGTATTTTTACACCTTCCCTCCCCTCCCCCCAAATCTCTTACATAATTGTTCATATTTATCAGCATCTTCTCTGAAATGTTACTTCCACCAGGTCCTGCACAGAGGCACCTAAAGCTTCCAGGCACCTTCTGTACGTTGCTGCAACTGGAAGCAATTTGCAAATCAACTGCATGAATGCAAAGGTCTCTGGTGGTCATTCCAAAGCTGGATGTGCAGCAGCACAGGTCACTAGGACACTGCCAGCAAACAAAACCACCAGGACCTTCAGCCTCCCTGATGGACACAGCAATGTTCAGATCTGATTCACTGCCATCCACATACCAGCAATAACCCTGTCACAAAAGGGTGCTAGTTTGTAAACACCTCAAAGAAAGATATCCAAGCATGCAAGGAGCTTGGTGAAAACCTGTGTGCCACCATGGTTCAACAGAGGATGGCAGCTTGGCTTCCTTGGCCAGCAGCTGGGGAGAGAAGAGGGGTTTGCTCCCACACACTCCTGCACTCCACGTGTTCCAGCAGCCCCAACACAAACCATTCCCATCCACTAGTGCTCCATCAAACTGCTGCACAGGGGGAAACCTGAGTCAGGTCACAGCAAAAGGTAGAAACCCACTTGTTTTAACATGACACCACCATGCTTCCTTCTCCTTACTCCTCTGCTTTGGGGACAAGCAGCTCTCTGTGGAAAAGCCAAAAGGCCAAGGGAAGAGGAGTTGGAAATAACAACATACAGATCCCACAAGACAACCATCCTGCAGATCTCAACAGCTATGTCTCCTCCAATGCCTTTATTAGCAAGGAAAAGCATTGCCCCCCGTATTTGATTTCCTCCCTCAGCAGCTCCACAGGAGGTGAAAAGGGAAAGGCAGGTCTCCAGTCTCCACTGCACACAAAGGAGCTCAGAAGAGCAGACCCCTCCCTCTCGCCCTCCACCCCTTCCTCCACCTTCCCTGCCTCCAGTCCTCCAAAACAGACCTTGGCCTTTTTATAAAAGGTGGGGAAAAAAAAAAAAACCCAAACGAGAATAATCCAACCCTACAGCAACCTCATGTTTTTCCCTGCAGGGCGATTAAAACAGCTCCTGCATTAATGAGGAGAACCCAAATTTAGAAGAGGTGCAGCATCCAAACAGAGGCTTAAACACACCTCACTCTTGAAAAGGGTCTCACTGTTTTCTTCCTCACCCCACCCCTGAGAGGAGACGTGGGCTCTCCTTGCCCTACTGCTCAGCAGCATCCCCGTGGGCACCAGACCCACAGCCAGTGCCTCACCAACCCCCATCGACAGCATCCTGTCACCAGCCCTGGCACTGAAGTGGTGTTTTGGCAGAAGCCAATAATCCTGCTCCCCAGGGAGGATCCCTGGGACTGGGATGTTATTCCAGGCAGAAAGTAGTAAACAATCTCCCAGGGGCTGGAGACAGAGGTAAACCCCAAAGATGCCATGTCCTTGCTCAGGCAAGTGTTATTACAGGACAAAAACAACATGGAGCTTCTGAGGCTGCGCTTAAAATCTGTAAGGCTAGAGTTAAGAATGCTGCTCTTGTAACAGTAAAAAAAAAAAAGAAATCAAAATCATATGTTTCTCCAGAAGGACTTTATGAATTTGTTTACAGCAACCTATGCTCACAGATGTCTTGAATTTCAGAAAATAATTTCACTTCTTTTCTATGCAGGTTGGTTTTTAGAAAGCTCTTTCTCTCCTCCTTTCCAAACAGCTTTTTTTCCAAGACAAGAAACAAAGAGTGTTGGGAAATGATCAATGCTCTGAGATCAGCAGTGTGGTTTCTTTCCTACACATATAGAAACATCCTAACAAAACCAAGACTTGGTATTTAGCTTGATACCATACAGCTGAAGGAAGAACATTCCCCATGCAGCCACCCCACGGGGGAGAATTTGAAACTGGTCTTTGACCACATTATGTTGCTATACGCATGTGATGTCACGCTCGCTGCAAGACAGAGAATGTGCTCCTCAGACTAACATCTAAGGCAGTTCTAACTGGGATGGGAGGATTAGTTTGGCCTCTTTCAAGAGAACAAATTATTGCTGAAGATGTTTACACAATGCAGCTCCATGAGCCTGAAAGGTTGCTTTCAAAAGAGGCCCAGGCCCCTGGCCGGAGGAATGTGAGCGCAGCCCCTGTGGGGAGACAGCCCAAAGCCAGCAGCTCCAGTTCATCCGCTGCGTTTCACTTCAGGTGACTATTTTTGGGAGGCACAGTTGTGTGTGCTGGTGCTGTAACCAGCTAGCTTTGAAAACATTTGGAGCATTTTAGACATGATGGTCTCTGTATCATGTTTTAGAAGCAAGCTGCATTGTAGAGACGGGTTAAAAGAGAAGAAAGGGAAAAGTCCAGCAGCAGCAGGATTAGGGGGGGAAAATGTATCTAAAAGTCACATCCCCAGGAAAAGTTATCCACCCTTCTATCACTGCACAACTACACAAGGAAATAAAAGCCTAGCTGTTCTGAAGTCAATGGCAACACACAGAGTAACATAAGGCAGCACAAATTTGGCCTTGATTTTTTTCAAGTGCTCTCAAAGAGCCCAGCATTCCCTAATTTTGACACAGCTGTATGCAGACACCACTACCAGTACTGCCTATGGATCACAGACCAAGAAACACTAAATTAAATATAATTTAAATGAAACATCATTGAATTTGTCTCCATCTTCTCAAAACAGAGAATAACCAGACTGAACCTTTTCATAACACTCAAAAGCTATATATTTTCTTTAAAAGGGGGGAGGAGGAGGGGAAGAGTGCAAGGGGAGGGAGCAGGGAGGGAAAAAAGGTGCTCCCAGATTTGTGCCCAGCTGCTCACTGATTCTTCTGTTCAACTACACAGTAGAAGGAGCTAGGGAGATGGGGAATTGTCAAGGTGCTGAGATTCAACATACGGGCTTACAAGGAGGACTAAAAAAAAAAACCCTGCTGTAAAGCATCTGCAAAGTAAGTAGTATCTGAAATGAATACTACTCTGAATTCCTGATACAGCTGAGGACAAAAAAAACCTTCTGACTGACTTGAAGGCCATAAAGAACCTACACTAAAACTCATGGCATTACTTGCACTGAAAACTAGGAAGTAAGTTCAGGATCTTGCCTAACTGGAGCCCAAGTCACCAGGCTGCTGAGCTCACCACTGGCTGATGCTTCAAACCCCCAAAACAGGGAATCTTAACCCAGGATGGACTGACTCCAAGGAAGAATAAAGTCTCTAAAGAATTGAACAGTTAACAAATGCAACCTTATTGCCTGTAGCCTTTGTGGAGTTTGCACTTGCAGTGTTTTGTCAGGATTCTGTGTGTGTGGTTTAGTTTTTAAGGACAGTGCTACAGAGAAGCTATTCCACATGCAATAACTGCACTGGGAAAAACCCCAGATGTCAGCATACCTTGTTTCTACACCTACTAATAAAATATTTATAAATCATCCTCCTTTCCTCCTCCTCCAATTTCCTTTGCTCTCCTGGACACACACAGTCTCTCAAAACTTACTCTTTCAGCTACTTAAATCTGACTTCTGGTGGACTCTGCAGTGTTAGATTTATGGTTGGACTCCATTACCTTTTCCAACCTCGAAGATTCTATGATTCAGATATCACCAGCTTCCAAGAGACACTCTCCTTAGTCCCCAAGGCAGCACTGCCTGTGTGAGCTATTGCCTTCCATCCCCAAGGGCCAAAGCTGTCCCAACAGGTTCTTCCACAAGGAAGCTTGGGAAAGCAGCATGGTAACTTCTGGGGATCAGGCAAGGTTAAACATGTCTAGTCACTCAGGAGGAATGACACTGTATCAAGTAACAAAACACCTCCAAAGCAGGACTTCAGGCAACCACCTAGTTGTGAGAAGAGTAGTAACATAGAGCACCTGACTTGATGGTGTAACCTTCCATCATGCATCTCACACCAAACACCACAGTCCTCTCCCTCAGCCCCACACCTCCCTCTTTCTCTCCTTAAAAAGGAGAGGGAGTGGTGGAAAGAAGGAAGCTAAGTTTCCTTCTGCAAGAGAAAAAGTCTTTTTAACAAAGTTAAAATACTAAACCTCCATCAAACAAGAGACTATTCTGAATTTATGACTTGAATTTGGAAGCCTGCAGGCAAATTAGAAGCAAGACATCTCTAATCAGCTCTGCAATTCTTATCTCCCTCAAACAAAGAAACACCTCCATCAAGCATATGGATCACCAGCGTGCCTCTTGGAAGGGACAGGAGAGATTAGGTATCGCTCGTTACAAGCTGCACTTTACAAATCCCGTGCCAGTGAAAAGAGTCTGTGTATTCTGCAACTCCCACACTCCTCATGCCCACACAGCTTCTGGAGGCTTTGTTGGCAGCAAAAAGCAGCGGCATTTGGCCCAATAATTGAGAGGATGCTAAAGCTTAATTCAATCCTCTCTTCCCTGCACTCTGGGTGCAAACAAAACTAACAAACAGAACAAGTCAAAGCTGGCCAAGAAGTTTTTCAATTACTCTTACATCATTCATGCACAACAAATGGTCCAGCACTTTTATCACATAACAGAAACCAGTCTCCAAGCCCACCAGAAAGAATACCTCTCCTTGCTACTACCACAGTTGCATCCTAGCTTTGGGACCCAGAGGAGTGACCTTACCCAAAACCCACAGCAGTGAGAACTTTGCATTGTGGATACTGCACATCACTAAAACGCTCCTTTCAATGAATGGGAAAAGCAAAGAAATTCCATTTTAACACTACAGAGTGCTCACATCTCAAATACAGACTGCAACTCTGATCCCTTCAGCTCTAAAAGGATGAAATAAAACTGGAAAAGGTACAGAGAAGCATGGCAAAGACTCAGAACTATTCACATATGCATGAAAACACACTGCTCTCAGAGTACTCCAGCCTGAAGAAAAAAAACACAAAGAATTAAAAATCATTGTCAGACTAACTGCAAGTAAAATGCTTAAACCCACATTTAATTCTTATGAATAACTGGACTGCATCTGCATGTTCACTCTACCACCCAAGAGATACTGTTAGTGTACAGAGATTAATTTTGCTTTTTATAAGCCTTTCCAAAACTTATTACCTTCTAGACCAAGGGGAAAAAAGCATACTAGACTTCAGTCCAGTTTATAGGGTTTTTTCTATGCCAGCTGTAAGTAAAAATAAGGCTGAAAAGACAACAGGTCTTCTGACAAGTCTTTACCTTCAAGTGATGTAAATTCACATCTGTATATCAGAGTCAACTGCAGTTCCCACAACTCACATGAAAGCTGGAAGGCATCACAGCTAGGAACAGCCCTGAAACTGCTGCATGGCTCATTTCAAATAAAAGTAATAAGTACATATTAATCAATATTCTTATAAGCCAGCTGTCTTTATTACCATGTAAACACTTTGAGTAATTTTGGGAGCATCATTATCACACAACCAGCAGGTACACTGAGACTGGGAAGGCAGAACTCATTGCTTTCTCCAGCAGCTATTTTTTAACTGTACACATAACCAATGGCCTATCAGCTTTCCCACTGTAAAACTTAGCACCATTACCCTTAAAGTCTAAGGGACATCTAGATCCAAATAGCAACTCTGGTATCTCAACCCCTTTGTCCCTACAAAATCAGACTAAAACATGGAAAAAAGAATGCAAGCAGCAGCAGATCCTGGCAGGGATGTACATCACTACACTAACAAGCTTTTCATAATCCTGCACAACACTCAACCAGTAGCATTTTGTCTCCTGTTTTCCAGTATCATTTGGAGTTGGACTTCAAGTAACTGAGGGACACACAGACACGTTGAAGATGCAGTAATGATGACTTCCACTCCTCTCCCTGCTCTAAGAATCTGAACAAACTTGAGCTGTAGCTGCTCTCTCTACTCAGCCTTGCAACAATTACTCCCTACTGGCTGTTCTTCCAAGCTTCCAGTTCTGTATCTCACTGCTCTGTCCTTCAGTCAAGAGCAAGAGACAGAGTTTGGTGGTGTAGCAGCTCCAAACTCAGTACTTCCACAATCAGCACCCATTGGAAAAACTGGTTTGGCAATTCAGGCTAGCAGGAAAATGGAGAGGAGACCCTCAGCTACCTCTAAGCCAGTTATGTTATTTGTTTCTTACAGCATCTCAGGGTGGATGTTGAATTCACCTTTGAAGTCAATCAGAAAAATCAGAAAATCCTGTGGACTGTCCAAACTGTCAATCATCCTCAAGGTTACACTTTACCTACTCAGGAATCTTCTCCTTCCTTAGCAGATGATTTTTTTTCTACTGAAAGATCTCTTAAATCTTATTTTTATGCTCTTTTGCAAAACATTTAGATATTTAGTTCCACTATGTTTTTATCCTACTCCAGTTAAACTAAATATTCTCATGAAATAAGAACACATTCAGTCATGAATCTTCTCTCCCAATCTACTTTTAAACTCAAACCCAGCCACGACTGTTGTTTGCTCATGTTTGAACAATGTGTTTATTTACCATGGACAAAAGGAGAATTATCTAGTACTACCTACATGGAGTCATAAATTGATTTTTCATTAATGTTTAATCAAAAACAAAGAGATCTATCTGAGAAAAGCAACAACCTAGGTAGCAGGAAGCCCTATTCCATGCAAATTCTTTCTGTGTCATCTCTCCCTAGTTCCCTGTAACACACTAGATCCTTCCTCTTCTGCTGGTACAAGGATGCAGCACTGTTGACAGAGAACTTCACAGCAGCCAGATAGCTTCTTCTGGGAAATGCTATTTTAAAACAAGAATTTTTTTTCATTTTAAATACAAAGACTCTTCAGCCAAAACCAAGGAGTAAACACTTTAAATCTCATATGCTCCTAAGAATTAAAAACATCAATGACAACCTCCCCTACTTGTGGCAGGCAATCAGCCATCAAGTTGAAGGTGAACAAGCCTGAGGTACCTCCCCAGCACTCTCACCTGAGAGGGCTGCCTGTGAAACCAGCATTAAAATCCAATGTCTCACTGAGGGTGAAAGTCACAGTTTAAATGAAAACTGAATGTTAATGTCTCCACTGGAGTGCCCCTGACTTCACCATCAAAAGACTCAAAGGGCATGGGAAACATCAGCATTTAGCAGCAGTCAGCATTCGAGATCAATACTGTGTAATAAAACAACCTAAGAAACATTAACATTTCTAATTGCAATCAAAATAATAAAGGAGGTTATTTAACCTCAAAAGGAGGCTCCCTCTTTCAAAGCAGAGGCACATACACCACTTTGGGGGTGTAAATGCCTTGTCAGTCTGCCCTCAGGAAGGATGCAGTTGGAGGGTGACCCCAAAGCAGTCCTAGGACATTCAGAGTGATCCAGAAACACCAGGAAGGCAGAAGGTTTTGAGGAAGCTAGGAGTGAAGTGGTTGCTTCCTCACCTGGATGGAGCCTGAGCAACACCTGAGTTAATGGACAGGATCTTTCCACCAACCCCTTCTCAATTTCTCTTTCATATTCACATCTGAGTCCAGCAAAGCAACTGGCACTGCTTTAAGATGTTCAGTCCCTAAGCCTCTTTTTGCCAAATGTAAATACACAGTCATTTTTTTTAACAATTAAGACCTCCCAAAGGAAGATGGCATATTTAAAAAAGTGACAAGAACAATCTTAATTATAGCTCTGTTAACACATTAGGATAATGAGCACTTGTTCTTTATCAGACATTTAAAAAAAAGAGAATTATTATTGTTCTGAATTATACAAAGGCTGGTCTAAAGAACAAGGATCTTTGTCTCTTGCTGCCAGAAGAAACAGCATTTCCTGAGGCCTGTTTCTGCCTTCAACTAACAGTTTTGATTTTGGCTTTAGAAAAATAACTGCATGGTCTCAGCTGGAGGAAAGAACCTCTCTCTTCTTCCCCCTCTCCCCAGATGCCCACAGGAGAGCAGCTTCACCATTTGTAATAACACTATGTTTCATCAGCCTTCAGGAAAAACAAACAAAAAGACTAAACCTCTGGCTACTCTTGTTCAGGTAAACAACAGGAGATTATTACAGAGTTAATACTTGGGGGTTTTTTTCGTATTCCTCTTCCTCCTTTTCACCTCCCATCGGAGCCCCAGACTAGAATTACAGCCCAACAATAGCTCAATTGTCGCCCCCGGCAGCAACTTCCATCCAAACAATAGATCTTTCCCTTTTCTCTCCACCCAAAGTAAAATTAATAAGGAAAAAATTCTGATTACAGGGTAAAGAAAAACATTTTTAAGGGGGAAGACAGAAAGCCCCATGTATATACCACGGGATTATGAGCTTCCTTTGTATAGAAGAATGTGCGTTCTCTTTCCCAGGCGCCTTTGTATCCATCCCACAGCCCCTCCTATGCAGGGGAAGAGATGGGGAGGAAGGTTATGTGCTCTGGCATGAATGGCATTTCCTAAGAAGGTCATTTTGAACCACTACACTGAGGTCCTTTCTTTAAGAAGTCTCACCTATTCCTACAAACATCAGGGGGAGAGCTGGGAGCCCCCTTTATTTCGGCACCATGATAACCTGAAAGCACCCGTGCCTGCCTCCCTGAACAGAGGATTCACACCAGGAGAAGAAAACCAGACTGCATTCACCAAGCAAGCAGATCTTTGTTTTTGTGGGAAAAAGAGTATTTACATGTAGGAACAAATCTATTTTATTTCCCACTTTCAAGATGAAAGAATACACGTTACTGCACTGCAAATATTTTGGCAACATGTGCCAAAGAAGCCCATTCCTCTCAAGAGAGGAAAAAATCCTCACCTACTAGAGCCATGGCTGCAAAAAGCCCAGCATTAGCCTTATCAGGTTTTTTTGGTCTGCTAAGGAGCCCAACATTTATTTCAGAACCAAAGTGACAGCAAACAGTCAAAGCTGCTTCCCAAAGAAGTTCTCAAGTATCTCAAGAATTTTCTTGCACTCTGTCAAGTATCAGTCTGCTCCTCACAGGGCTCCTTCACTGCAAGCAGGGCAACATCTGTTGGTTGTGGGGTGACAAGAGAAGGAAACAGGATCTTTCGTGATTTTGCAGTAACTGCAGAAGCTGCCCAACGTGAAATTCACATTGGTATTAATTTCAGCTTCTGCCTGCACAGCATTTACTCATGCCAAGGGTCACTAAAAAGCTCCCTCCAAGTGCCTTTAAGTATTTGAGATTTGTCTCCACTAATCAAGGTCTATTCTCCTTTAGGTTTAAGTACTTACTAAATCATTGCTCTCAGTAGTTCTGACATCTGCTTTCTCCTCACTAAAACTATTAAAAAAGGTTCTGTCATTTGGCTATTGCAACTGGGAACATTTACAAAAGCAGATTTGATTTCTTATTGATTTCAGTAAGGAAATCTTGTTGATTTTCAGTAAGAAGATACACACAAAAAACCTCAATACTACAAACGTGGCCAGAGGCTGCCTGGCCAGCAGAGCTCCTGTATTAGTTGAAGTCCTCAACCCAGCCTGGCAGTGTGCAGCTCTCAAGCAGCAATGCACAAATTCTCCTTAGCATCCTGTGCAGCATCCAAAATCCTTCACAGGCTCTCAGGTAAATGGTGCCCAATGCCAAAAACTCAACCAGATCATAAGTAATGATATTCTAAAGGAAAACACAGCTGCTTCTTTATAATCATGTGCTTGTATGATGTAAAAGAACTGAAAAGAAAACCTGCCACTTGCTGATACAGTCTCCTTCAGTGCTCTGAATGTCAACTCAGTCAGAGAAGGAAATCAAGGGAGATGGGGGAAAGGAGAAGTTCTTGCTTTGGATAGCCCACCTTGACAGTGTACTGAACCAACCACTGATAATGACAAGGTAGTCCCCATTTTGCAGAGAAAACAGTAACAGGGCTACACAAGCTGTACTTGCTCTTTTACAAAAGGATATTGAACCCAGCAGATATACCAATTATTTCAACACAAGGCAAGGCCCTTCCCTGCCTGGAGAAGCTGTGAGGGTATTACCCCTGCACACGTGTAGGAAGACAGCAAAAGCAGAGGACAGAGTGATGCTAAAACTGTACATTCAACACAGGAATCTATGGGATGAGAAAGTCTGGGGCTGCAGCAGTGTCCCACACTCAGGGGTCAGTCCATTTGCTGCTGCCAAAACCATTTCTCAGTATGGTTCCTCATTCCAGCCTCCACACTACAGACTTCAGCTCTGCTTTCTCTGAGTGCCATGAGTTCACATCTGGGAAGAATTCCCCTGTGCACCAGGAGGAGGGAGCAGCTCCTGCATGCAAGACTTGACCTACAAAGGACATGGCTTCCCAATGGCCTGCCACCTCCAGCAACACTCTGAGTCAGGAGGTTTTGGCAATTAAAGGAGGGAGCAGGGAGGCAGAGGGTACAGCTGTTATCCCTAAAGTTTCTCAAAACCACCTGAGCCTCACAGCATCAGAAGGCTGTCCTTTTCCACTTTCCAAGCATATTTTACATGCTCTCTTCAAGCAATTTCTCCAGTGATACAGAGAACATGAAGTTGTGATTTAGGTCTTAAATCTTAAGGGCCCATTTTAAAAATGCCAAAGCCATGCTGTGCCAAGAGTCAGGGGATACACTCACTGTATAGGAATTCTGTGGTGTTCCTGAAACTCTGCATCCACCAGGAAAACATTTTAACATTTAGAGATGATTTTTTTTTTCTGAAAGAATCAACATTGACATTGTTACTTACACTCCTTAAGGAGGATTGCTAACATTTCCTTGCTTCATTTCCTTTTTGGTTTATGTTTAAAGACAAATATTTTGTTTATAGTTAACTAAGAACACATCCAGCTGATGTGTCTCAGAGTACTTCCTGCAAGTTCACTCAGCAAGAATCTCTGGACTGCCAGAGGCTGCCACCCAGTCAAGTCAGATAACCAGAGTACATCCGTGGGAGCTGGAGGACTGGAAAATGAAACATGCCAGCTATTCTTCTTCCTCCAAGAAGGTATTTATGAGGTGAAGATGTCATGCAGGAATCCAATATCTGCAACAGTTTGTAAATCATGTGCAGTTTGACACTTCTCTCACAGACAGTAGAAAGGAAACAAAAAATCCTACCACCCGTGGTTTGTTTCTGTAGGGAAATTTAAAATCCACCTCAAACTCCACTTGATGGTTGGAATAATCCTTCCCTCTGTCCAGCTTTGCCATACTTGTGATTATGAAGGAACACATGTGAAAACAGCATTCCTACAGCTTTCTAGAGCTTAACCTTCGTTGCCAGCATCTCTAACCTACCAAGAAAGGTAAGTGAAATGCTATGACTGCACAGTGTCTCTCAAATTCAGACTATCTGCCCATGAGAAAGGCACTTGGCTTACAATTCTGCCCTCTATTTTCTGGAATAGATTCAACTACCCCAAAGTCTTCCCAATGCCTGACATGCACTTCACAAAAATCCCTACATGGAAACCATTTGGGGTCACTTGTGGAAGACCCAAAGGCCTGACTGTAAACAATATGTGGGCCATGCCTTCAACAGGCAGGGTATCTTTAATTATTCTCTGAAGGTTCCTTCCATCTTTTACCATCTAATGCAGCCACCCTAAGCTCATGGAGCATGTGGAAACAGAAAACACAAAAGCAATGCAGAGCAGAGGGGTACTACTTATGACAAACCCTGAGAAGCCTCAGTCTGGCTCTCACAACAGGGAACAAAGACAGAAAGAGACTATATCCTCTTCTTTACAATACCATTAATATTCTGGAAGGTGGCATAGGAATGTTGTTTTCAAAACTGCTAAAAATAATACAGTCTATCTTGCAGCCATCAAGTGCTCACAGTAAAGCCACAGCCAGGTCCTCCCTGCCTTTACTGATAACCCTTATGTGCACAAGTTTCCAGGCAGCTCTCAGCATCTTAGAGGCATCCCTAAATGAAAAGCTGTTTGACTCCAAAGGTCACTGGAAGCAGGGACATTTTCCAACACAACTGAATGGGTCTCAATCCAGGCAGCCAGAAGCGAGGATGCTGACCCAGGACACACGCACTGCCCACTGGCAAATGAAGCCTTTCAGAGGGGATGCTGCAGAAGGCAAAAAGGAGAGATAGGAAAGAGAATTAAAAATATCCATCACAGTAATATGTTTGTCTCACATGCAACACACTCTACACTGGCCTTCTGTCAAGTTTCACAGAATCCCAGAATATTAGGGCTCAGAAGAGACCTCTCCAACCCTCCTGTCAGAGCAGGTTCACCTAGAGCATGTTGCACAGGGTGGCATCACCTTCGATTCCAGGCTTGAGCATGAAGCACCTCTATATTCTCACTGCTAAAGCACCTTTCTTACACACCTCCAAGTAGTCTACAGGAAACCCTGCACAACCCCCAAGTCCCCACTCCTAAACTTCCTTTCCAACTCACACTTAGCTGCACTTACAATTTTGAGCAGCCTGCTAGTGCAGCCACGATTCCTCACTTCAGTTCATTTAAGGACCATAATTGTTTGCTTTGGCTCCAACCAGTAACCATGTTTATGAAAAACAGGTTAAGCTTTTGGCACCAAATTGTTTTCAAAAAACCCTCAGCCTTTGAAATAGTGCCTTCTTTAAAAAAACCCTGGGTTTCTACCTTTAGACACTGCATTTTCTCTTCAGAGAGACATTTCACCTCCACTTCTTGCTACACTGCTGTTAGCTTGGTGTGTTCCCATCAATAACACATCTTCCTAAACAGTTCACAACTTGATCTAAAAGATTCTGTCTAAAGTAAGATGGAACACATGACATTTCAGAGAAATCTAAAGTTATTAGTAAAGTTATTAGTTCTGAAGAAAACCAGGAGACACTCCTGCCCCATGCAACCATTTGGGGATTTCAAATGGACTTGTGGACTGTGAATACCTCTAAGTGAAGGCCAGCCTTTACAACTTGCTCCTTAAATCCAAAGGAACCCCCACCTCCTGATGCCTCACTGCATCCAGTGGATTGCTACTTAACACTGTACAAGATGTTCTGTGAAACCAAAACTGGCCACAGGAGTTTATGCTCACATTTAAGTTTATAAAGCAGATTTCACTCCACAGTTTCTACTGCCAGGAAAAAAAACTATCCAGAAGTCACATGCCAGAATGGAGAACTCATGGTGCCAGGCTCCTGGTGAAGGTACATGGATTAGGAAATTTGAGTACAGGTCAGGCTGGTTTTTATATAGTTCATTAAAAAGTGGTGGGGGTTTTGGTTGGTTGGTTATTGTTTTGATTCTAGTTTAATAGTTTTCTACATTATTAGTCTTAGTACTTTTGAAAAGTCATGTGGAGGTAGAGGAAGGGAATCAACTGTGACTGTTTTCTCCTGAAAATAGTCAAAAAAGGAGAAAGCTAGAAGTCTCCCCACTGGAAAATTACCAAAAGCTTGTATTAGAACAAGAAACACCAGGTTTTCCACAGCAAGGTGAAAAGAGAGGATCAGCACTGAGCCACACTAAGATCATCAAGTAGCTGCTCAATGTCATTCCTTGTCCATTTCAAAGTTTTGGTCTCCAGCAGGATCACGTTCAAGAAGACTAATGCCAATAGAGCCACCCACCCTATTTTAGGGTCATATAATTGGTATATGTTACAAGATTTAAAAGCCACAAAATGTTCCAAAACAGCCTGAAGTCTCCAGGACGATGCTCTCTTGGGACCAAAAACCCTCCAATACTCTTCAGAGTCTATTTACCAGAGAAACAAACTGAATTAAAGCAGTCACCGTCCCTCTACAGGCAAGCATCTCGAAGTGCAACACCAGAATGAACTGCAGGCTAAAAAAGCACACACTTCCCAAACAAACTGCCTCTTTGTCACCTACACTGAAGGATACATTTTAATTACCTATCTGCACAGCACCAAAAGGATTAAAAGTATGTTTGGGGGAAGGAAAGGGAG
Source organism: Galbula dea (assembly GCA_013399015.1). NCBI lineage: Eukaryota > Metazoa > Chordata > Aves > Piciformes > Galbulidae > Galbula > Galbula dea. The sequence goes on along the minus strand of VWZX01000349.1, from coordinate 2,366,252 downwards.
AGAGAGGACTGACAATCAGCATCTCACAGAAAACCATTTTAAACCCCCTCCCATCTAACAGTGGTATCAGGCAGGGACAAGAAGCATGCTCAGGGTGCTTTCAAGTAAGCATCAAGGGCAGATTTGAACCCTGGACCACAGAGTCCCATGCCTTGTGTCCCATCTTGCTCAGTGCATGTCCTGCCCCCTGTCTTGCTCACTGCTCTTTCCATTTTGAAGCAACTGGAACTTTACCTGAGACCACAAGGCTCCCTACAGAGCATTTATATCACAGAAAAAAGGCAAAGTTTAGTGAGAGAGCAGCCAAGCTTAGCACTCAGCTAGGACACCAAGGGTTTGAGGAACAGATAGTTGTGGAGATGTCTGCAGAGCTGTCACTTCAGCTGCCAACAACAGAGAAATGGGAAAGAGGAAGGAGAGAACAAAAAGCACAAATATAGCCAAGTCCTTTTGGTAACTCCATCTATCAATTTAAACTTAATATCAGCTTACTCCAAAGTGAAGACCAACCTCAGAATACAGTTTTGGTCAAATTACTGACATCTAAAATGAAAGCTTATGCAATATGCCAGAAGACACTGATGGAAAGAGGAGCTGCATGGTTTCAACTCCTACACTAGTGTCAGCCAATGTTTCCTAACCCACTGCCTACAGTTGGATCCCCAGCTCCTTTATCTGGCCTCTGAAACATCACCAGTCTGTGTCTTAAGAGGAGAAAAATCTCACCACCACCACCACAGTCCTCTCCCAAAGCATCCTGGCTGGCAAAGAAGGGACTGCTCGAGGTGCAGTGCACAAGCTGAAGTGGGATGCCCAACTCATGTGGCAGGACCAGAGTCATCTCCACCTACCAGCTGGGAAATCACTGCATCCCCTAGCCTTGATGTTACAGTGGGCAAACTTCACAATCACAATTAAGTATAAAAGCAAAGCAGTCAGCAGGTCAGCACAAGTAAAACACACCAGGAATAGTTCAGAAATTCTTGATGCATGACCCAGAAAGCAGATCTAGCACCCAAAGGTGGCTTCCAGCACATGCTAACATGCTTTCCAACCCATGCTACTCACAAATCCAACACAGGAACACAGTACAAGTTCAGCATATTAACATTCCAACACTTCTGTTTCACAGATAAGCCAATTCCTCTGGCAATTATTTCTCTTGCCACAAACAATCAGAAAAACTGTTGACTGTTTACAGCTGCAAAACACAAGGAAAGAGGAAGGATACACACAGATGTGTGCTTGGACTGTGCTGGCTGAGGCAGTTTTACATCACACTTTTTCAGATAACAGTATCTGTGGCCTTTGTGTTGCCAAAGTCACACAAACATCTCCAGTTTGTGTTCCAATACAAAAATTACTCTTTTAACACATCAGGAATTACTTGGGAGCCACAGCTGCACATAGCAAATAGATCATCATGTCTAGTCTCCACTTTTCAACTCAGCTATGTAAGACTTTCCCAGAATTAGGCTAAAAATGGAAACATTTAAGCTGTACTGATTTTGCTTTCCACTACCAAGTGTTACTCTAGGAAACCATGTAGGAGAGATACCCTATAAATTAAAAAAGAGTTGCTATTTTTCAACAATGTCCCATAAAGAGTGGCTGTCAGTACAGAAAGCTGCAGCTCCTCTGTTTAAAGGGGGCTCAGATCTGGCTGGGTTCTTTACAGAAGCCCTAAAGCACTGATCTAAACTTGCCACAAGCACAGGGAACATAGTGAACAGTACAGTGGTAATAGCTCCTCTAAGAGCATCTTCTCCTGCTCATCTTATGTGGAACACTTCATGTTTTGTGCTTTGGCTTTCCTTTTCATCCACATGGGAAATCCATGCTCTGGATCTCTAGATACACACACACTTACACACAAGCATCCATACCCATGGCCATCCACCAGGTGGAACATTTTGGGGTCTTTAAGTGTTGTTTTGGAAGGTATAGATAGTTGAATAATATGATAAACATCTTCCTACTCTTAACATCAATGCTGTTAAGCCACCCAAGATAACTTCAATGTGTCATGCTATTTTAATTATTTTTCTAAAACACTTTATTCTGATGGCAATGCTTGTCATTGCAGTTGGGTTCTTTACAAGAAAAGATGAAAACTATGAAAAGGATTGAAATCTCCAGTCCTTTCTTCTGTTGGCCTAATGATACTGGAGTTCTCCATACACTTGGCAGTGAGGAGAAAAATAAATTCAAAGATGCCATTTGATTTAGAGCTCCAGTGTGGTTTCTGAACAACAAAGCTAGCTTAAGGTGTTGCATACCTTTAAAAAAAACACTCTGACTCCTTCAGAGATGAATTACATTAGCTGCATCTTTAACTGAAGCTCACAAAAAGATATTTTTTCCTTCAAGACAACAATTACAAAACATTAAATCACTTTTATATTGCACTATAAAAATAACAACATTTAATTTGGGTCATGATGCAAACAGTTTCCACAAGCAGCAGAGGACATGCAGGTTGCTTCACTGCTTAGCTTCCTGCCTGCAGCAACTCTGACTTACCAGCCACTCACCATGGGTCAGGAATCAGGTGGTCACAGCCTTGCACCTTGTGCTCTCTCAGTTCTTCAAGACAACACACCTCTTTCTGCTTTCTCCCCCCACCAAGTGAGTCAAAGCACGACTGTAACACCACCTTTGCACTGTTTCTCAAGCCTCATGGATAGCTCTCATTCCAACACCAGTTTCAGGCATCCCAAACTGGGTTACATGGCTATGCCCAAAGTTGATCAAACATCTCTTGTACATGGCACTGAAATCCAACACAGACTGAAATAGGAAAGAACTGCCAGTACCTGGACTGGAGAAGATTAGCTGCCCCTGAAAACCTAAAACTGCCATTTCCACTCTAACATTACTTCTCCTTATCTCAAATACAGACAAAACCTACATGACAAAACCTACAGCCTTCATTCCCCCCTTCCCTCCTCCCCTGTTTCTGCAGGAACATTAAAAAAAAACAAACAAAAAAGTAGTAATACCAGAAGAAATAATAACACAGAACCCTGCCTATCCTCTAACACTAAGTTCTTGTTCTAGATCTGTTTGCTCAAATCTTATTTCTCTCGCTGGTGCCAATGATGTTCTCACACACTAGAATTTTTTTTTCCTTTTTATTTGGTTTTTTAAATCTGCCTTAAACTGTACATACAGTCATTGTTTTGAGTATCAGAAAGGGTGCCTCAGCTCTCTGGTTTGAAAACCTATTACATTTCACTCAGAAATAATAAACAGCTCTTACAGCCTCCAACAGCTTGAACCACCAAGAAGCTCAATTCAGCCTCTGCTAACTGGATAGGAGACAGGAGAAATGTATGTGAGTAATGCAGACCTTATCTGTGAGATCTGCTAATGAACAGTAAGACTCCAAGGTATAGCACAAAATAAATAAGGACATAAGAATGGTGTACCACAGACACATCAAAAGTAGAAAACACACACCAACACATATCCTACTCAGCACACACAGGGCAGAACAGCAAGTGCTGTAAAAAAAAAACCCAAGAAAATGAGTTTGCCTGCTCATCATGTGTTCCATGAAAGAGCTGTAAGAGCTCCCACACGGCTCTACAGTCTTGGGAAACTTCTCAAGAACTGCAGGAGCAATGAATCGTGTTTTATGTGCACTTAACTCTCAAATAATAAACTTCAAAAGGTTTGAACCCCAGCAGTTGCTGGTGCTGAGAAAAGGACAAGTGGCGAGAAGGGGCTGCTGCTCTTGTTCTGTGGGCAGGGGGGCTGCCAGGAGAGTGACATCAGCCCTCCTGATTGGCTGCCAGTGACATCATTTTAGTATTCAGCTTCATGTTTGCATTTCAGCTTCCCCCTTCCAGGGACCTCCAGACCTCACACAGCTCCACCGAGTTGAGAGGAGCCAGGCAGCATGCCCCGAGCAGCACAAGAGAGCCTGGACCTGCTTTCCTCACCTTGGGGCTTCCCTGCACCACAGCAGCAGCAAAATGGAGAGGCCTCTTGATTCTCTGTTTGAGTTGGTCTTCTGAGCTAGGGAAAGGCGATAGTGACGAGGGAGTAACTAGGGGTCACAGGCTTATAAGCAAGGCAGCAAGAGTTAAAGCAACTCTTGTTGCAGAAAAAGACCTGAAGACTGGAAAATGGAAACCGTATGCAATAGAACAACAGAGTAGTTAACAGCACCCATGAACACGTTAATTACAGATCTACAACAAGGTATGAAGAGAGTGTACAAGCACGGCAAACTCCTCCAAAGACTGGTCAAGTACCCTCTTTCTTTTGCCACCATCCCCAAAACAGTCTCATCTCCTGTTTACCCCTGCAACACGAGGCTGCCTTTGTTCCAACTTCACATCCTGCTTCCCTTCATTCCCTCGCCCCTTCTGAACTCCAACGCCTGTAACCTGATACAAAAGAATGTTAATTTCTCAAGTGATTTTCTAAAAGCAGAGAATGAAAAGTAACTTGACATTTTCCCCATCTTGAAAAATATTATTTTATAGCAGATACAACTGTAGGAAAATATATCTGCTCTGTAACAATGCTCTGGAAAAATAAACTGGAAAAGGAGCTGCTCTGCCACTGGGCACCTACCACACCAAGCGTTCTCTGTGTAGCACACAGACACACACCAGGATGTGTGTGAATACAAATGCATATCTGTATGAATTATTCATGTGCAGATGAACACAGATCAATCAGGCAGCGTATCAGTTTCAAGTAAGTACAAAAATATGTTAGTTAATGCTGAGCTTGAGTTCCTACCGTGGCATGGAGAGGAACTCGTCTCAGACACAGTGCACTGCACTCGCCTACTGACGTATCAGAACCTATTTATGGTGCCTCCAATTTAAGTGTTTTAGGAACAATTCACACAAAAATCAATTAAGCAAATACAACTGTACTCCCAAAACTAGTTCTGCATACACAGAAAGTTTCTCTGCTCAGTCCCAGCACCATGCATTTGAAGTTTACAAACACACCTCACACCATCCATGTAGCCTACGGAACAAGCACAACCCTAAAGGGTGCCCAACTTCACTGATCCTGAGCCTCTGACCCATTCCCATGCACAGAGACAGCAGCACACTGTGCAGGACTGGAACTGCCACCCTAACACATCCTGGCAAGGAAAGCTTTCACAGAAAAAAAAAAGTGAGTCTCTTATTCATGAAGGGTAGCACCCATTAAAAAAAATCTATAGAAACACTAAATAAATTCAAGCCAAGGTAACCTTAGTTCTATCTAAATTCATGTACAAGCATCACTAGCCTAATAATTTTTACATGTTACGATGCCACAATTTCAAGACACTGAATCAATGTGTTCAGTTTTACTTTAAAAGCATCCCCAAAACTCCAGAACTACTTTTAAGACTGTGTCTTAATAGCTTAAGTTTCAACATATACTGCTTCCTACCTCAACACATTTTACCAAGACAGTAATCCAGCCCTCCTCAGACACAAGGAAACTCAATGGTTTTATGAGTAAATGAAATAAAAATACTATAAAACTGTTCTAGCTTTAGCTTTAACCTCTGGAAAGTAACAAGGGGTGGTGGGGGGGAACAACACTGTTGAAATTAAATACAGAAGTGAGATTTCCTTTTGTTTACCTTGTGGGGTTTGGAACATGGTATCTCATAGAGGTATTTTCCACCAACCATGATCTCAGCAATCAAAGTTTCCTTGCTGCCATGTAAGAAATGACTTGAAAACGCAGGATTTGTTCTCATCAATTCATGTCAATTGGGGTTAACAGGGTAAGCCCCCTGGGCATCAGGGACAACACAGGTACAGTTTAGTCTGTCTGATCTTCTGCAGCAGACACGAGACAGCTGCTAGAAGATAGATATGCTCTTTGCTGCTATCACAAGGGAGTAGGTCATGCTTAGAACACCACAGTGAGCCTTCTGGCTCAGCAAGCTTTTCCTGACTTCAGCAAAACAGGTTGCAATCGTTAAGCAGGACCTGAAACATAATCTCTTCATTTATCATACACTTTACAGAAAGCTCTAGAAATCCAAGTGATCCATTTTGCACAAAGCAATGCATTTTCATCACTCACAAGAACACGCGTTTTTCCCCCCCACGTCTCGCTAAGGAGCAACCCCAGCAACATCTCACCCTGCACCTGAGCACACCCTGCAGCAGGAACAGCCTTGGGGAATTGTCCTACAGTTTCCAGAGAGATGGCACTTCTTTAGCTCCTTTGGCAAATGGAAAACGTTTACTGTCTTATTTGACACAAGTTTTTCAAAGAATTACAAAGTTGTGTTGCCCTCACTCTGATTTTGGCTATGAAACCGTACAAGTTTCCATACCTTTCCTACTAACCATCACACTTCACAATGAGCCTTCACAACATTCCCTCAACCAGTCAGTTAGAAGTGTCAGCCTCAAAATAAATCAAAGAGGAGTGCTGGAGGAGTCATTGTTGCAAGAGGACTCTTCCAGAGGCAAGAACACGCAAGACAAGGCACCATGAGACATCTACAGACATCTGGAGATAGATCAAAGACAACAAGCACCAGGTTCCCAAATCCACCAGCTATAATAAACTTTATCCCTAAAGTATAGGTGAAGCAAGCTCCCACAATTCATGTGATGAAATAATACTGCTGAGCTTCAGTCTCAGGCAGATTTCTTTTGGAAACCATGTTAGAGAAGCCCATCAGTCATCTACAACAGAGTTTCTCAACCTCAGACCAAACAAACCTAGAAGGACCAACCACTCAGGAAAATGGTCCTCAGATTTATTTTATACAGTCCTGCCAGAAAGCAAAATGTGTTCTAAATATTGGGTATTTATTCATTACTTTTATTATTTTCTAGTTTAGTTCTCTTTTGCAAGCATTTAAAAACTTCTAGTTACTGGTATTAATATAACTAGCACTCCTGATGCCTTCTGTGTCACCTGCAAAGAGTGCCTCAAGCTGAAAAAAAACCAACCTGGTTCAAGTTATGTCATTTCTTTTGAGCCTCTCCATCAGGACTGCCTCTTTCTGGATCCTCCCTGGCTCTTTCCTTCTCTCACTCACCTACACTTCCAGGGAAAACAGAGGAAGACAACATTTCCAAATGCTACCCCTGTAACATACACTAGACAAAGTGCAAAGGACACGAACCAAATCCCTAGAAGGAGCTTGTGTGTATCCTTACTTATGACACCAAATGGACTTCTGTAGAATTTGTGTGTGGTTTTTGTTTTTAACAGCAAGGCTTCTACTGCAGCACAGACTACAGCCATGGGCACTCTCTGTTGTTTAGAAAAAATTTTGGAACGACTGGACAGGAAGAACAAAAGGAAGAAATAGTACTTCCAAACAAGAAAGGAGGTAAATTCAGCTTCCCCCACCCACCTTCCACAAAAACATCAAATATTTTCTTTCATAAATAATTGCAATAGGATGCCGTAGACATTTCTAAGCACACAATAGCTAGATTGTGGAATGTTTTGCCCTCGGCAGGGCCCAGGGGGGAGGGGGACACAAAGGCTGGCTTTCAGGGCTCGGGGCCTCTCGCTCCTGCTCCGCCAGCACTACTCCCTTCCTACTCCTTCGCCTTCCCGTGCCGCCGCTCCGCTGGGGCTTTGGAGCTGCAGCCATTAGAGAGCCTCTGCTAAAAAGAAAAAAAAAATAAATATATCAAATAGAAGCCCAAACCAAAAACCAGAAGCTGATTATGAAGTCCCTCAGGCCCTGCCACAGACCTCACGGGGTCTTCTCACTTCCCCAGAAGGGGACCCTGGCTGAGCACTGTGGGACTGCTTTGAGTGCTGGTGACCTATACCAGCTGTCAGTGTGCACCCACTTTTGCCCATCTGCCCCCATCACGCTGGTCTCCCACTGAACAAACAGCCTCTGAACCAGCACAGCTTCTCCCTGGCTTTAAGAAACAAGCTGTCTAAGGGCAGCCAGTGAAGGCCAGGCAAGGGCTCTCCTGTGGATATTAAAAGAAAACAATGAAAAGACCTTTTCTGCCTGTAAGGTGTTTTGAAAGAGTCACCCATTTGAGCTGTAATTCCTCTTCTGATTCACCTTCCTCCTTCACATCAGGAGTTAGAAAACAAGCCACCCCAGCAACATCAAAGGAGCACCAGTGTCTCCCCAGTACCCCCAGCCAGCCATCACAGGCACTCACTCCCAGGCAGCAACTACTGGTACACCACTAGTGAGGAACCAAACCCTGGCTAGAGGTCAAGCTGTCCTGGGGGCTCTGGGTAAAATACTTCTTCCTCCAAACAGATTATTCACCTGGTTACCCTGCCTCGTAGATAAGCACTTTCAAAAACTATATATATACACACACACACACACACACACACCCCCCAGCTGCATCAGGAAGTACTCCAGCTGGGAAAAGAGCAAGCCAGTGGAACAGCAGTGCCCAACCCTGCCTTCCTAAAATATGCATTAATTCTGCTTAGTACTAGCAGCCTGTCCTAGTACCATCTCAGCACTGTAATCTCCCCAAAGCCAAATGTTTACCATAGTATACTATTTCTATATAACATAGTATATTTTCTGTGTAAACCAAATATAATAGCATTAAGTCAGCTAAGAGAACAAACAGACTGTTCTTTTCAATGGAAGAAAGCAAGAGTACATGTGGCCAGTTGGAGGAGCACAGACACTTATGCCAAGTTTGTGATAAATCAGGTTATTTTGTTTGGGTTTTGAAGTGCACCAAAAAAAGATGGCACTAAATGCATCAGTGCAGGTAAACTGATCTAACTACACTTCAAAACACCTACCACACCAGGCATAAAGAAAACAATAAACAGGTGCTAGCCATAGAAATGAAAGTGAATTTATGATAAATTTGTGCAAGAAGTCTGCTACAAAACCTGTGGAAAGAACAGAATAGAGAATAAAAGTACATGGTCAGAAACCCCAGCAAGATGCATCTACAGACAGAGACACTGCTTGTTTTTCTACAGGCTAAGGCATAAAGCAGCATACAGAAAATGGGAAAAAGCTAATGGAGCAAAACCACCTTATCATTGACCTTCCTGGCCATGCTTTTAAAAACACAGTCAAGTCACTCAATAGCTACAGAGCACACCTGAGCATCTAAAGGCTGAAGTGTCCCTCTCTTCCCAGCAACAGTGTTGTCTGGCTTCCCCTCTGCCAGCCCCAGCTCCTCTGCACCCCTGATTGCTCTGGAGATCCTTCAGCTCTGGTATCTGGAATGACACCTCATGACATAAGCACAACACATTGAAAGTCTGGATGTCCATATCAAGTATACTGACAAAGACTCAAACAAACTTCACTAAGGTAGTTTTTTAAAAATGAAGTAATTAATGAAGTTCTCAATGAAAGCACCTTTTCTGTTTTGCCAGAAGTACTTCCCCCAGCTCTCTCTATACAAATGTCTATTTTTAACTTCAGGCTCATTAACAATAATTTGCAGAGAGATTTAAACCACCACTCATCACCTGAGTACTAACATGTTTCCACAATCCATAAATTTAAGAGCTTAATTTGGGGTTACAGTGATTTTTTGTGTTTCCTTTTTCTCCGGTAACAGAAGGTTGTGGCAAAAGTTGGAGTATTTATAGATAGATCTGGCAGATACAACAATGTCATGGATATAATTACTCAGAGTGAAAAAGTTGGGTAAAACTAGTTTCTCAATGGACTCTGCAGGTAATCAAATCAGTCCAAAACTGCTTTAGAGGTTCATTCCACAACCTACTGTCGTGACAAGCTCCAGCCTGGGCTCAGTAAATCCCTCAGCCCAGAGGAGCACAGGTGGTTTTGGGAGAACATTGATCACACAATCTCTGGTACAGTCACAACTTGCTTTACCAAGGGCCTTGTGTGGATCACTAGAGCAAGGAGCAGAAAAAGGCACCTGCAGATACAAGAAAACCACCCCAGCCCCTATGGTCAGGCTTAATATAGAGCCAACTGTTCAAAGTGTAAAAAAACCCCAGAATTTAGCATACTTGCATTACCCACATTCTAGAGGTTATCTGGACATCACAAACCCTGAACATAGTTAAAAAAATCACAATAGCCCATCCTCCTGTTTGTGCCTGCCCACGGTTCCTGGGACAGTCAGAGTAGCAGAGGTAAGACACACACAGAGGTCAGTCACATCTCCTGCCAACACAGCATAAAGGAGACAGCAGCACTCTCCACTGCCATGGCCAAAGCCAGTCTTCACCAAAACAGCATCTTGGACTGAGATCTCCATTTCTGCAAATTTGGGCATAAAACTTCTAGTGAGTTTGGAAGAAGCACTCACTTTTCCAGTTAGCTTCTAGAAACTCTTATCCAGAGACCCTAAGTGTAATATTTGGATGCAAGGCACACACCACACAGCACCTCTGCTCTGCACAGGGATTCAATTCTTTAGATGAAAGGCTAAACGTGTGCTGTTCTTGACTAGTGGGAGTCTGGGCTTTACAAGGCACCTTATCATGAGAACAGGCTCTCTCAAGATTCCCAAACCCAATTTCTAAACCAAAAAGATTCAGATAAGTATCTGAGCATTTGCAATGCTTATCTGCTAGCTGCTCCTCTGCTCATTTCTGCCTTGATGTTTTGTAGGCCTCCACAACAAATGTTTCCCTAAACTCTGAAGAGAATTTCATGGTTTTGCAAGTTAAAATTCCTCCACACATCCAGATAATTTAGAGGGAAATTTCCAGTATCTTTCTGGAGGACACAGAAACTACATTTCCCTTCTTTACATGTGGTGCAGCCATTTGACAACCCTAGCAAACACCTACACATCTGCATGACCAGCGTCGTGGTCTCCAGAAAACTTACTCTTAACTCACAGGCACAAACTGCCAGAAGAGAAGGTAATTTTCCTTTGTAACTTTGTGGGTTTAATTTGCCTATTTAAGAACTAATTTGTTGCTAGGCTTTACTTCTGTGATCACACAGGATGAGCCCCTTACTGACCATAGCAAGGAGCTTCTCACAAAGCTCAATCAGTCACAGCCCCGTACACAGCATCCCCTGACCCAATAACTATCTTTTCCTCATGGTCCTGATGTTTTTCCAGCTCATCACATTTTGCTTTACTAACACAACTCTGAATTTCCAACAGCAATATACAGTATTTAGCCCAGGTTAGGATCACATGGTCAGGCTTCTAGGAATGTGGAAACCCTGTTTTGCAATGCAAGGTAGTATTTCATAATGGCATAGTGAGATGCTCTCCTTCAGAGACAGGTCCCTAGCTAATAAAAACACTTGGGGTACAAAACCAGAAAGACAGTGCAGCAGCTCCCTGCCAATCTGCAATCCAAGCTCCATTCTGTGCAAGCCTGGCAACCCAAGGTTTTTAAACCCACTTCAGACCCACAAATACAGTGCCAGCTGGGAGAGGGCAGATCGCATGTTTAAGCTTTATAACGAAGTGAGAAGGTAAGATACAGCAACTTCTGCAAAACACCTCCTAATGACAGCCCACACAGCCATTACAGAGGCCAAACATATCAGCTTCCCACTCAGCAAAGCTGCCAGAACTCAACTCAAAGCAAAATTCATAGAAACAGAACAAACAGTATCGTATTCAGCTAGCACTTCTGACTACCTTCATTTGGGGAGCAAGCAATTTTGAATTACTCAGGAGAAAATGCCTTTTTTCCCCACCCTCACAAACAGAACAATCCTTCTGTTACCCCATTTTGAAACTGCTCAATGCTCCAAAGCAGCTCTGCAGCCATGAGGACTTAGAGCATGTAAAGATAGTAGCTTCTTATCCTAAAAACAATTCAAAATATGCAACTGAATGCTAACTCCTAACATGAATTCTCCCTGCTTTTGCACTCTAAATATCATCAATCTCATTAGCATCTTGTTGTCTGCATTCCTCTTATTCCCCCTTATTCATTAGATCAGGAGACTTTACTGCAAGAATGTTAAAACACAGATTTGAGGAGCATCAGTATCATACATGGAGAGCATCCTGGAAACTCATGCTGCCCTTCTGAATTCAAGCAAGACCCCTTGGAATTACCATAAACACATCCTACGATCTCACCAACTGGCACATGAAACAGAGTAACATGGTGACCACTACCTGGATGTTCTCAAGTATTACACATAGCAGGCACTCACTCTCAGGCTTTCTAAAAGTTGTGATTGGGAAAGAACAGTTTCTACAAGCATGAAAATAGGCTGCTTATGCACTGGATGTTAGATAAAAAAGGATGCTGCATCTAATACTATTCATTTTTTACTTTGAGGAAGGGACAAGCTGACAGAACTTACAATTTCTAGTACTTTGTTGGAAAATTACATGGTATTACTGGAGTTAGCAAGTTAGATCACTCTAGTCTTGCACCCAAAATACACAGAAAGATACCAGGATGAAATAGAGGGTGATGCAAATAATAACAAATGCTCCATGAATAAAAGCATTACCCAAGAGCCTGCTTCCCCCTTCAGTATTTTCAAGACATTTCTAAGAGGATTTGCAGAGTTAAAGATAAGGACCAGAAGAGAGATAACAGATGGCAATGGAAGGAAAACAGCATGATACAGTACATGCAGTACTCCAGTACATTAGAAATCCACAGACAACTCCTATGTGCACGTTGCTTGGTTCCCTATTTATGAACAGCAGCAGCATCAAGGGCTCATCACATAATGTTTAGGTTTGTATGATCAGTCTCTGTTTTAGCACCAAGAAGCATATTACTCAGATCCTGTCACCCAGACCTTATGTTTTATAAGGAGGAAGCATCCCAAACCCTACTGCAAGAGGTAACCCTAAGTAACAGAGATTGAGACAAACAGTGAGCATGAAGGAAATGCTGGAGGTGATTGAGCAGCTCTGCCTCAACATTACCTTGACACCAGCCTGGGCTCTTCATCCCACACAGAATCCACACAAACAAAAGCTCAAACTTAATAATGTAGTAACATAGAGGTTGCAAACATCCAAGGCTGAACACTTTGTGGTGGGGTGGGGTGGTTGGGGGATTTTGTTGAGTAATTTTGTTTTGGGTTGGTTGGGTTTTTTTTCCCTCTCCAAGGCTGCACTTCAGAATTCTATGTATTCTGCAGACAGTGTCCCAGTCCTGCCAAGCAACCAAAATATCAATGGTCAACAACCTTCTCTCTGCTATCACACAATCACTTCTGTGTTTTGTTTAAATCTCCCAGGCTACAAGCCAAGGCTTTCATGGGCACTGCATTGCCACTAAGATTAAGGTTGGTGATCCTACATTTTTCTTTACATTACCAGCCTCACTGCCCTGATAGAAACACTACTGAAAAAACACAGCTACTTCTGCCTAACTCATTTATCCCAGTCCACTCAAAGGAAGATGTCAGACAGTCCCCAGCAGTCACCCACAACCTCTGTTCGTGGGCCCCCACAGTTGTTACTTCAAGCTGGAAGCACAGTAGTAGCCACCCTGAATTCAGCAGTGAGCACAAAAGAAAGAGCACATCTTGATCCACACATCAGTATAACAGGACTACAAAAGAGAAACTGAGTAGGTCTGAACATGTACTTCGGAGAGCTGAAACGTGAAGATACTTTGCATCGACATGGCAGGAATACCAACAAACACACACAGGCAAAGCTGCCACCTGTGAGCTGAGTGTGTTTGGATTGGAGAGAAAAGATACATACAAGAGAGACAAAGCTGCCATAAACTTTTGCTGAAAACAAAATTCATTTATTTCTAAACAGGACTTTTCAAGACCACATTACAGGAGCAAATTCCTAAACAGTACTGAAAAACTATGTAAACTGTACAATCCAAGGCTGCCAAGGCATTTTGTACTGCCCTTCCTCTGAGCCTGCTTTGGAGAGTTTAGTCTCCAGTGAAGTCAGTGTGCTCAAATTACGATAAAAGACTCTCATATGCCTGGCCATGAGATGTCCAAGTCCCCAGTGCACAGTTATGACGATCTGAGAAGGACAAACTGCAAGGTTATCGTAGATGGGGCAAGTTTCAACCAAAGCAAGTCTCCCCCACTGGTAAGGAACTACAGAGCTGACCCACAGCCAAGCTCATCATCTTATCTGTGGAGAACATAGGGGCACAGAGACAAGATACTGTAGTCTATAAAACAAAAGCAAAACATACAAAGCAAACCTTGAAACTCACACAAGCAAATAATACTCCACCACCCAGCAACTACAACATGGTCTGTACGTCCATACGATCAGAGAACACAGATGCACTGACCATGACAAACCAAGCCAGAACCTCCCTAACTGCTCTTGTCCTTTCCAAGGTCACTTCAAAAAGCTCTCTAGACTACCTGGTATAACTCGAGCTGCCTACAGGATCTGCTCTTAAACAAAAATATATATACACACACATGCATATTTAAGAATCTCTGAGTACAATGCCAGCCATTTCTCGTGTTTATTATGTTTCTGTTCAACCAGCTGCACCTAGACATGCTTGGTGAAAAATACAGCTGTGTAGAAATCCCATTAAGGAGAACAGTTATATTTTTAATTACCTCCAAGGCAAAGATTCTGGCATACAAAAAACACAGAAGGGCCATGTTTTGCTTTGGTGGTGAGTTTTGTTTTGCCATTTTTTATAGTTTGTTTAAAGAAGTGCTTAAGTCAGTGGCAATTAAAAAATTCCTGCAACAGCTTAAAATCAACTAAAGCCTGAACAATCCACAATAATATCACACAGTATCACCTTCTACCAGCCCACTGCTACTGAACCACAGATAAAACAACTCTGTCCCAGACAGAAATAAGCGAGGACAAATTTACGTCATGCAAGAAAAGCTCTGCAATGAAAAGAAATCAGGCAGACAAACAGAGATGCCGATAACATGTTCTGTATGTTGAAAACACCACACAGGGCTGCATTGCACCAAGTGTGGATGCTGCAGGAAAAAGAATTCCCATGGATATTACAGGGATATTTTCAAAGCATATGTAGTCAAGATGCATGAGGACAGAGTTTCTTCTGAGGTGTGTGTGTGAAATGAGAACTGTACCCAAGCCAGCAGTTTCTGCATGTTTTCAACCAGAAGCAAGGTCACAACTCAACAGACCCACACAGAACTCTGCATGCAGCCAGTCTAGGCCCTCTCCATGCAGTTTCTCTCTGAAGAATGGGAAGAGTCCATCAGTTTACCCCACAGGCTCATTCTGAGTCTTTAATTTTATGTTCAAGCTGCTCAAATGGAAATCACCTAACAAGCACAGAACAGAGGCTTAGCTCATACTAGATACAAAGATTAGAAAATCTGGGATTTCCCCTATCTCCTTTCAGTCTTCATTTAGTCTGCCACTGGCAAAAGATCAACTTAATTTCAAGAAATGATAACCACAAAATAAAATAATAGATATTTTCCACACAACAAAAATAACTGACAATTGTTATGGGTTTGTTTGTTTAATAATATATTAATATGAGGAAACTAAGAGGTATTTTCCTTCTTTGTTTCAGCTCAGTTTCACTAAATAGCTTATAAAACCCCCAAAGAACATGTCTAAAACTGCAAAGCCACAAACACATCCCTCCCCACTCCCCGTCCCAAATCCTAGTCCCTAATGTGCAAGTAGGTAAATCTCAGAGAAGGAGAAAGGAGTTTTATTAGCAGAAGGCTCAGAATTGGAGGGCAACCGCTGAACATTGCCTGGAGCTAAACCTCTGAAGTTCCTGGCTGGCTAAGTGTGCCTGCCTTTGATCGGCAGAGTTCAGAGTCTGCTCATTTAACCTCCACAGGAAGAGCTCACTTATGTGGTGCAAGATGAGCTCTTTCCTACACTTTCTTCAACAGTTTTAGAAAACTGGCATACTGACAGGCTTTGCACATTTCCAAATATTAAAAATAGCTAGGCAAGAATTTACAAGTAACAATATCACTGATGACAACTCAGAAACCATCTACCTCCCAAAGTGCGTTTTCTTCTGAGCCAGGTCTGCAACAGATCAGTTCCAGCATCAAGGACACCTCCTCCTCAGCTAAGCCAAATAGGCCAACATCTCACAAAGCATTTAAGTAGCATGTGCTTGGCTGAGCATCCTCCCTACATAAATGAGACAGAACTGCAGAGAGAGACTGAGAAGGTCCTTCCAAAATAAGAAACCCAAACCAATCCAATATCTTGTGTACAAAAGACTTCAATAAAAACTGGCCCAAACTCCCTGGAACATTAAGAGCAGGATTTTGCAGGTGCCTGCACACCACTCTGGTGAGGTCATATTAAACATGTCTGCAGCCTACACTCACAAAGGAACAAAGTGTTGATTTGGCTGACTCTGAGTTAAAAAAAAGGCAAGTAAGATCATACACAGGCTGGGAAGGAGGAACAGCCAAGTCTGCCTGGTTCTGCTGCAGGCTTTTTGCCTGTGGGGTCTTGAAGGTGGAACTCCTTATGCCTGTACCGTGCCCCAAGTACTTAGTTCTTCACATGAAAACTGACTGACACTGATTTCTGCACTGCATACCATTATTTGTGTATTGCTCATCATTGAAAAACTAACAATCTGCAGATATCTTTTGTAGCAACTTGAAGTCTCACTCCAGTTGCTGTTAGCCAGCCCTTCATAGCTCACAAGCCTCTCAAGTCATCTCAGCTTACTCGTCCCTTAAGGCTTTTCTTGTGTCTACATTAATGGCTATGAGTCACAAAGAGGTCCTTAACTAGAGCACCAAAAGGAGATGGATCTTAGGGAACTAGACTACTTAGTTTGATGTCATTAGAAGTTTATTACAGCTTACTTAAGCATCACCAGAATGAAAAGTAGTCTGCCCAGATTTCACTCTACCTACCCAAACAAATTGTGGTGTTCCTCTCACTTCATGACATGAGCAACTGGAGCTACTCAACAACATTCAACCAACCATTCCCCATTTGTCTCCAACATGTAAAATGCCTACCTGGTTTCCAAATTATTTCAGAATCATAATACTGAACAGGAAAAAAGCAAAATTAACCTTCCCCCTCCTCCCCCAATTCATTCCCACTAGATGCAATTCCCAAAGGATCACATAAAAAAATCCAGCAAAACAGTTGCCCTCACAATATCTCCCAACCTTTTAATTAATTTCCCATACCCAGACAAACAGAGAGTCCTTCTGAAGTCACAGGCCAGCCTGGAGATTCCTACTCTTTACAGAGATTTTCCTTATTGGAATATATGCCCCCCTTACATATATCAGGCACACCACAAGATTCACACTTTCAAGTATCTCTGAGGAAATGACCATTTACTTAGCACAAGGTTAAGTGGATTAAATCCTGGCACATACTCAGATGATCAAACTACCAACAACTTCTTTGGAAATAATAATGTAGGGATTTTTACTAGTTTAACCCAGCATGCACTAACCTTTACTTGAGGAGCATCAGAACAGAGACTCTGAGGAGCATCAGAAAAGAGACTGCTGTTAGTCAAGAGGATGATAAGCAGCAGCATCAACTTGTCACGAACTGGCACAAACATTTTCACTCTCCTATGACTCACTGCAGTGGAAATGACTTCTAAAGCTTCCTATCTAGGCTAGGAAAATGAATTTACATCCGGGGCATTTTGGGCCACTTTATGGCACTTCTTATGAGATTGGTTACTACTTGATGCAGTAGAGTGGAAAATTACTATGTCTTTTGGACCTCAAAAAATACAGGAAGAACAACAGCTAACAGCATAGCTCTACTTGAGCAAATAAAACCTGCAAGACAATATAAACTCCAGCAAGCACATGGTGCTTAAATAAACTGCAGGCTTAGCTAAGGTCAGGAGATGTTCTCGATGCCAGCACCAAGACTCTGATCTCCTGTGGACTTGGCCTGGGTTTTAAAAAAAAAAAATCAAATCAAATTTGGAAAGTAGGTGGTTTGTGAGGTGTTATTAGTGATATCATTACCAGTAAATAACACGCAGTTTCTCAAAGAAAAAATTAACTTGCATGCCTTAAATTAAAAAGGGATGCTGCAGTGGCTTTAAAAAGCTTACTGTTGGTAATTAGGTTTCTAGTCCTAAACAGCCTCCACTGTTACAGCTCAAACAAGCAGCTTTAACTGAGTTGCCCATCTCTTTGTGTTTTTGTTTTGATAGAGGCTCAATTATGCTCAGGACAATGGCCTGTCTCTTCATTTTGCTGTGAATAGGAAGCAAGGGTGCCATTGTCACCCAGCTTCAATTCAGTCACAACAAAGGGGTCTGAAGTGCTGAAAATAAAGGGCTACCTAGAGTAGCTAGGAGGAGGAAGAAGGGGGAGCTCTGCACTAGCCACAGTTCCCCTTCACCCAGCCCTCCTTATTCCTCGAACCAGGCTGATGCTTCCTCTGCAAGAGCCCTATGATGGGCTGGTGATGCAGGATGCAGACCGTGGCTGCCATGCCTGCACACCGAGCGGTGAAGGGAGCAAAGAGGTGCAGAGATCTGCCCATGCTTCCTCAGTGGGGCAGAAGAGCAAGGGAGTTGCTGTGTGGTTTGCTGGTTTCTTTAAAAGAAAAAGCAAAACAAGGAGCCATGACCTTTAGCATATGGGTGGGCTTCAGGAGGGAGAGGGGAAGAGATACAGGAAGGCAACAGCATGGAAGGAAAGTAAATCGCATAACAGATTCAGTTAGAAAAAGGAGGAATGTGTTTTGGTGAAAAAAATGGGCCATAGTATTATTAATATACAACATCAAACTACACTGTGATTACAAGGAGTGAATGAAAGGCAGCAGCAGGCTGTTATCGTAGCTGAAATCCCCTCCTCCCCCTTCTGTGCCTCATTCATAAATGGCTGCTCAGGAGCTCCAGCTGCAGAGTCCCAGCACTGCATCCGCGCACAGCGTGTGCCCCTGGCCGACAGGCTGCCAGAGGGACAAAACCTGCTGCAACAACTATTTCATGACTTTGCCAGAGCCATGCACTCTTTCTCTCCTCTCTCAAGCCACGGGGGGAAGACTTTGCAGGCTTGTTTACCAAGTGTGGCTTTATGGAGATGGAGGTGCCTGTGCGTCAGAGCAGAGGAGTTCTAGCAGGCTCAACCTGGGCTTCGGCAGCACCTCTCCTGCCAGCCTGACCTCTCCAAGCTCGCCTTTGTTCGTGCTCTGCGTAGGGGTTTGCTAAGAAAAGAATCTGTAGATGGATGTATATAGAGAACAAGTCAGTCAAGATTTCAAGAAGAAATTACCACCTCAAATTCTGCTAGCTTAAAAGCAATGAAAAAGCTTCCCTATGCATCCCCAGCTTATATGGATGTAAAGGGAAATCTGTTACTCCTTGCCTTTGTCTTCACGTCATTTGTAGCTCAGAATTCCTTCAGAACACTTGAATTAGGTAGAACAAACCTCAAATGTGCCATAACAATATCAGTACTAACAAACCATGGGCAATACAATGTTTGTAGTTAAAGGGGAATTTCTTTTTTCTTTTTTTTCTTTTAAAGGGGAAGAACTAAAAAAATTAAATGGAAAACGTGCCTAGAAGTGAGGAAGCACTCCTCATTCAGGAGGGATGGTAAAGAACCCACCTGTTATGCTCAGGACTTGCACAGATGCAAGAATGCTAAGGAAAATGTGCATAAGCATTGCCCAAAACCTGACTAATGACAGATGGTAAGGGGGGCCAAGGCCTGACCATGGATCTTGTTTCATTATCAGAAAATAAGTTAACTTATTGAAATTGTCACCATAGGTATGAGTTATTCATTTCTGATTCTCCTGCTAAACAAGTATAAATTCCTGCTGAACAATGAACAATTCTCCTGCTAAACAATAAATAAGGAAGTTTTAATCCACTTCTTACAAAGCCATTTAGTAACAGACTTACTTTTACAGCCAACTTTCCAAGAAGATAAGTAACTCCCTTAAGAAAGCAGTTCTTTATTCCAAAATTAGAATAATTGGACAATGTAAAAGATGACAAATAACGTCCCTCTTCCGTTTTGCTCAACCTCCAGAGGGGCCCCCAGCCCAAACAGCACGTGAGACCAGGCATTTGACCAACTCAGAAGCAGGAAAAGAAGGTCTGCCCTCTTATTTGTCAGTTTACACTGTGTAGGAAGAAAGGATGGAGCACATCTACACTACTGGAAAAATGGGTATTGCTGAACTAACCCAAGATCCCAGCTACATCTTCATTGCTGAAACAATTTTTTCTCTAGACTAGAAAAAAAGGCCTTAAATTAACACAAGTTCTAACTTGAATCAAGTGGATTAAAGGTACAGGTATTTCAGTGTCAAAGTTTCATAAAAGTGCCCACAGAGTACTGTGAGATGGTGCAAGATCCTCAGCACTGAGCCATCATCTCAGGGTATTTCACAAGAAAATAGGATTTCCAAACTCCCAGTCAGACAACCATTACCACCACATCTGACCCACCTGAATGTATTCAGTTACCAAAAAGAGGCAGTAAAAGTCCTGAGACATGACTGTTTACTCCACACATGTATCAATCAGCTCAGACTCACAGAAAAGGCACTCCAAAAACGCAGGTGTCCTCCCCACTCCCACATCACTTCTGAGGCTCCATTCCCTCTTGTTACACATCCGTGAAACCTGGCAGACAATCTTTTTTACCCACGGTCATGGCCTCTGAAGAGCAGGCATATTGTTATCAGATCCAAAGACACAAACCACAGCTGGCAACCCTCCCCAAAAGAGCTATTTGTAAAATATTTTGAGTTGATGTAAGTCTAAAGCATACTTCTGGGGAGAAATTCCCACTGGTATTTGATGAAAATTCATTTGCAACTGTTGATCCCCACAGGTGTGATTACCAAAGATTTTTACACTCCAATACAAATGGTTGAACCTACAAGTTCTGCAGAAGAATGTTTCTTGATGAATACTTCAGCACCAACTTTTTATGGGCATGGTTTTCATTTACATTTGGGGAACTGTTTTAATTAAAAGAGCACTAGCAAGGCCAGAAGATCTGCAGAGCAGAACAGTAATACCGAACTCTGTGCCTCCTGCAGTACAGGGCACTTCAACAGCAAGAGGGGGTGGGGGGTGGGAAATGCAGTTTGCTCTGCAGAACATGTTCCTGTATCATTACTTTAAAGAGACTCTAAATCTGGAGGTAGCACCCATTCTGCTGCTTGTTTGTCCTGATTTGTCTAGACTGAATTTTTTGTCTAGTCAAGACACACCAGTTACTCTTCCCCAATGCCCAAGGCTACGTGCCCTGAGCTCAGCTACTGTGCACTCAGCACATTTTAAAAGTACCAACTACAGTCAGGACTAATGTTTCTATTTGTGTATGTATGTATACACACACAACATACACACTATGTATGGATGTGCATCTTAGCACTGCCTCAACGAACAAAGCAATGTCACAACTTACAAAGAACAACTTTTATGAAAGAAAACAGGACACAGTCATCAACCTGCTCCACAGTACTGGCTTGAAGCTTCTTTGTATGCCAATCTCTGATCACTGCTGCACAGCACCATATTTTAGGAACAATCTAGTAAAGAGGAAGTTGCTTGATTTTCCTTATATTTTGGTGCACCTTCCCCCAAAATACATCCTTTGGCAGAGGTACTGTGTGATGAGAGAAACTCTCTGGACAGCCTCAGAGGTAAGTGAAATAACCCATTCAGGTTACAAAAAACCCCAAACTACGGGGCACCTTATCCTGTAAAGTTCTGCAATACTCTGCTCTCTAGCATCAGCAGCAGACCAAACCTCTCAGATAAACACTATGTTCGGTTGGTTTTGTAGCCTGTAAATCACAGCTCTTCCTCTAACTCGTGAGTCAGGTATTGTCAGTACAGGAACCAAGGAAGTTTGAAAGAGTCATTTCTCTATCTTCACCTCAATCCTCCACAAGCTCAACCAGCACAGAGATATGGTTTTTGTCCTGGAGGGTCCACAGAACATTCACATCACACACACCCAAACATCACAGCCCACAGAACACTCGCCAACGCCCTACAGCTAACTTAAAAGTTTCTAGCACAAAAACCAAAAGCCACAAACTGCAAGTGCCAGTGATTATATCTTGCAAGAGGAAACCTGGTCTCAAATCTCAGCAACCTACCAAGACCCAAGACAACATTCAGTAATGGAAATAACTTGTTCACCTTGAACCAGAAACTCTAGGAGACAGCTTAGTATTTAGTATTCATGAAATGTACTTAACTTTGCATCCAGCCAAAAAGCAAACATATGTTCTGTTTTTCCTGGGGGCGGCAGCCCATAGTCTCTTACACAGGCTGAGCACTGCCTTATGACTAGTAAAGCAGTTTTATGAAGGCCTCTTCCACCTAAACATCATTATGTACTTCCTTGCAACTTCACTATGATCAAAGTCCTCACAAACCAGCAAAACAAAATGCAAAACAGGATGTACACTTAGAGCTCCAGTTGTGCTGGCAAAGCACACAGTTATCATTTACATTTCATTTCAGATCAGTCTGTCCAAAAAATTAACCACTACAAATCATATTATGTTCATTTAGGCAGGGAAAAAAAAAAATGATACACAAAAAAGTAGAACAAATGAGTTTCCATCTCTGTCACAAAATCAGAACAGACTATTTCTGTTAGTAAAGATACAGCAACTAAAGACAAAAGTAAGGAATGGGCATTTGCTGTCACATTGGCAACAACCAGTCCCATCAGAAGGGGTACAGCTAGGAACCAGACTTTTCTGCAGAATACCAGACAGGCACATGCAAAAATCAGGCCAGTATTGGCTGCTTCCTGTGTCCTAACACTGAACCCCTGAGTACAGTCCTTGAGTCACAGCTGGAACAGGAACTTCACTTACCTCCATTTTATCTCAGCATCAGGTCACCCATTTTATTGCTGCATAGCAATAAATATGATATTCTTGTACTTCCAATCTTTTGACTCACCTGTCAGTCCACTCCTCATCACCTATAGCTGATATTTCAGTGCTGTACTGATAATTGAGACTGCAGGTGTCACCACATGACCTGAAAGCATCTGTGTGTGGCTCAGTGAGAAATTCACTGAACTGCCCCAGTTCTTTCCACAGTTGATACTGGAAAAGAGAAGCAGGACACCTTACAGAGCACACATTTGTTTTTATATGGAAAGAACTGGTGCCAACTGAAATTAGTTCTTACTTTCCTGGAGTACTCAACCAATATCAACAGGACTACTCACAAATGTGAAGTGTAGTGTGTTCTTAAAGCCTTTGCTGAAAAACTTCAACACATTCATTTCTGTAGTTTAATTGATGTTCTCAACTAAATGATTTTGCTGTGATACTGACAGGCCAGACACACGAGTGGCAGAACTTTTCTAGTATTTTTAGAGAGCTGCTTCATAGTATCATTATATTTACCAATCAACTTCTAGATGTACTTTTTGTGCTGTTAGATTTCTACAGGAACTCCTTGGGCATCCTTTTTTCTCCTATTCCACCACATGGAAGTTGCTTACCTCTGGCTCTCCAGTTACCTTCCCTACCCCCTTCTTTTCATGTTGACTACAAGTCACCCAACATAACACACATGATACACATGCAGTTAGTTCACTCTTGCTGTACTAGCAAGTACCTACAGGATGTACCTACAGGAAGGAGATTCTACTACTGGTGTAAACACAATCTTTCTTTCCCATTGCAGCTCAACACCTCGGTTTGCTGGGTAACAACAGCTATCAACATAGAAAACTCAACAGGATACAGAACCTGTTTTCCTATTTAGCTCAAGAATTACCCAATGCATACAAGTTTTAGTAATTACCATAAACCAGTTTTACCCCAAACTATCAGCTCTAGCAAGAGTACATCCACAGCAGGGGAACCTCCCCAAACTTACTTGGGCAGAGTATTTAGCTGGCTTAATTTGAAGCTGCTTTTGCCTCCAAAATATGCACGCCTACTCAGCAAACCGTAACCACAGCTGACTCAGAGGAGGAGGACAGGCTCCTCAGCTTTTTTCTTCCTGTACAAGAGAAAAACAAGAGGGCACAACATTCATTGCCTCCCTCCTTCCTCCCAATCACAGCCAGCTTAAACAGCACTGCCTCATAAATAGAGCCAGGAGAAACCTCTTTCTGGGATACAAGCAACAACAAAATCTCCGGTCTAGTGGCAAACAAGCATCCTCAGTCCTCGGTTCAAGCTTGGGGAGGCTATGGGTTTAAAAAGCTGTATGGAAAGCCAAACTCCATGTCAGTCCTCTTCCCACACACACACAAAGGGCAGAAACAGGCCACTCTCTCCTTTCCCCCCTTTCGAGGTGCCTCATGCCGACATGCTTGCTGAGACTAGGTTGCAGTGCCTGGAGCAGCTTAAAACAGACACAGGGCCTCCAAAGGCAGGAGAAAGAGGCACTGAGTTACCCTCCCTAATCACCACTTTTAAAAGCACGCATTCCGACTCCTCAGCACTTTGTTTGCTTCACTCCTTTTGTTGTTGCTGTTTGTTTTCATGACTTAGAATGCAGAAAAAGCTAGCCTGCTATAACCACACCCTGAAATAAAAAAATTCATAAACCCAGACTGATTTACATACTTCCACTTCTTTGAAAGGCACAACCCTGGCACATAAAAATCCTCTGGTACAGAAAAACACCACCTCTGCTCAGAGAGCTGCACCACAGAGAACCAACTTCTCACTTCAGCTTCCCAGTAGCACACAGCAAGAATCCTCCCCAGGTATGTGTGGAAGTGGCAACTCTAGAGAGTCATCACAAGCCTTTTAGAGGCAACACTCACTGATCTCGATGCAAAAGAAACTTTGATATCTCAAGGAAGTGCAAGAAAAAAACACAACAAATCCAATCACAGAAACCTGTTCTCCAAAACATTAAACAGACTTCTCAGTCAAGAACATAATTACTTTCTAAGGAATCAAGACTGCAAATGAAGCACAGAACACAGCTTTTGCTGAGCATATGAAAGTGTCCTCAAAGTGATTTCAAAACACCCCTGAAATGGCCACTTTTGATTTCAGAAGGGGGAAAGTGGAATCACAGCAATGACATGGTATCATGTAATCTCAAGCCATCAAATGAAGCAGGAGTGAGGAGCAGTTCCTGCAGACTGTGTCTCATCACTCCCCCACCCTAACCCCATGCATCAAACCTGATCAAAGTGCAAGAACAAGATTTCCAGGCATTTCTTTAATAATTGATCAAACCCAGAGAAAGCACCTTACAAAGCTTTGATACCACAGACACACCAGCCTCCTTCCTCGGGGCAGCCCATCAGTCCCTGCCTGCAATGCTGTACACTGGGCACACAAGCTTTTGAACTGACCACCTGATGACAGGACCCATTTACAAAACAGCAATGAAAACTTACTCAGATACAGTTGATGCTTTTCTACTTCTGGTAAATTGCTAGAGACTTACTATTCCTAGCACTTTTGACTCTACAGTGTTTTCAAATCCACACAGTAAATACAACAGCAGCACAGGATTCCTGTGCAGGGTGCAAATCCATTTCACTTTGGCTACTCTTCGAATAACCACCAAACAATGCACTGCTACTACTAACAGCTACACTTCAAACACTGTACAGACAAGGTTAAGCAGCAGTGCCCTCTTTCCAGGTACTCCAAGGAATCATCCAGTACAGCACAGAGTTGTGCATGCTATGGATGGGCTGCTGGAGAAGTGTCTCCAGAAGTGTGACGTGAAAGATGCTCTGAAACTGTAGGATGATTCTATCAAACATTCTTCTAGGAGCAACTTAAGATTTCACTGAACTTCCCTTTGTTTTTCAACATGAGGATTCAGAGCTCTTCACCTAGCAGGACCCACCTCTGACCTGGTCTTCTGCATGGTGGGTTTCCTGGATTTTTGTGTTTAAAGTAGGAGGAGCTGTTGGAGTCAATATGACCTCAATTACACTACTGAGCTGCTCATCATTATCAGCTCAATTTCTGGCAGCAGCAGGTCCCCACTGAGCAAATGCTTGCAGCTGTTAGGCTTGCTGCTACTCAGTGATGCTGAGATTAGGAAAAGCACTTTCAGTTCCCCCCCCACAGCTGAATACTATACTACTAGGAAAAAAAAATAATTTAACTGACAAGCTGCCATCTACCACTCTCCCCTTTCCCTCCTCTCCTACCAAAAACTCTTCCCAGTAAAGACTTGAATAGGCTACTGAAAGCTAGAGAAAAGTGTCATCACCAGATAATATAAAATATCAGGCTACCTTCTTATTTCAGCTACAGAAAGAACTTGTTCATGGAAAAAGGAACTGATGTAGAGCAATACAAGTTTTGAGCAACTAGTGGTTCCAAGATGCACAGCCACGTGTTCAAGGTCAAGCTTTTCAAAAGCCAAAGACATACAGAGCTCAAGTCTCAGCCTTTCAAAGGCACCTCTGTGTATGGCAAGAGACTGCAATCAGCAACTTGCCTAACAGGTGGGAAAACAGACTGATCCTATGCTCAAAACAAGCAGCACTGCTATCTGATCACACAGGCACTGCCTCTGTGTGCTTTTATATGTAGTAAAATACAGGTTGCTTCTGCACCATCAACGATGCCCAAGCCAAATTAAAGAATGAAGGAGACCACTGACCACTCTGGAAAGATAGCATTCCTAACACAGGCTCCCATAAGGGTGGGCATGTGAAATAGAAATGCCCTCAAGTAACTGAACACAAAGCAGCTTAGCCATCAAAGCCTTCAAGTCCTGCACTGCAAATGAAGTCCTCAAATTTCTCTCAGATTATTTCCCAAATTTCAATGCACAGATGAGGCCAAACTGAAGTCAGTATGTCTCCACAAAATCACACAGACTCTCACAGACACAGAAAAATGCAACACTTGGCTCTACACTTCCGCAGGGGGGGAAAAAAAAAAAAGACACAACCAAAACCCACAAGTTCCCATTTCATCAGTTTTCCAACCCCAAACTCTCACTTCCATGCAGCTGAAGAGTTAAGCAGCAGATACACACTACCCATTACACAGCACTTGTTCCATTCAACAGGTCACACCACTACTTGTTGCTACCAAAACCAGGGACAGACAGTTCCAGTCAGAAAGTTCAAGTATTTGGAGTGGCAACAAGAACTTCCTATTAAAACTGGAAATCTTTACAATGTATTTTGTTACTTCTAATTGCACAAGGAAAACAAAGCCCTTCATAAAACAATTAACTATGAATACAAGAACCATCAAGACTTTTCAGTAAGAAATGACTGCTAACACTACATAGCTTCCTTGAGGGGCTTTTAGCTGTTACTCAGAGGAAAGAGTTAAAATTTTAGGACTGTTTCCTGAAGCCAACTAGGGCAAAGCTGCAGTTAACTGCCTGCATTTCCTAAAGGATGAGATGCAGGAGCTATGGAATTAGGTAGCTCCTGAACTACCATCTAGACTGTTGTCAAGTGTGAGAATTGGGTTTCCAATCTCCCCTTTGTATTTATTTATTTTTAAAGATTTATTCACTAGTAATAGATTGACTGTCCTGAAAAATTTTTCCACATGCTACACTTTACTGTCCTTCACTTCAAAGCTCTGGAAATTCAGAAGCCTGAAATACATTGCAGTTAACAGTACTTCCAGTTTCTTAGATCTAATTACAACCTGAGCTGCCAGTTAACTGCTACTCAGTTTTGGCTCTTCTGTGTATTCATGTGTATTCTTAATTCACTGACTACATTTGCCTATTTAAAAGAGGCAGAAATTATTGTTATTGTTAAAAATAACTACTATAAATCAGCTGGGAGTTGCAGTTAAAATGCCAGTTGACTGTACAATAGCCAAACAATAAGAAAAGCAGATGACACAGACTGCAACTAGACACAGCAGAAAGAACATCTCTTGACTTCTTTCTCTTTTCTTCAGTAAGGAGTCAGAAACAAACTACTTACAGAGAACAAATGCATTAGTCAGTTACAAGGAACACTGCACCCATACACAGACCACACTAGATACTTATACATGGTCACAATCCCTTCAATCCATACATTAAATTAGTGCATTTGAGTACCTTGTATTTTGAACTGGTCAGGAATACACAAACAGCAGCAATGAAACTGCCAGAGATGAAGCTGTTTTCACTCTGCCAAAGGCAAAACTCTGATCACAAACTATCAGTGAAGCTACCAAACACAACACAGAATTCAGAAATCTCAGCTGTTAGAAAAGTACTCAAGTTAAAGGCTGAAGAGCACAGATGCCAACTGCTCTTGTAGCAGGGAGAATCCCAAAGAGAGATCTGCTTTGGGTGGTGGAGAGCTTATTGGGTAGATTCAACAGCAAAAAGTTACCACCTGCAGCACTGCTTTTTGCAAGGGAAGGAAAGGACTCACCAAGTCACCTGACTGCACTTTGAAGCAGGTGCAAACAGCCCCATGGTCATCAGAAGTTTGGCAAAAATTGACAAAAACACTAAAACTAATGTAGGAAAGGACACAGGAAAGGTAGAACAGAACTACAGCAGAAGGGTGGACAAACCAACAGCACATAACTGTGACTGTCCAGTCAAGCTGGTGGAGATGAAAAACTTACCCCCCTTTAGAAACAGGAAAAGTTGTACTGCAGAGCAGTCATCAGGAAACCGTAGAGGAAACAAGCAGGTTTATCTCACTCAGCCCCTGAAGGCTTTTCAGGAAGTACTCCAGGAAGCAATGAAAGGCTTCCCAAGCCAGCCGTGGCTGCCAGGAGAGATCCAGCAGCCAAGTGAGGTCTAAGAGGGGAAGGGCAGAGCTCCAGGTGGTAGATCTGAAGCCTCCTTCCCCCCAGGGAGCAATAAAAAGGCTTTACCATGTGGGATGTCCTCTCAACAGGCTGATTTGGCCAAGTGCAGAAACCTGCCACTGATTACAGCTGTGAATCTTAGCCAATATACAAAGGAGTTAAAACTTGAGGGAAACAAAGAAAAACAACACATTTACAATCCATTTCCATCTCTTTTAGTAACATGAGACACTGCTGATTCCAAGAGGGAGTGCACACAACATTAGTGTTTTCTGCTGTATGGGTTTCAGAAGTCTACTACTGCCTTAAGGGAAACTGAAAACCCCTGTTCAGGTACTACATGGCTGGCAAGCCCTCCAAATTCTCTGCTCCCCCTCTCTCCAGCACCACTGACAAAAATGCAACGTTCAGATGACTAAAGCCATCAGGTATGCTTCCAAGCTTCACCAACTGTTGCTCCAACTGCTGCTCTGGCAAAGCCCTGAAGTGACATCTGACACGTTTAGAGACATTTACCAGGCTGTGGAAATGGAACAAACCAACCTTGCTACTCTAAAGGCAGAGCAGTGGGTTTCAGATACCTGTTTCTAGTAGGACTGGGACATCAGTGAACAGGGCACAGAAGATGCCCATCTCGATAGCTTTCTGTAGACAGAAGGGAAGAACCTGCAACACAGCTCCTTAAACCAGAAAAATACTAAGGCATTGCAAGAACACCTGTATTCTTAAAACATTCAAGCCTATTTCCAGAATTATTTGCTATTAGTGGGTACATACACATCACTAATTCATTAATAAGTTTAGAAAGACCAAAATGCACAGGTACATACTAAAACCATCTCCTAGGCTGCACCCCCAGCAGCGTGGCCAGCAAGCAGGTCTAGGGAAGGGATGTTCTCCCTCTACTCCATTCTGGAGGGATCTCACCTGTACTGCTGCATCCAGCTCTGGCAATAAAGTAGCATCATAATACACTAGAGTGCTGTTTGGTGTGTCAGAATTTGAGAAAATTTAAAGGACAGCATATCAAAATTAGTACAGGTTGGCAACACACAAGCTTGGAAGACAAGTACTGAGATTATCAGATAGCTGAATAAATGTGGCAGAGGCTCTGCTTCTAATACAGCCATAAAGCAAACTATGCTTCTGGGGGGAGAGCTCCAGATGCAAAAGCTATGCAGGAAGCTGGTGCCATCCTCACAACCCAGCCTCTGTACTCATGGCACTCTGCATGACTTCACACCACATCTGGCTTATCAAACAGCCCAAAGTACAGGCATTTCTGTGGACTTTTAAATTGTAGCTGAATCGCTCCTACTCCTTTTCTCTCTCTGCATCTTTTTCCCAGAACAAGCTACAAATCTTCTGTACACAGAGGAGAAAAAAAAATAAGGAAAAAAGGTTTATAGTCACTTCATGCATTGACTTTTCACAAGCCCTGTTACAAACTGTCCATATAGCAACAGAAGATTACCCTTTAGCCTCAACTCCTAGCAACATACTAAAATTCTGGCAGAGGCATCTTTGATGCTTTAAAAGCTATACTGACTTTGTCAGTAAGAAAGATATCTATGTACTGCAAGTCAATACTTCTTCATTTTTCCTATTCAAAACTCTGCAAATTGTTTCTCTTCTTGAAGATTTTCATTTTAGCCAAGCAAATAGGGGAAAAAGTTTTACAACACCTCAATGAGAAAAACCAGTGGGCAGAGTGCAGACAACCAGATACCAGAATAAATCCTTGATAAAGCCTATGTTTGTTCAAGTAATTTATCAAGAGCAGAAAGAATCTGAGGAATACCTGCTTGACAGATCAAAATTCAAGCAAAATGATAACAGAAATATTTAACTGTTTAAATTCACTTTGTTTTCAGGTTTTGGGGGTTCTTTTAGGAAAAAAAACCCACAAGCAAAACACCTCCAAAAAACCCACACACAAAACAAAAAAATCTCACAAACCAACCCCCAAAATACACATACACAAAAATAAAACCAAACAAAACCATCACCCCAAAACAAAACAAACCCACCCCTGCTGTAATACACTAAGCAAACTGACTCACTTTTCACGTTGACCATGTTCTCCAGAGACACTTGGTAATTTCTATACCTCCACCTGACTGTGTATTGCCTTTTCAGACTCAAGACATACTCTGTGTGTGCAGAAACTAAACCTGTGGCTGCTGAAACCTCCATCCTACTTCTCCAGGCAGTTTTCTCATGTTCTCAAGTTAGGAGGAGTCATCACAGCTCTAGAATGCACTTGGGAAAAGCATGTCTGGTGGTTATGTCAGAGGACAGCAAGTCTGGCATCGGACTTCTATTTCAAGCCATGCCAAGGACTGTGACCTTGAACAAGTCACTCCTCCAGACATTAAGGTATAGACTTCAATGTGCAAGGAGTCCTGGGGCTTGAAAGTTTTAGATTCTCCTTTCCAAACCAATGGGCTATTCTGAAGAAAGGAGTGTTTTCCAGTACTGGATTAGTAATATTGTAGGTATGTTTTTCTTGGCTCAGAATGATACATTATCCTAGGAGAACAAAAATATGTCAGGTTCATTACTATAAAATATTGAATTCTTAAATTGAAAGGGGTTAAGATCTATTGTTTATAATTATTCACCTATTTTTAATCAATCATCACAACTGAAATAGACTCCAAATATCTCCATGTCTTTTCCTCACCATTATTTTTCTCTCCTGCTTTTCAGCAAAGTTACAAGTTTCCCACTCCAAACAGTCACACTTCTCAGTTTCACTGTGCAGTTGCAAAAGCAGATCCGCATCAGTGCTGCTGGGCTGGGGCTGAACCCTCCACAGATGAGGTCACAAACCAAGGATTTTTTTATTAAAACAGAAAACATTCATATCAGGCAATTCCACTACTTTGTTTCTTTTCTTACTTTTTAAATAAACAAGACTTAAATTTAGAACTAAAACTAAATTGACAGTGACCCTGTTACAACAACAGTACTTCAAGTGCTTTACAGGCCAGTGCCAGTTCAAAGTTTAGATTCTGGCCAACTGACCAGTGGAGAAATAAATTAATATTTCTTTATGAAAAGAAATTTAAATAAACTATTCTGGTTTAAGCTTCACATCTTTATCAGGAACACCAGGCAAAGCAAACATACTTTTTTCCAGTAAAAAGAATATCCCTAAGTTGAAAAGGAAACAGTAAGTTTCAACGAAGGAAAAACATTCTTCAGCATCCCAGCTAACCACAGACCATCACTGCTGTTCTGCTCTCAGCACACCAGCAGAGGTACCTAATCCTAAGAGGGATTTGTTTCAGCCCCTTCATGCTATGTAGATTTGAGCTATCAAACTGCTAGAAACAAGTTTAAAGATCATTTATTAAACATGCAATTTTATTTGACCCCCTCTTATCAATCCATAATTTTAGTTGCTTTTTAACCACAAAAGTGCAGGAAACGCTAGTCTTAACAAACAGGGCTTTGATGACAAGCCTCTGACAACACCTAGAAGGGAAAGGCTGCCCTGTACTTGGGGAGATTCACCTGTCATCCCAGACAAGATTCCTTTATTTACAAAATTTGCATGGCAGGATACAGTTTCACTTTGGGGTTATCTTCTATTTCCAGGTAGCAAAGCTGTCCCTGAACAAACTGCACTATTTCACAGCTATCTATAGCACATAGCAGGCAGCAAGTAATTTTAATCCCAAATCCTCTTCCCCCTTCATTATCCCCAAACTGACACCAAAAGCTTTCAGAAAAAGCACCTCTGACTGTTTCATGAAAGTTTCTCAGTCTATAAATAAAACCCACCAGGTTATTCCCTGCACTAGAGCACTACCCATACAGGCTTTGTCACAGTCTCTGCTCTTACTCTCATTGTTGGGAAGCGCATGCCTCCAAAGCAACGCCTTTTGTTGCATCTGGAAAACTTGAACCACTAAGCCCCAGAACTCAAACAGCTTTACACAAATCTATCTCAGCCAATGATATTTGGTCTTCATAACACATATAAAAACAACTCTGCAAGTTCACCTGAAACCAACAAAGCACCCCACCACCCTCTTGAGCCCCTCTGGACCCTGTTTTTATATAAATAGTACTGCCTGTAACAAGCGTCAATAGCAGCTCAATCACTGGAAGCTGTTTTGGAGTCATCTTACAAAGTCTGTTGACTTCCCCACATCTTCTTTTCTTGCTCTCATACCACCTCACTCCCAGCAAATCTCCCAAAAGGAAAATAAGGTGTGGACAGATTGATTTGCCAAGTTAAGTATCCATAAATGGTTCCGCATTATGAAGCGCTGCTCAGAAAACAACTTTCTTAACTGAGAACAAAATATATGCAAGAACGTAAACTAATGCAAGAAGCAGCCTCTAATATTAGATATTCCATCCACATTAAACCAGTGAAGCCTACTAATCTATGAAAATTACTTCAGCTACTTTATTTTAAAAGAGTTTTTTCCAGTGAGTCCTGGTTATGTTTTGTAAAAGCTTAATAAAGAGTATTGTTGGGGTTAAGTTAGTAAGAGCACTTACAGAGTTGAGAGGAGCCCCAAGAACAAGATTGGCAGAATGAAGAAAGTGATGCTGCTTACAGATTTCTTCCCCCCCCTTATTTTGAAGAGCTCTGTAGGTTCATTTTATTGACTAGCCAGTCAGTGCTAGTCTTGGTACAATTCAGCAGTGGTCTATTTTCCTGAATCAATCGCCAAGAAATTCGCAAGCCAGAACTGAGCTTTACATCACAAGTTCTCACACTCCCACTAAGCAGCTACTACAGCTGAAAATCTGCAGAATCTCAGTATTACAGCACAAGCAGGGGGAGAAGGAGAAGGAGGGGAGAGAAGCAAACGTGAAGACAGACCACACACAACAAGCTCCTCTGTCCACAGAGTGGCAGAAGCTACATTGAAATCGGTGCCACAAGCCTCAACCGGTGTAACTCAAAATTTATTATAGCTAATTGGAGAGGAAAACGTCTTTGGAGAGGGAGAGAGTATTCAAAATCTACATTCCTCTTCAGTTTTTCTCCAGGACTCAAAAAAACTCCAGTATTCTGAGAGATTTCTGACTAAGCCTACTCTCATCTCAGCAGAACCTATAGTATTTCATGACTAATACAGATGGATGGCTAGATAAGGGTCTAAGGATGGCTGGATTTCCATAACAGGAGCACAAATCTGGATCACCTTCTCTACTTAAAACCATTTCCAGGCTCCCAAGTTACTCAGAACTTGGGAGTTCTAAGTCTATTCCATATACCCCAGCACTCAGCCAACTCTAACTGAAGGCAGACTTCAGAGAATTCCCTCCACTCCAGGCAAAAAGGTCACATACAAACAGCTTAAGACCTCCAAACATTCAGAGCCACAGACGAGGCTTCAGCCCTGCCTCTCAATTCCTTGTGTTCAGAAGTGAATCATAACATAATCTCCTAAATGCTTCGTTTCCCAAGGCTATGTTTGTTTAAAACCAGAGCACTAAAAGAACTTTCTAGGGATTTTGTCCCTCTACTTTCACTACCTCTAAATTAATAAAAATATTCTCTCTTCTAAAAGACTCCATTAGAAGATTTTACTGAATCAGAGGGACAAAGTAAGTGAAAAAGAGAACCTGCCTTTTCAGTCCATGACAAATAAATTGTGGGAAATGTAGACCATCTTTTTCCCCGTTCTTTGAAAAAGAAATCTGAATACATTCTGTAGTATACCAATCCTTTAGGGTTGATTTGAACACGTAAATCATCACTGAGATTACAGACAAAGCTCAAATCCTCCTCCTGGGCACATAGGAGGGGACAGAGGACCTTAACCTGCACAGTACAAGCAGCATATTGAAAAGAAACAGTAACCTCAACTGATCTTTGCTCTTGTCTGGAAATTCACACCCTCTGTGATGAACTCCTGGTTAATCTCCTACTCTTTTACTAACAACAGCCTTCCTAGGCCTACATGCCATTCTCTGTTTCACATAGTTTTAAACATTACCATGTCATTGCTGTCCCTTACTGCCTCTAGGAAATCTGAGCAATTCAGAGAACTTATTCCTGCAGGTTCCCTCCTCATCCTCTACTACCAGGCAAGCTGCTACAGCACTAGAACTGGTGTTTCAGCGTATACAAAAGAAAAAGGCTCCTAAGAATATCAAAATCACTTCTGCAAGTGCAGTTAATGGCAGCAACAGAAGCCACTGCCACCCCAACTACAAAGATGAGGAGTACTTCCAACCCACTGCAGAAGCCTGAGCCAGCCTGGCTCTTCCCATCATTTACGAGGTTTATGCAAACCTGACTGACTTTGCCTGGAGGAAGTTAGCACTCAAGTTATTCCACCAGCTCTTGAGAGGAGGTGGAGCAACTGCTGGCACAAGAGCAATAGAAAACAGCTGGGAATCAGCAAAGTCTCAACAAGCACAGGATGTAGATGGACCACAGCTAAATTCATTTACTGAAATGACTTAAGCTCTTTTGTGAGCTTTAGCACTGGTCTCAGATACGCCAGACGATACCCTGGTTACTCCGACTTAAGCATTCCAGGCAAGGGAAAGGCAAAACACCGAGTACCCTCCCCTACTGCAGCTCCTCCCACCCAATCCCAAATATCCCCTCTTACAGACTCAAGGCAGGTGTAGGGTTTCTCCAAGCAGGGCGGGGGGACGGGGAAATAACAAATAAATAAATAAAGAGTTGGCAATTCCCTCCACACGACTTCCTAAGAAGGACTTATTTAAAAGCCTTAAAAACCCATAAGCTATTACATCAGGGAAAGGTAACTCATTATCTTGCTTAGCAAAGTCAGAAGCAGGCAACTTAGGCAGTCGAAATTTCCACTGACAGTTAACCCTCACTTCTGCAGCCTTTGGAGGGAAACAGTGTCTGTGCCAGACTGCAGGAGCTGCAAAGAGGTAATCCAAGCCGGGTGTACAACCTATGGTAGTGAGAACTCTGAGACAACTTGAATTTCCTCCAGCTCAGCTGCAATCTGTCATCCTTTTTACCAATACAGGCACTTGACCTCCAGAATATAATCATTACTTTTAAATGTTGCAGGAAGCCTTAAAGTGACAGCTTCATTTGATCTGTGTAACTGATTTGTTTGCTTGTTTACTGATTATAAGAGACAACATGACAATAACAACCATACCTCAGTACAACTTAGAAGCTTCCAATATTAGAGTACATATTCTACCCTAAGCAGTTCAAATTTCCCTCTCTAAAAAAAAAATTCCCTCTCTAAAACAGACCTGTGCTTGGGAAGTGTTAGCAAGAAGATTAGTCCTAGATGATATTTCAGTAACAGCAGCATTTTTACTATACTTATCTCCTACCTCTGCCTGACATGTCTTAACTAAATTTAACCCACTAATCCTAACACACCTGAGAGAGACAGTAGCAGCTAACACTATCACTCATACCTTAAAAAGGAAAGCAAACCACAAAGTAAGATTACTCAGATTAAGCGATTGACTTGGGGTCACAGGAAGTATATTGCCTATCCCCAGTTTTGAGCTCTGGATGTGCTAACCTCCAGCCCTGAGCTTGAACCCACAAAGGACTGGCTTTTTGCAGGCTGCTGTAGCAACTGGACACCTTCTTTCCTGTTTCCTTTCTCAGCATTACCAATACTCATGCATACTTGTCTCTGCATTTTCAGCACAGATTTAGGGACTATGGCTGCCTCTGTTCCTACTAGTTGGGCCAATGTATGCTCTGAGGAAGAGCCACAGAGCTACACTCCCCCCTTGACACACACGGCGGAGCTAAGGTTAGCTCTAACACTGCAGACCCACACTCACTGGCTTCACAGACAGTGAGAATTTGTTTCTCCTCCTCAAAGCATATTTTTTCACCATATACCAGGCCAAGGCACAGATCACTCACTGCCAGCCTCCCTGTTCCACCAGCAGCCACCCAATAGCCAAAGGAGAGCCACCAATGAAACACCAGCAAACACACAACGTGGTTTGAAGGAACCCACTCAAGTTTCCACCAAGCAAGCAGGTTTTATGTTGGGGATTCTTTTGTAAAAAAACATTCTGAAAAAAAGAGGTATTGCCAACATATTACAGCACATCAGCTTGCAGCAAGAGTCCAAAAGGACAAAGAAAAACCATTTATTCCTGGTACACAAGGAGGACTAAAGAGTTTACAGTCAGAGCAACACTTGGCGTAACCCGATTGAACTCATAACCAGCATTTCCAGTCACCTTGGAACAGACAAGGGACCTCCACACCCACCACAGTATTGCAGCATATTGACCACTGCAACTAAATGGCACCTAGGCATTGTGGTTTGACCAAAGAAGCCTCTGGTTAAGACTAGAAATAAAGCATAAGCAACAATTAAAAGAGTAACATCAGACATGATTGATGACTGCTAGCCTGGAATTACTCAGCCCTGTAAATTGGTAGTCTTCAGGGTGACAGAGGATAATTAAAATACAAAAGAGTCACTAGATTAATCACCTTGCACATGATACAAAAACATTTAAATTTGTGTGCATATTACATGCATATTTCTTTTTAAATACACAAAATGAAGGTGCCTCTGTATATTACACAAACCTCCTCTACAGAGAGTATGGTACAGCCAAGAACATGAATGGAAGTTAGTGTGGTGAGCTCCACAAGGTCTGTCAAAATTCCTCATACTCAGAAGGTTGCACTGAGCCTAGAAGAAAATGCTGTGTGTTACAACTGATGTCAGCTT
This sequence comes from Galbula dea, assembly GCA_013399015.1. Lineage (NCBI taxonomy): Eukaryota > Metazoa > Chordata > Aves > Piciformes > Galbulidae > Galbula > Galbula dea. The sequence goes on along the minus strand of VWZX01000349.1, from coordinate 2,329,009 downwards.
TTTCTTCTTGCCTGACAATGCTGTTGCTCTTTGCTGTGAGGCAGTCTGATGAAAACTGTTCCTCAGCTACAGGTGCAATTGGAGATACAACTGGAGTGCAACTGAAGCCCCTGTTCCAAGGGAGTACTGTCATAGTACAACTGCGTGGGCCAGTGAAGCACACAAGATACACTGAGAAGGTTCTGCTGGACAAGATTCATAGTGAAACTGAATTTTTTAAAAGAGCCTTCTTATTTCTTTCTGAACTCACAGGAATGAAGACTTCAAAAAAATCTTCCTTGAGAGACACACCATGTATGTTACATTCCTAAAGGAAAAAGCTATATATTTTATTCACTTGCCACCCTTTTTCTCTCATCTCTTTCTCACTCCCTTCCCTGCCAAAATATCAAAGTCACAGGAAAAATAAGTCTCTAGTACTGAGTTTCATCAAGTAGTCATCTGTGCAACACCATGATGCCAGATGCCTCTGAGATACTGTGCTCTTCACAAGAAATAAGCCAAATTACTGAGACTGGTCAAAGAAATACAGAAATCACAGCTCTGAAAACCACCAGATATATAAATATTTTATCATCTTATTGCTTGTTACCCTTTTACTTTTCAGAGAACACTACAAATATGGCATAAGAATTCTTAAAAATCACTGATTTTGGTATGTCTCATTTGGAGTTGCTATGGATGCAGTATTTTGTTCTATTCAGATGCTGTTTGCTGTTTGACTGTCTTACTTGACTCATGCATCCTAAAAATGCAGAACTGCTGGAAACCCTTATCCTTAAGCACAGGGACCTTAAGCACAGGATTCAGCATTCATTCTGAAAATTCATGGTTCATCTTTCACAAATTATTGTGGTGTAGAAACTCTTGGCATAGAATTTTAAACATGAAGAAGGAGTACACTTTAATATTAAAAAGTCAAGGGCCTAACACTTTTCTACTACTTTTAATTCAAACCTGCTGGAAGAAGCAAAGGGAAAAAAAATATAAACAGCTTTTCTCTTGCCTGATGGATCTTGGTCCAGCAGCTTCCTGCTGATTTCTGTAGTTAGATGTTTGACCTTTGCCAGGAATGGGACCCAAAGTGAAAAAGAGTCATAGTTTGCCAAGTGAAGCAGAATCCACAAACAAGCATCTCATCCTGGCTACAGATTGTTTCCTTTTAGAGATTTAAGAGGGAGAAGGGAAGGAAGCCATACTGTGGTATGTCTGTGTATTCTTGTGAAATCTATTATTTGCAAAACAGAAATTAATGCACAAAAATGCACTAGTGAACAGAGGAATAACTTATACTAGGCTTTGGAGAGTATGTTTTCCATCTCATCTCCCCCCACTTCTACAAACACCCATTTGCTCCCCAGCAAGTCTAATGTAACGTTTGCTTATCTTCTAGTGCATTTCCACTGCTAAACACTAACCAGAGAAAGTTGCCACCGAAAAATTTAGTTTTCTCAAGATAAAGTCTTCCCTGTGTGTACACACTGTCGAGTTGTACAAGTCCACTGGAAAATAATGTGTGTTATTTATTACACATAACACTAGGAAATCTGTAACACTTACAAAGACCATTATGATGCCATTAAAAAGATTTCATATTCAGCTTTCTAGGCATCTTGGGCACACAGCCATCACTACAATAATTATTATATTTGTCACTATGTAAACTAACTGTAATGCTTCATTAAGATAGAGAAAAATGATATCACTGAGGTCCCTGTAAGAGCTAGTAACATTCTCCTCAGTCATATGTAGGTCTCCTATCTGTGACTACTTATTGCATCTGCTGGACTGCTCAAGATGGATTTTATTCTGGTAGGACAACACAACAACGCGTGCTAAAGAGGGTCCTGAGCTACCATGTACAGCCTGCAAAGGCATTTATGAAGTAACTGCACATACTGGATTCTCCTGAACACTACAGTATACAGGTTTAAGCTTAGCTAGTGTACTGCTCATATAAAAGGCCCCAACCTATAGCTATATGCCTTTTAATACCAAAAAAGCTTGACAGATGCCTTTTAACGTCATCCAAGAAGTGTGGGGAACTCTCGGTCCTTTGAACACCTACTGTACATCCACACTACACTGGGAAAAGGAGACAACAGCTCTGGCCCCCAAGGAGTTAAAAACGGTGGGCATGGAAAACCACAGCTTCCTGCTATCTATTTGACTAATAGCCTGGCAGGCACAGGCAACTATTGTAAACTAAACCGTCCTGACACATGCATCTAGTTTGAATCAGAAGGACTCCTTCTAACATGGAAAACTACTGACGTGGACCTCCACGTAAGCAATAAGCCTTGGAGAGATTTCAAACACGTTTGACACTGAGGCGGTACTAACTGTGCCGAACTCTTAAGATCCAGAGGGACAAAAGCCTTGCCGGCAAAGCCTCGCTCACCCTTTGCCGTTTGTGCAACTGGAACCTTCAAACACTCATTGTTTTCCAAGGAAAATCCACTGGTGTTCTCAGTTTTCGCTCTCCCTCCCCAGAAGATTCTGGTGAACATAAGAGAGCAGCAGACCTGAGCTCTTTGCTGGTGGATTTTCAGAACCACTACACACCAGGTCTTTTCCATTCCTTGCTAAGTAAGTGACAGAGACAGTCACCAAGCCCAGCTGCAGGACACTGAGGCCTCAGTGCCTGACCTTCCAGGCTGGATTTTCTCCACTCAGCTTCTACCCATTTCATTAAATCAATCAATAAAAACCACACACCTTCTAAACCAAAATTTATAAATGTGCTGCCTTTGGAATTTTATGTGATTGAAGGGGAGGTGGTGAACAAAGCTATGAAAGGCAACTGTCTGAATCATGAATCACACCAGCACCAGTTAACTGTGTCCTCTGTGCTAATACAATTGAAGTCAGCACAGCCACCACAGGATACTGGATCTGCTTGAATTTATGTTACTGGTAATAGTAGAGATGTTTACTGCCCCCATATTCAACCACCAGGAAGGCATATAGTCTGAAATGACCAAATATTTTCTTTTTTAAGAGAAAGAAAAAGAACTCTTCTAGAGTTCTTATCTAAAAACTGTTATCCAGCTTCTAAAAGCGGACTCAAACAGCCAGAGAGTCAGCAAGAACTGCAGTAATTTCCATTTATGACTTGCAGAATTTGCTCTCAAAATAAAGTCTATGTGGCAAGATAAGAGACTGGCCACCCAGATCCAGATCAACTGGTCACTAAAGCCCTGCCACTACAGATAAGGGTCATTTAGGAAACACAAGCACAGAAGAAATGGGGATTTACCGTGTGGGGAATTCCTAAGGAGTGACGGTTTTAAGCTTCTAAAGACAGGAAAAACAAGAGGGATGATAAGTGCTGCAGTTCTTCCCTGCCCGCACACAGTAAACACTTCTAACCAGGCCACAGTGATTAAGCTTTTCCAAGCTGACCAGATTATCAGAGAAGGATGGGAAGATGCTTCCTGCCTCAAGTCACAACCCCTTTCATTACTGTCAGAGAGGAGAAAGGATCAACTTCGGCGTATTTTATTACAGAGAGCATTATGCTGCAGAACACTGAGCATCAACCCCAGCAGATAAAAATCCCAGATTTACTTCATTCTATTCTGCATGAGAAGAGTAAGGACAGAGGGGCGTTTCTTTTCCAGAGGTAGAAAAGGAAAGACAATGTAAATTTCAAGCACTTGATATGCATCACTGAGCTAAAGAACCTCACAAACTGACCTGACAGCCTGTTCTCATCCCTGCACAGAAGGCAGACTCGATTGCCATACAGCCCACAGAAGGAAAGCATCCCAATTCGGGTATTTGGGCCTCTCATTCATTTCCCTACTGAAACCTCAAATGGTATTTTACAAATACTGTTATTTACTGAGGAATGCAAGAGCTAAAGAGTAAGACCAAGATTCCATAAACATTCTTGCTTTCAAGGGCAGGATTAAAGCAGCAGCAACATTATAGGTATTTCTACAGCCCCTCCGTCAAAGAGGTACTCAGCATTTGCATAGGAACTCAAATGCATCCACCACAGGAGCATGCCACATGCTATGCAGCAGGAGAGGATTCCTGTACAAGAAAGAACATGACCATGAAAGGGACCACTGCAGTGTCAGCGACAGGCACGGGATTTGTGCAAGAAAGCAGTGCTCAGTTCTTATAAATGAGAAAAGAAAATACACATATTCAGGTCGCAGATACAATAGTTATGTTTCAGGCTGAGAGCAGCACACAGAACAGCCTCATCATCTACCCCAAGAGAGAAAATTCCACGTGACTCTGCTCTGAATTCTGCTGTTCAGGTAAACTGCAATATGCTATTTTCTAACCAAAGTGCATAATGCCAATATCATATGATTTTTTTTTTTTCCCCATCCCTTCACTGTCAGTAAGAATACAACAGAAACACTGGAAGCTTCAGAAAACTTATTGAGATTCAAGTCTCTTCTAGCCTGACACCACAGGGATGGAGACATGAGAATACACACATACATGCCACACAGCTCTCCAGCCACACTCCTTTCTTCAAGGTAAAAAAAACACCCCACATGTCAGAGTGACCTGGAGGTACTGTGTCTGCTGCTAACCACACATGCATTAAAAAAAAAAATTATATATATATTATCAGTGCTAAACTACCACTGTGTCCAACAGGGCTTCTGCTAGCTGCATTGTTAGCTCCCTGTAACACTGAACTTGATGGAGTCTCCCCCCTCCCTGCCACACAGACCTCAGTGATGCTGCAGAGCAGGGACACCTCCAGCTTTGCATTCAATGAAAGCAGCAGGATCTGAGACTGAAAGGAAGCCCAGAGTAATCAATAATTGATGGAAGTATGTGAAAAACTACTCCTCTATGTGTAAATGCATGAGTGGGAAAGTGATTTGGTTCAGTTCTTCATAAAAACACACCAGTAGATTAATTGAAGTGACACACAGGCTAACCCTCTAACTCTCAGCTAGGGAAGGAGGGGCAGGACAGACAGCAAGGCTGAGGGCTTGGCTGCATGGCAGCCCCCAGTACTGCAGCACCACAGACAAAAGCCTTGCCCACAGCCAATAATTACAATGCAGGGAGCTCAATCTACTCACAGGAGTAATGTTCAGTGTCCCCTGCGTCTGGAAGAGGGAGTAAGGGTGCAAAAGATCAGCTCAAAGCCTTGGGCAGTAGTTGTCTGCCTTGCCAACAGCCAAAGCAGCTTCTTAGTCCTGGGTGACTCCAGGGGAGACTACAAGGTTCTTGCTGAACAAGGAAAGGTAATGGTCAGCAGTTGCAGTCAATCAAGTGGAAGAAACTCTGCTGCACAAAAGGTGACACGCATTTCTGAACAAGCTATACCCTTAGAACACCCCAGGAGTTCACAGATTCTGGCTTTGTTTCAGAAGTAAAAATAAGCATTTACCAGGGTACCATGCCCTTCATCTGCAATGCTGATTATGCTCAATTCCTGCTATAAAATACCCTTCTCATATGGAATAAATAAAATAACTGTGCCATAATTGAGGAAGTCTGCAACCAGTCCCATTGCATTGATGGAGCAAGTTGATGCTGATCTCAGAGATGCACAACAAAGAAGAAAATAGAATTCATAACTGGAGTTTGTAATTAAAAAAGCCTGGAAAATGTAGTGTCTTCATGATAACCAAGTCAAAGACAGTCCTCTAAATGGCAGTCTGTTACCCTAAGCCAGCCCACAAACAGACAGTGCACTGAGCAGAAGCCATGACACTACTTGCACATCCCCACAATTACAGCCAAAAGCAGAATTTTATTTCTGGGACAAACTGAGACCACACTCTCCAAACAAATGGGGCAGAACAGCTTCCAGTACTTCTATTTTTCTAGTTGCTATAAGAATTTCTCAGGGTTGATAATTAGGATGAGAGAAACTCCAGATGAACCAAAGTAGTACACAAACTCACTCCAGCAAGACTGTAAAATCACACAGATTTGCCTCCCAGAGCTCATGACGGCCCCATCACAGCCTGTGCACCATTCCAAACCCTTGCAGAAAAAGTGATAAACAGATTTTATAAACTCCATAAACTTCACCTAAGCCAAGAGAAACAGTGGCTCACTAGTTCTCAGATCTGGCATGGGACTAGGAGAAAGCAGCAACACAAAGTCAGCCTAAAGCATTTTGGGAGATCCACAAATAGTTTGGATTTTTACACTTCAGCATTTTCAGGAACTGGAAATTATTTATTCTTATTTAAAAAAATAGAAGGCAGTGTGAAATCAGGATACCTCTGAGATTCATATATATCTACCAAGCTAGAAGAGAATCTTAGAAGTGGTTACTTAAACTTAGGCTCATGACATAGCCCAGAAAACAGATGCTTTTTGACTAGAGCAAAATAGGAGAGATTTTGTAACAAGATTAAAAAGAAAGAGACACAGAAAAACATGGTAATTATGTAAAAATAATAAATAAATAAAGCCCTGAAGAATTGGATTATATTTAGGCACTGGCAGAGAGAAACTCTCTTTAGAAAGTCCCCTCACTTGGAGTGCTCTACTAGCTAGCACTGCAGATGAACCTTCTGTAAAACCAGCCTTCTCACGTTTCACCCTAAAAACAGTCAAATCCAGGCTCAGGCCGATATCATGCAGAGCAGAGTTCCAGGCTAAGTGCTGCCAAGAAAGCTCCTCATCACCCCCAGATAGTATTGCTTTAAGTCTTGTCCACTTGGAGTCCCTGATTCCTATGTTATTCCAGACCTCAGACTGAAAACAGCCTCTAAAATAACCAGGGCCAGTTCCACAAGAGCTTTGCAGATTACAACCCAGACCTAAAAACATGTCTGATAACATACAGGAAGCAGATGTAGTATCTGCCATATTAGGAACTAAGGCATTCCATTGCTAGATCCCTAACTGAACTAAAAGCAGATTTACCACGCTAGAAGAGTTTTGTGAAGTGCAAGGAAAAAAAAAAGAAAGAAAATGGTTCCCTCTCACTTTCTAACACCTTCAAATCACATTTCTAAACATAAAAAACCAAAACCAGAACCCCCCCCTCCACATACACCAACTCTCCCCCTCCTCCACAAACCCAACCCTCTTTTAGAAATGGACCCATAGTTTCTAAAACACTGATGACTGAGTTGTGGGATGATCCTAACTCAACACACAGCNCAAAACCAATTTTAAGCTGTACCAGAGAGAAGCCCAAAATTAAGATCCACGTTCAGAAAACAACTGAGCCCTCTGGCAGAATTCACGTGAAAGGCAGGATGTAGCTCACATCTCAGCAACTACACGTTTTGATCTGTTGTTTGTTTGGTGTCCCGTCCCCCCCCCAGGTGCAAGCTAGGTAGGACTTCTTTGTTAGAACTGAAAATGAGATGGTTTTGCTTCAGAAGGATTCCAGTTGCTACCTGCTGAAAGCAAGTCCAACAGACTCGAGTTGTTTCTGTAGCACTGCTGGGGCCACAAGGCTCAATGCATTTATTTCTAGAGAGTGGAAGATGTGAAAAAGAGGCCACCCACAGTGGGTGACAGGAGATAAAAGACAGACAACTCATGAACTGGCACATCCCATCAAGTGGATGGCACACACTTACACCAAAGGTCTCCAGTCAGTGACATACAGAACACTGGCAGCCCTTGGACTTCTCTAAAAGGTATGACATTGTCCCCACTTGACAGGCCTCACAAACCATCCTGCCTTCTCAGCAGAGACCCATCGAGCACCAGAGGGGAACACAACGTGTACATCTACACTTTGTGAGCCTCCAGATTCTACCATTTCTCTCTCCCTAAGTCTTCCCACTAAATATTTAATATTAGATAGATGAATTTTTTGACAATTATTGTAGCTGAAAAGCATTCCTTCCTGGTTAAATGACAACCTTAATCATGCTAACAGACTATTTAGCACTCGAAAAGACCCCAAACACCCACAAAGCACATCCCTCCCCTCTAGTCTTGGGAAACAGCAGAAACTGGTTTCCATGTGTCCTTGGCAAGCCTATTCCACTTGGGGTATAACACAAACCCAGGTGTAAACTGCCTCAGCTGCACCCAAGGACCCCTGCAGCACCTTCACACTTGTGCCACTACAAGCGTTTGCAGAGCTGCACAGTGTTCTGGATCAGGAAACTTGATCCAGGTTAAAAATACAATTTATTTTTTGGGACCAAGTTATTTTTAAACCAGATGGAGTTCTCTGCTCCCACTCACTGCTCAAGCCCATAAACAATTGCACCAGCACAGAGTTTGGTACTGGACAAGGAAGCATTTAAGCCAGCCAGGATACTGAGGGAAAATTAAAAAGCAGAGCTATTTCTGCACAGCTGTGCTTAGGATTGACAATTGGCATCTTCAGGTATCTTCCTTTAATACCTATGAAATAACAATTTTGTTGCCACTGCATTGCCAATGCATTGCCCTCATACAATTCTTATATTCCCAGACTCTACCAGACAGTTATCAGATGTTCTACCAAAGCTACAACCCACTGAACATTCACTCCTCTTCTGTGAGCATTAAGAACTGTGGCTTCGTTTAAGACAAGGTACCTAGAATTCAAACTGGAACCTGGGGAGGGAACCAACAAACAATGAAAAAACATCAGACCCAAACAAAAAGCCCCATTCCCACACCAAGACTTACTTCTAACTCTGCACATTTTGGTTTCCTCACTGCCTTTTTTTTTTTTTTTTTTTTAAAGGTTTTCTTCACAGTGGTAACACCTAGAGGATTTTCAGTATGCCAGCCTCACTGCACACCAGATCACAAAATTCATCCCAGCTCCACGCTGGCAACCACCAGCTCCCATCCTCCTACTCAGCTACGAGGAGGAACATCACCTCCAATGAAGAGGCAGTGCTGCAAGTATGGCCTTCATTTTGAGACCAAATTTAAGTAGTCACACACCTAAAATATTTTCACTACTGTTTTAAACCTTTACCAGTAGTGAAATATGTCAGCAAGACCTTAAAATCAACAGTGTGCCACCAGTCAGCCTTTTCTAGAGATTCTGTTTTGAAGGCAGTGTCACCTTTTTGCAGGTGCTGATGTGGCACACACAAGGCAAGCATCCTGTCCTTCTTCATTTGATGCCTACCAATAAGATTACATCAGGATTCTTCAAACAGAAGCATAAAACCATGTCTCTACTCTTAAAACCTTGAAAGTGCTTTGCCTTACTTCTTCAATGCTTCTAATCTTCTATCTCTGCACCGGTGCTTAAAAAGTAGATTTGCATGTTTCAAGTGAGGTTTGCAACTTTCACTAGTTGAGCATTTGTTATAAATAAAGATAATGCCCAGATGAAGCCTTGTTACTTCCAACACAATCCCAAAAATTCACATTCAACACTGACTTACGTAGGTGTGGTCACAAACAGCAACTGAATGCAGGCAGCTGCTGGTGCAAGCTTCCCTGTCATTACACAGCAACCCAGCACAAAATTCAGGAATTTAGCTTGTGGTGGGTGTGGCAAAGTTGAAAAAAAAAAACAACCAAACCCCAATGCTGCTTTTTAAAAATAAAATAAAATTGCTCCCAACTACAAGGATGAAAATTAGTTATGCATTTCCAAGTTCAAGAAATTTTAAAACCAACTACAGGCAGATGAATCAGAATAACAAATGTGAATTAGAGTTGAAACAACAAAAAGTCTTTCTTAGCTCAATAAATGCTTTTATGGTTACTTCAAAAAAATTACCAGGTTATGTACACCTAATTTGTAAAATATGTAATTGTCTGGAAGAATGTATTGTTTTCATGCAAATCTGAAATCCTAATACTTCACAGATCTTCCACTTAATGCAAGCACACCTTTTTTTTTTTCCCATTTTCTTGACTTGCAATGATTTTTTTCAAATAAAAACCTTCACAGATACAACTTCAAGCACTTCAGGGTTTCAGATGAGGCAATATGCAAAGACAATGCCTTGCAGAATTTTAACATGATCCTCACATAAAAGCATCTTCCAACATTAAATTGTTGGGGTTTATGTGATGTGGATAATACTTGGGGTTTTTCTCCCATAAAACTTTGATTCTAGTCCTAAGTTCTTATCTCAGAACATCATCCTTTTTTTTTCATAAAAAGCCTGTCTGATCTAAATAATGTTTATTAAGTGCTTTTCATTTCAAAACATCCCAACATCCTTTGCAAACAGTATCACTGTTTCACTCATTTCTTGGGAGCAACACAGCAGCTGCTCCAAGTGATTAATAGTTCATCACAGTTAAGTCTACAAAGTCACAATGAAAGCATTAAATTGAGAAAGCAAGAAAAACATCAAATAGCTGCATACTCCAAACTACTTACACTTATCTCCTGTGTAATTCTAGAGGAAGAAGTACCTTCAATAAGTGCTGATTCAAGCAGCAAACATCTCTACTGAACACTGTCAAAAAGATACCATTTGGAATACAACATCTCCAGTACTAAGCTGCAGCATCAGTAATTAAAAACAGAACACCAGTTTAAATCTGTTGAGTTCTTCCAACATTTCCACCTTCTCTGAAGTTCTCCCTTCCCGTACTGACTAGGCCTGACCTTCTCATACAAGACCTGACAAGGTAGCTGCCCAAGGTAACAGAAATATGCCCACAGCACATCTCCAATGGTACTCCTCAAATGCAAAGGCTTTGTAGCTCAGCATGCTTTGGTACTCACAAGCTTTGGAATGCTTCACATATTTTGAAGGTTTACTGGTTTGGCAGGAAGAGGAGGGGAACTTAGCAGTCTTGCACACAGTTCTGCAAGTGATGCCTAAAAAAGTCTGCAACCTTCACGTTGCTGGTGCACAGAAACGGTAACATTACCCTACCAGATTTAGAGTAAGAAGGAGCAACTAAAATAGTAAAATAGCTTCTTCCCCACCATCCAGAGTTTTTTCCTTCATACAAGTCTCATCCAAAAGGCAAACCAAGCCAAATGAAAGGAATAAATTCACAGAACTGTGACAGTAATTCTCAAACTGGCCCAGTTTTACTAAAACTTAACTGCTTTCAACAACCAGCCATCTCCAACCCCTTTTTTTTCCCTTTAGGCACATCCAGGGGAGTCTTCCATGTAAAATAGGGACAACAAAGATTACTAAGTAAGCTTTTGCAGGTCACAGTTCAATACTGCCTAGCCTTAGACTTTGGAAGAGCAGCCATGCTAGACCAAAGAGCTTAGAGTCCTCGTGTGTCAGACAAAAAGAAAAAAACAAGTCACAGCAGAAGAACAGCAACCCTGATGTCTCATCTGCAAGCCACAGCAAAACAGAGAAGCATTTGCCACCTGTGAGCCGCAGAAGCTGCCCATTGTTCCTCTACTTGTTTGGATTCACTTTCATTGCATTGATAAAAATTCTCCCGGCTGAACTCCTCTGCTGCACAGCTAACGTAGGCTTTCTTTGTGAGTAAACTAAAGGATGATGCTCAGACAGTGGATTATGAGCCATACAAAAGCAATGTGCTTTCCAGCTACGGGGAATCCAAACAGAGCAAAGAGACCACTTACAGTGCTCCAGCCAACTCCCAGGGAAAAGAGCCTTTATAAACAAAGCATTATGAATTATCACTAGGGTCTTGGAAAACATGTTTGTTTCTACAAACGGAACCTGACCAAGTCAGTCTTTCTCAGTTAATGCAGCAGACAGAGATGACACCCTGGAGGATTTATTTGAAAGACTTAAGCTATTTTAGAATTCCAAGTTTACTGCATCTTCATTCTCATTTCAACAAGTGGAGTGCTCACTATGCACTCACACTTCAGTACATCCTGAATTCTAGCAGGTCAACAAAGGAGCAAGAAAAACAAACTTGTTGTGCCTTCTGGTGTTGCTCTGTAGCTACACAGCAAAGGGTTTTTTAGTTTAAAAATCCACAGGTATAGCAAATTCAGGGAGGCAACTGACAGAATGCCATACCCAAGTCACTGCTACTAAGGTGGCAAAGCAGAACCTTCTAGCTGGATTATCAGACAAGCAGCATGTGATTCTCTTTCTGCTATTACTGTCTTAGGCATGTGAATCTGATCAAGTCACTTAAGTGTTCTGTATCTCATTTTCTCTCTCCATAAGCATAAATTTCCTCCTGTCCCTCCAATGGCATTATCCCATAGCCAAATGCTTCTCAGAATCAGGATGTTTTCCCTGATGCAAATACCTACACATCACTCATTCTGGTTGACTTTACCTTTTCAAGTCATACCACATTTCCTGACAAAGCATCCTACAGGAACAACTTCAGTAACATTCACTCTCAGAAATGTACAAAGACCTCTGTCTCTCCAACATTCTTTCACCACAACATTCAAAATATCTGTATTTGCTATCCACAAACCAGTTATTCCTGAGAGCAACTGTTCCACCTGAAACAAACAAAATTCCCTCTCAATAAAATTCTTTGCTTGCTGAAGGCTTCTTTCATTAGAGGAAAACTTCTCCCAATTCTTCTACACCCTAAAGAATAGTCATGCTCCCCCTACCTGAAGGGAACTTACAAAGAGGCTGGTGAGGGCCTGTTTACAAAGGCCTGTAGTGATAGGACAAGGGGTAATGGTTTTAAATTAGAGAAGAGCAGATTTAGATTAGATATTAGGGAAAAGTTCCTTATCATGAGGGCAGTGGAACACTGGTACAGATTGCCCAGGGAGGTGGTTGAGGCCCCATCCCTGAAGGTATTCAAGGTGAGGCTAGACAAGGTTCTGAGCAACCTGATTTAGTTGGGGATGTCCCTGCTCACTATAGGGGGGTTGGACTAGATGACCTCTGAGGTCCCTTCCAACCCAGATGATTCTATAAGACTACAAAAGGATGCTCCTAAATACCAGGTGAGTGGTACCTGGACCAATGAATCTGACCAAATCTGTCATTTCATGGTCAGTAATGCTTTTTCTGCACTGTCTGGAGTGGCGTCTGTTGACCACTGATGGTGGATCAGACAGCAAGTCAGACACTGTGGGACTGTGGCATGGCTGACATGTTTATGAAACAACAAAAGTAAGTCACATTTCCTTTCTGCAGGCTACCCACTAACTACCACTTACAGAAACATTTTCAAGTGCAGAAATGACCAATTTTCCTAGGTCAAATATGCATTATTACTTTGTAACTGAATTTGGTTAGGCAAATACACTAAAAGGAGACAAACTGCTTTTACATCACTTAATAAAACTCAGGAACCAGTGACATTTCAACTACATAGTCAAGAAAGAAGAGGGTTCACTGGTGAGGGGGTCTTGGATGGCATGGTGTTCTTTTTTTTAAGTGTCTACTCCCCTTCACAAGGGGGAAAAACTGGTGTCAGGATGCACGTACATTACAGGCTTCTTAGCAAAGGTCAGAACAGCAGTTCACCTTCCCAAACACATTCCTGCACCAAGGTTTTAGCAGATAAACGATTTCACCTTCCCATTCACCTTGACCATTCAATTCTAAATTTACATTACTTACATACTTTCTATGCCTAAATTGACTGAGCTTGCAGATGAGCAAAAGGTTCTGAAATTTGCCTCATTTTTAATGTAGACAGCATTATGTAAAACACATCAGTTCCTTACAGAGGTGGATCATAAATCAACTATAAAATAAGATGCTTCCCTTATTTTCAACCTTTTAGAAGAGCTAGATTCATACAGTGTCTCATTCAATCTGCTAACAGGTAACATTAGCTTCTCTTGCCAAGATGCATTGTTTTAAAATTAAAAGAATTTCCCTCCTCTGCAACACTTCAAGTCTTTAAGAAGCATGCTGGAAGAAAAATCTGTATGCTGTCCTGTTGCCTCTTTATATTCAAGTGATGAATTTAAGTCTCTTTTGCTTTATGTGCTTTACATGTGTTTCCAAAACCACTCCAGCATGCCTACCCAAACAGATTTACTTTCCAGAAGCAGCAAGCTGCATGACTGTAACATAGTCCTGCACATCACTGGTCCAGTGCAATATAAGAACATAGCATCATATAGTAACAACACCACATTTAACAACAAATTTCCAAGCAAGACACTCATCAATTCTTTATGTTGTATATACAAGGTACCTGCAACCACTCACAAACATTAATTGGTGCACTACAATACTCATATTAAACAATATTGTCCTCCTTATTGGGCAGACAGGACACCCCAACTTAAGTGGATTTCCCACAAACCAAGCATAGGACAGATATTAGACTGAGCCCAGACTAACAGTTCAAAGTGCAAGAGCATTTTAAATAGCTGCCCATATGCAGACAGAGCAGACACAAACACAGTGCATCAACCAGAATATAGGTGGACACCTTCAAAATTCAGACAGCTGAGAAAAGGTTCTGATTAATCTAATATTGTGATATAATTAAAGATTTAAAAATACTGAAAAAGGAAACAAAAAATGAAGTTTGGGGATTAGTTAAAGTATTTTATGTACAGACAACTAGTAATAAATTACCTTACTTCTCTTACCAGACACAGTCACTACAATTTCAAACCCATAACTATGTAAATTTCTGTATACAGAGAACATTAAATATCAAACAAGCTGACATGTCTCAAATCATTATCAACAGTGTTTAGCATATGAATTAACACAGACTCAGTGTCTACAAACATTTATTTTTAAATTGTTGGGAACACAGTAAATTTAAGTGATTTTCCCCTTTACCCACAGGAAAAAAAAGCAAGAATAGAGAATGTAAGGAGCACTGCTCAGCATTTCTAGAACTAATACACCTAATATACATCAAATGTTCTGGAAGAAATGGCTTCATCTTGCAGAAAGGTGTCTTTCCAAAAAACATACCACCAACCACCAAAAAGTGGCAAAATAAGACTAGACATTCATCACTTATGTCTGTTGATATTTTAATCATACTAATGATCAAGCCTTTGAAAGATATAACAAGATAAAACTAAGTTATTCTTTGAAGAAAAACATGTAAGGCTTCTTTCACAAGCTTCAAAAATTAGCCACTTCAGCTTTCTGCACTTCTGTTACAGATGCTTAAAAGCAAGCAGCATTATTTTCCCCCTTCCCAAATCAAAACTTTCCAAATGAGGCATGACAAAACAAGCTGAAGTCCTGAGTTAACTTACACAGCAAGCTAGAGGCATGCAGGGAAATCTGTTGTGCCAGTGCAGTTCTCAACAACATTGTTATCAGAGAAAGTGCTGACATCCAACATTTAATCTACCATCAAAACTGAAGTCTACATTCTCTCTCACCAGCACCTCCAAAACTCATTTGCTGTACAACTGATCCATGCTTTAACAAGACATATTAGAAAGTAATTAAATTTATTTTCTGGTTGATTTTTGGACTCAAATAAAACATGTCCCTAGGCTATAACCAGCAAGAGATTCTTCACTTAGAATTAAATTACTGGTTATTTTTCTGCATTCCTTGTTGGGGTTAAAAACAAAAAAGTGCCTGGGGTTCCACAAGGCCTTTCTCCTGCCATAAAACAATCAAAGCTCCATAGCCATTTTCCCACCCAAACAATAAAAGCAATAAACACTATTCAAACATTCCCAAAATTCAGGGATTAACAAAAGAGGATGAAGGGTGTGGGGGGTAAAATGAGGTCTGAAAACAACAAACCCTGGGGAATGCACAGGACTGGGGAGATTCCATAAACCCAATTACAGCCACGTGACCCATGCACAGGGTGAAATTCTCTCCAGCCCACAGAAATGAGGGGAGTTTACACACAGAAGACAGCCTGCAACAGCTCTCCAGTTTGATCACGTTATTTCTGAAAGGAGGCACAAGGCAGACTTGGCTCAGGTGCTCATCTGATTCTAACCAGGTAGCTGTGGAGGTGCAAGGAAAGGGGAGAGAGGACAAGCTCTGCAGTGGCTTATGCTGACAAGAGACATGAGCTGTTACAAGAAGGTTGAATGTATCACACTGCCACTGACTGCTTTCCCCCCAAAACAGAACTATTCTGGCTGCTGAAGGGGAAGCAGCTCTGGAAAGGTGTGCTTCTGAACAGAGCAGCAGCATTTCTCATGAGACTGGGACACGAGTGCAGTTTCTTTCCCATCTCTCTGTGCTTCGAGGGCAGATCAGAGATCTAGATGCTGGTTTTGGAGCTCCACCAAGAAACACAGTCAAATCAGGGTGTATACCCACTGGCTGGCCCCAACAGCAGTTGAATGGGACTCAATTCCACAGTTAAGCTGGGTTTTCTTCTAGTCATCTGAAGAAATAGCTGCAACAACCAAAGGCTTTATGCCTTTCAGGCTTAAAAAAAAAGCAATGCAAAAGCCTAGTGAAACTCCTGTTGAAGTCAACTGGAAGATTAGTTTTAAGGTGCCTGCTTAAACAAATGAATCCAGGGTAACTGGACAATCCAGGAACTACTACTATAGATTAAATAAGCCACTTCTGGCTAGCCTGCTCTAAACCAACCAATTTAAAAATCAATCAGATATACAAATGGCATCAAAACCTGGGTATAAAACAGCTATGTCAAGTGCACTGTCTGTCATCAAGTAAATTATATTAACGAACTAAAACTGTTTGGTTGTTGTGCACACCAGGAGACAGTGTTTACACTTGGCACAATCCTCTGTCCCAGATTTTCAAATAGGACTCCTGATCTCAGGCACCTTACATTAGAGCTGACACACTGCCCATCAGAGAGCTGTGGACTAGAACACTTGTTAAAATAAACCAATCAATCAGGATATCTCGCTGAAAAACCCAAATTTCACTTGTTTTGCTTTGTTTTAAATTATAAAATCCAGAAAGAGGTGAGCCTCTCTCCCAGGAAATGTTCATAACACATGTTGATGGTTAAAATGAGAAACCAAATATTGTTACAGTATGACTCCACTGCATCATCCTAAAAAAAGCTCTCTAGGAGTAGGAAACATAACAGGAAATCAGTGGCAAGTCTGCAGCACAGTTCTGTCAATGATTGGAAGCTGATATGTACAAATATCTCTCCTGTAGATTGGAGGATGCCTTCTATTTTATTAATATAGTTCTAGGATAGAGCAAGACACAACATGACACATTCACAGAGAAATACTTAGCATCATTTCAGAAGCCCTGTTTTATAAACTGGTTTTGGTAGAACATGACAGAAGCAAGAAATCCTTCCATAATGAAAGTTCACTTGATGAGGACAGACCTCTACAAACTCCTCTCAGTCTACACTTTACCTGAAGCTGCTGCCATGTGCACCACTGTGACTTCAGCTACCAGTTTGTCCACCCAAGGCACAGCCCAAAATAGCAGCAGTGAGGGATGTAAGAAAAAGCTCATGCATAGTAATATGAAAAACGGCTTCCTTGTCATTTCAGTTAGGCTGCAGTCCAGAGAGGCAACCTTTCTGAAGACAGCTTGTACTCTTCATGTTTTACCAGTATCTGCAAAGGCCTTTCAACAGCAGCTAACTGGAGATCAGCATTTCCTTTCTTCTGACAGGAAGCAACAAGTTTGTCAGTGATAGATCATTTAAAAGTTACCTGACACTACAGAATGCAAAGGTTTTGAACCACTACTCTATTTCAGAGGCCTTCCCACAGCTGCAATTCACGAAACAGCGCTGAAGACAAATCATTAACAGCCCTCTAATGTATGCTACAAAGCAGACCATCTGGCCCAGAACATTGTTCTCTACAATTACCATTTTCTTGCCTAGTTCCATACAGTAGGATAGTGAGAAAAGAAACTAAAACATGTCAATAGAGGTCTTCTAAAGGAAATGTTCATAGAACAGACCCCCGGGAATACTTTCCTCACCTGGAGGCAGAACTGCTACAGATTAAGAGTCATTCGAGTACACATAATGATTTATCTGAAAGTCATTTTGAGAAGTAATTCCTTCATATAATTAAGGGAGCTTGGCTCAGGAAGCACGGATGCAAAGTCAAACAAAGAAGTTTGCAATCACTGTCTAACATGTATGCATTGCTTGTGTTCAGAACAGAAAGGCTTGCAAAACCAGAGTGCCTGGTCCCTGCTGAACTGGTTCATCACTTGCCTCTGGGTATCCCATTAGTTCTCACATCTGCAGCAACACAAACACTGTGTTTTTATTATTTCTGCTAATCTTATTTTCCATGCATTACATACAACAACCTAAGTGTTCATTACTGCAGCACATAGGCAGGTTAAACCACACCTGCTTCACAAGAATGGCAAAAAATTACTAGCATAACAAAGCACTTAACAAGAACATCAAAAAAGTGTTCAATACCTGCTTCCCCTAATTTCACTCAAACATACATTACTATAATCACATCTGTAGACTCTTCCTCTGCTGGCTGCTGCAAATCACTACACTTCTTCAGTGATCCTAACCTAGAAAGCTATTGTTTGCAGACTGTCTTTCCAATGGCACAAAGACAAGATCTACCTTCTGTACCCACTCCCCTAGGTAATACTTTCTCTGGGTCTTTCTCCAGACACTTCAAATGCTTCATGGTACTGGCCCAGGTTACCCAAGAAAGATTACCTCTCACTGCTGTGACTGCAGCCTCCCACAGCTGCTGCATTTCACTAGAAAGTCAGAACAAAAAAAATTCTAAATCTGAAAAGCACAGAAAGCAGAACCTTCATGCAAAGTAACTCCACAAAGTAAAACGACCAAAGAACTCTCAGATTCCAAACTAACGTACAAACATATTCCTTTGACTCTAGCTCTCCTGCAATTACATTTGCATCCACAAGACACACCCACTCACCCACACAAACCAAAACAAGCCCAACATAAACCCTATAAATTTAATCAAGGAAGGAAGACCGAGTATGAGATGTTTATTTCTATTTTTAAATACTTGGGAGGTGCCCCAATGCTCACTGCCTAGACAGATAACTAAGTGGGTGCTCCAGAACAGTGAGATCCAGTGCATGATCTGGCAGGAGAAGGCAAATCCAAAGAGCAAAACATCAGAGCAGCAAAAAGGGCTATTAAGTAAGCTATTAAGAAAGGCTTTTGAAATAACTGTTTCCTCTAAGCCAGGACAGACAACAACTTGGGATGTTGCTGCAGAAAAGAAAAAGAACATGCATACATCTATACACACATACTCAAGCACACCAAAACGCTCTAAGCACCACCATGGTTTATAAAGAACAAGGCAATCTCCTCCTTGTTCCCACAGTTCATTTCTGCCTCAAGCAAAGTTGGTTGCCACTCTGGTTGCTCTCTCCCTCACCCAAATGGTTTGCATAGCAGATCTGCTGAAACATCAAGTTTTAACCAGGCCCTAATCCTGCTGACTTTTCTCGCAAAACTGCTGGAAAGGAATTCCTCCTGGCAGCTGCAATGCCTCTGCTCATTAGTTTACCATGCAGCAGCAGAATGAAACAGACAGGCACATCCTTTCTCTGCTGCTGCTGAAGAGAGGCAAAGGAAAGGTTCCCAGTTTCTTCAACGCATATCGGAAAGGGAGGACAGAAAGGCAAAGGTTTTGCAAAAGTGGGGGGGGGAGGCAAGGCTTGTGAGAGCTCAGGCAAATTACTGCCACACACACTGCCTTTGCTGGAAATTCAAGCTAGGAGGAAACTCTACTTTTCCTTCAACCTTTACAAGTAAGATTTAGGGGTGGGGATGTCATCATTTTAGGGTTTTTTTCACCTCTGCTTTAAGGCATTATGTTTAACCATTCATAGCACAGTTATTCACACCAATTCTGATAATTCCTGGATCCTAGAAGAATGAGTAGGACAACATTGCAACATAGCTGTCCACTTGCTCATGACATTCCTTGTCCAGACAGCACCCTCATATACAGGTTAGATCATGCAGCCCACTCAGCAGATACAGAAAAGCAAGCATTTTAATGTTTTTACTTCCTGCTATACAATTTCACTGAGGTAACCTTATGACAGATATTGTTTATTAAGCATGCTTAATGTAAACCAAGTACATCTCTTGGAGGATCTGCACAGAGCTTTGCACCATTTATGGTGACTGGTAAGCTCTGAGTTGTTCAGTATTTCCTCCTCCTCCCTCATCCCAGGCCAGCTATCATTTTAATAAATATTTAATAAGTAGACAAGAAAAGCAAGAAAGCTTCACAGATTGAAGTTTTCAGGTACTACATGCATGATGTTGAACTTCTCTAACCAGGAAGCATATGGGCACTGTATCCGGAGCCCTAACAGCACACCACAGGTACAGCACACAGACCCCACTATGATAAAACAGTTCCATGGTACAGCAATAACAGTTCACAGGGCAAAATGTTCCTTTTCGAGCAGGCAGTCCAGTTCTCAAGTCACAAGAAGCTTGAGGCTTCTAGCTAGAGGCCGGGACCTGCAATCACTATGGTTTTCAGTGGCCTAGCACTTTCAGCAGGAGCTGCCATACTGAGAGATTCCCACTGCACTCCCCATGCTAAAAATGCCCTCTCACTCTTTCTTTTCTCCCAAGATGACCATCTGCCACCTGCAGACAATTCTGAATGTATCAAGAAGCTTCCTGTGGGTAGGAAAGAATAAAATCTTTGCCTAGGATATTATTTTTTCCACCAATAAGACACATTCCAATCACTCTCCTCCAGTTATTCTCCTGTAAACAACTTGATGGTAAACCAGCCCTTGAATTTAACAAACTCTCTACAGATGGTTTGCTAGAAAGGTCTGGGATTTTTTTTTTTCCCCTGCCACCAATCTCCATTTTCTGGAGGAAGGTATTACTGATGATTTTAATTTCTCTTCCACATTAGAGAAATGGATGCACACAGCCAATCAACTGCAGTGAGTAGAAGAGGAAGAATACTTCAACTCTGAATTAAGGATTTGCATACTGGGTTTTATCTGTAACACCCACAGCAGTATTTTATCCCAGACTCTCAGATCACAAAAGACAGAGCAGACAGTGACTCACTGCAATTTCAGTTCTGCATGTAGTGTTTCACGTGGACCAGTCAATTCTGATTCTGCCAAACAGCCTTCATCAAGCACTTAAAAAGTAAAGGATCTTCTCCAAGAGAGAGTTCCTATTCATGTGCTGCCTTCATGAGGAAAGCTCCAGAGATGGAAGGGAATTTAGTCAATGCTTCTCCCTTGTGTTGTAATGATTTAAGATTCAATTAATACTACATGGGGAGGCACTAATTTTGAAACACCTGCCTTAGTGATAACCAGATTAAGATCTCCAAACTTGCTCCACTCCAAACAGCAACAGTCTGCCAAATGACAGCAGTTGTCACTATCAACCAACTGGAGGCTGGATTTTCTGTTAAATCCTAGATCACTCTTTAAGAAGGATTCCCCACAAAACAGGGGGGAAGACTTAAAAATATTTTAAAACACGACAACAACAAAAAATACCCACATCACTTGACAGCTCTGAATTTGTTTAGCCAGAAGTCTAAATCTGTTTAGCTCCTCCTCTGCATGCTTTGAAGGCTGGAGACTGGCAATGCTCCTATCAGATCCTTTCAAATCCCTTAAAGGGAAGAGATAAAGCCAAATAAAGAGTAACACCACCCACAGAGACAGAGCTTCTCTCTCACTAATCAATATACTGAGAGTACCAGAGAGAACGGCTTGGTCACAGATTTTGGGGCTAAAGGCTGGGCAGGGTAGGGGAAGAAGAGCTCAGCAGCTCATTTCATTGTGAGAAGAGCCAACAGGCTTGGGGTTTAGTTCGGGCATTCTTCCTCCCCCTCCCAAACTAGGAGTTTCTTTGGGTTAGTTTGGGTAGCATGAAGCTTCCTGGATTAACACAAAGTGCCTCAGAATTAAGACCATGCTTGTCTGCAATCTAGAGAGAAATCTTTAGAGTGGTGTGCCAGCCGAGTCATTAACAAAGCAAAAGACTTTCCTACCTTCTTAATGCCATAGAAACTACTTCAACCACAGAACAAGGAGCTGATTTTTTATTTATTTTTTTAGAGCCTTTACACCCCTTCATCACACTTGCATATTGTGACCTATTCCAACCACACTTAAAAGCTCGATCCGAGGCTCAGTGATACATAACTTCCATTTTAGTGAAACAATCCATCTGCTCCATGTGACTCAGAGCCTGCTTTAAGAATGCAATACTGTTTAGGCCAACGGTTGCACCGCACAAAGTGTTTTGTTCACATGCATTCCTTTGGGATGACAGAGCCTATCCACGGCCTGTAACGGTTGGGGCCTGTGGTTTTTTTCCCTCATCCGCTGAATGCTACAGTGACTAAGCTGACAAAAATTCCTAGCCAATTATAAACCCACTTAAAGAGACAGGCAATCCCCCTGCAACCTTCTCTTGCCATCCTATACGGGAAGTTTCTATACATAGAAAAACATCTCCTCCTCCCAAGGCCTGCACTGATATAAAAGACTTGCTCTGCAGGCTCAACACTTCAAACATGCTTCCTAAATGGCATCATTTCCCAAAACTATAACCTTTAATCATCCACATACATCCCTCGCACATAGACCGGAAAAAAACAACATGGAAGAAACTGATCCCCCAGTTGAGTTATGCTAGTAAAACGTTAGGGGAGCCATTCATGGATGGGAGCGAGTGTGCTGGGCAGAGATGAGTCTCTACAGCCACAGCACTTCTTAAGTAGGGACCAGTTCAGCATCTAGAAATCCAGTATGTTGCAACAAGGAAAGAACACATCAGGAAGGCCACGCTGGTGTACAAACTATAAGTCTGATCCACCTAAGAGTTTAAGCTGAACTAGCAACAATGAGAACTCTGGGCTGTCTCTCAAATCCCTCTAAACATGCAAACCAGCAATCAAATTCCAAACACCATCAGCCTTTCCAAGAGGGCTCCTCAATTCACTTGCTGAATTCATTCTCACCTACACTGTCAAGGGCTATACAAAGGCATTCAATCAGTGAAATTTAGTAATTCAATAATTCGTAGTTCAACGATTAGCCAGGGCACGCAGAACTATACTTGGGGCAGGTACCTACAAGTTTACTTCTCCCAGCAAGAAACAGTAAACAAAAAAATTGAGAGACTGGCATATGATTTTGAGTCATAAAAGCCCAGGTTATGGGCACCTCAGCCCCTTGCCATTTGATGGTGGGCAAACTACTTGCTAATCATTTTTAGCACTCAGCTTATAGCACATGCACATTCCATTCCCAATGCTGAAAACTTCATTGGAGAGGGGGAGGAAGAGACAGTCAACAACTGAACCAGGCTGAGTTCACCTCAGAAGAAAAAGGCAATTCAACAATCTGTATTAACATACTATTATCCAAGCATCTTTTTATTACAAGTTAATTCTCAGAGCCATAAACAGACTTGAGAAGGAAATCACACTATTAGTGGGAAGGAAGGCTAAACAAAGGCTGTTTCATCACTGCTGAACACTGAAAAACTTACTTGCCACATGAAAACAATTTATGAAAATGCTGAAGGATAATTCATTCCTACATCCATGTGTGTTTAGGGAAGGAGAAAAAGGGAAAATGGTGCCTACCATTCAAAATTTTTAGAAGGCATGACTCCTATCCAGGGTCAAACCTCAGTTTCACCTTTACTTCTAATGGAAAGTCAGCTGGTAAGTTCAGAGTTTGCTCACAGGCCCACCTCCAAACCTCCTTCAGTCCATTCCAGCCAAATTCAATTGCAGAGCAGTCAGTCATCACAAAAGATGCGCTTCTATACATTCCGTGTAAATGGACAGCTGAGGACAGATCTTTTTAGGGCCCTCACAAAGATAAAAGTACTGTGCTTCAAGCTCACCCCTCATTAGGCATCCATACAAGCATTAACTGCCAAAACAGAAATCTCCAGCATAGTTAGGAACCCACTACAAGCCAGGGACTCTTTGCATGAACAAGAGCCACAAACACAACTGCAGAAAACGCTAAGCCAGGCTGTTTGCCTTGTCCCTGCAACATTTCCTAGAACACAGCAGAAGTACAGCTTTCTTCTGGTTTTACACTTGACATTTCATTGACATTTTCCCTATAATGCTGCTAGCTCCTAGCTGTTTTGCAAATTCATGCTAAAATTAAAGTCTTGCATTACATGCAATTAACTATCCAATACAACTGCCGGTTCTATTAACAAGCATTTGTCCAAAATGTATCAATGGGGCCTGGAAGTCCATGTTAAGCAGGTTAGTCTAAGATTTGGTTCAAGTTGAGATGTATATTTAATTTCATAGATTTACCATGGTACTGCTGCACAGGAAGGTAAAACAAAAAATTATTCTCTAAAGAACTTATCATCCTCAGTTTCCTCTAGGACAAAAGCAAGTCACTAAGAACAGCACAAGTGATGTCCAGCCCAGACTCAATGACAGCATGCTCTTCTTTAACTGCTAGTCTAAGATGCACTGACACAGAGCACAAAAATCTCTGCCTCCACTTCTTACCTATCTTGAGCATAGAACTGCTTATCCTCATTTTTCTCAAATCAGAATGGTCTCTATGTAAAACAGCTTATATTAGCCAGAATAAATGGGTAGACACATTTAACCACCCTGATTATCCTGTACAAGGGATTGTATTTCCACAGAAACCCAGGCAACAATTACTGTCTCATTCTACAACACACAGATTACCTCTCCCCACTATCAGAAACAGTATCAAAAGAAATTGAGTCCTCCAAGAGCATGGACAGTCACTAGAATATGGCTACATACCCCCTGGGGAACATAACCAGTTTTGCATTGACAAAGATAAAGCAAGTCAAAGCAAGTGTAAAATACCATGTTCCATAAGAAGAGAAGTGCATGCCTGTCTACATGTGACTAGAAAAGACAGAAGGTATTTTCAAAAGCCCTAAGAACATGTCCAACTTTTATTATTATTATTCATGCCAAAAACTGTGGAAAAGATCTGAATTTTTTAAAGGATTTTTAAGCATTTTTTAAACCCATGCCAAAGTGTCACTGATGGATCCAGTTAACTGCATCAAGTCCTTCAATACTGGAAAACAAGACTCCAAAACTGGAAGTCCTCTCAAAAACACTACACATCTTTGTGCGAAAAGAAACTAGGAAGCCAAAATGAGTACACAACATCAGCACTTAGTTTTTGGTGGCTACTGCAGGCTGCAAGATTTAAGTTATTCTTCCCAGGTTGTGGCATTTTGCAACAGAACAAAGAAAAATGGCAAGTATACATTTGTTTAATTTTAGCTCTTTTCTCAGAATATAAACCACTGCTACAGTAATTAACTGCAGATTGGCCTAAACTGCTCTGCAGCCATTCCAGCTTACTAATTAAATAGGCTCTCACAGCCATAATAAAAATTCTGGGAAACCTCTGGCTCAAGAGCAGGCTTCTCAGGAGGGGAGCAAAAGTCAGGAAAAAACTTCATTCAGAAAGAAAACATTAACAATTTTTTTTTTTAACATGCTCCAGATTTTTCTAACTCAGTGACACCAACTCTGCTTTTACCATTTTTTTTTTTACTACCCTTCTGTTTATTCCTTTCAGAAGATGTTTATTTGCTGGAAAGTTTGCATACCAACCAAGAGGACAAACAACCTGCCTGCTTCAGAATACCTTCAGGTTTAGATGATACTTTTTTTTTTAACCCAGCAAAGGTAGGACTGACTTTACACAGACTAGCTTCACTTAACACTATACCACATCAAATTTGCTAGATAAAAGAGCAAAATTATTACAGTGTTGTTCTCTGCTGATAGACCCAATTTTTACTACATTTGAAGGTTTTTAAAAAAGAACACCAAAAAAACCTTAAATGAAGCAGCAAACAAAAAAAAGCATGCAGACTTAAAGCAAAGTACAACTTGATTCAGCATCTCTGCCTCCCTTCTTCCACTCTTCATTTCTACATAGTTCACTTATGTTTAAAACTTCTGAAGGACAAGGAAAGATAGTGAACACTCCTCCTGGGGGAAAGGAAAGGGGGGAAAAAAAACAATCCCAGCACATGGTTTTCACCACTACTCTGCTGAATCAACAGGGAGCAGATTCCCAGATGGCATACACTGGGAAGCACTGCACAAGTCAATGAAGCTATGTCAAATGATACCACCCAACTGCATTATCTCTTGAGCTCCATGTAAACAAACAGGAGCAGATTCTGAATATTTGTGAGAATACATCATGTTACTGTCTCCATATGTTTAAACATTTTAGTAGAAGGTACATATGGACCACTCTTCCCACTCACTGTCATTCTCTCCCTCCTGTTCCTCATTCCCTGCATACACCATATCTTTTCAGGCCTCTGTCAAACCAATTCAAAAAGAAACAAGGATACATTTTCATTAAAAACATTTTGTGCTCAGCTGCCATCTGCTTCTTTATCAGTCTCCAAATCCTCACATGCCTCCACTGTGGTTTTCAGTTTCACACATTCGGAAGCTGAAAGTTTTCTTCTGTTGTATTGTGAAGCGGTCTACAGGAACTATTGTTTTTCATGTCAGATTCATCTCTTTTGAAACAGGTGCTTAATGCTTAAGTCTCTAATCCATGCTCTCTCCACAATGCCAATTTAAACCTACTTTTTTTTTATGCCAGTGGCAAATCTCATCTTAAAGGTTCCTCATGCACATCAGATACCTTCGTTATTACGGGAGGCATGACTCCATCTCCTTTACGGGGCACTCTAACTTGCCCTCTCACAGAGGGAGGACCCAGACTTTGAGAGTGTGCTCTTGTTCTCTCACACAGAGGCTGCAGTTGAAGCCACTACCCCTTCAGAGCAGGTATTAACAGCATGTCCTCCCCATAACCAGACCCCTAGTCTTTCTTTTATCAGAGTAGGAAAACAAGGGTTTCAAGCTAATAGTTGAGAGCATCTCCAACTTCACTGGGAGTGAATGGAGTGTGTTGAATAATTAAGATGACATTAGAAGAAAAGAAAAAACCAGCCACCATAGACAACAAGCCTTATACATGGATCACTACTGCTTTTGCTATTATTTTCCCAGATAAAAAGTTTGCTTAGTTCATTTCTTAGGGCCTCAGCAAACACAGAAGTGTCTTAGAAGTATTACCTGCACTTGCCTGAAAAACAACACAAAGGTTATGGTAGGTAATGAATCCTGAACTTCCAGGTAGGCTCTCAAGGTTGTAATTTACATTTGGTTTCTGCAGGCTTAC
This sequence comes from Galbula dea, assembly GCA_013399015.1. NCBI lineage: Eukaryota > Metazoa > Chordata > Aves > Piciformes > Galbulidae > Galbula > Galbula dea. The sequence goes on along the minus strand of VWZX01000349.1, from coordinate 2,302,097 downwards.
AAACCCTAGTGAGTAAGGCAGCAGACCTCAAAACTTAATAATCAGCAAAATAAATACAGAAAATAAAGAAAGTCTTCTTTACAGTACACCAAGGGACAGGCAAAGCAAATGTGTCATTAGAGATTAGTCTTTCAAAGGGTACAGCAGCAACATTTTTTCCTAGTTCTCACATCAAGTGCTGTGCAAGATGCAGGCAGCTTCCATAAACATTTCCAGCAGTCGCAACAGGCAGGAAAAAAACCCAGAAGGCCATAATCTTGTATGTCTGGACATTCAGTTGTCTTTTCCATCTCTGCCTATGCCCCAAAGCACAACCACTGATGCAAACAACTTCAGTACTCTCCTTTTATCTTGAGGGATTCTTCTAGGTGGACCTGCAACCCAAGTGAACTACAGTTGTCACCTGATATGCCAGGAGAAAAGTAGGTGCAAGTCAGAGAAACGACAGCATGCCAAACCCAACACAGCATACCACAGCTCCAAAGCCAGCAAACTAGTAAGGCTGCTGCCTTGGGGCACTCAAAGGTAAAGGAATGTATGCTACACAGAAACCAGGGCAACAGAACTGGCAGAGAAGCCACTGATGCTTTACACTGAAGCTTAAAAATTACTAAAAAAAACACCTTTAAAAGTTACAGCTTCTTTGTAGTTGGCCCTCCAATAGAAATATCCACGGATTATTCTAAGTCAAACACAGCATATCCTTCCCTCTCTCCTCCCTCCACCCTCAACATTGTTCCTGCACAAGTTATATTGAAGGAAGCACGGGGTCCTTCCTTTGTTTGTGAGCAAGAAAAAGAAGGGAAAAACCAACTTCCACTCAATGGCAAAACTAAACAAAAGTCAGGCTACTTAAAGTACTAAGCGTTCCCACACAACATTTACCCACCAACTTCACATCCTTCAGCACAAAACCTAAACAAGGACAAAAGAGATTTAACATGCACTCCTCCACAGATCCACAGCAACAAAAAATAAAAAGGCATAAATAAAGGAACCCTGAGTGACAGACACCATTTTCAGCTTAACATTACTGTGACGCACAATCGGATAATGTCAGGGTTAAATTAGATACTACACTAGAAAAATGTTTCCTGGAAAATAACACAGGTCTCATATCTCTACTGGTAGGAAAATACAGATTTAAACACTCAGTCACTTAAAAGTCCTTGCTTCTACTCTTTTGCAGGTCTTGTGTAATTTTTGTACCGCAAGAGTACTCTCCAGATCAGAAGTTCATTGCCAAAGCGTCCAAGCAATCTAGCAGGAGAGACAAAAAGCCTCCTTTTGAACAACTGCATATTTATACCTCTCTTGTTTTGCTTCAGAACAAGAGTACTTTGGGATTCTTTATTTAATTTTTTTTTTGATGAATGGCTGGCAAATTTGAAGTCTTCTTCCTTGAAACCAGTAGCTTATCAGGACAGATTAAAAGGGTCCAACCGTCTCACTCTTTCTATTGATCAGAACTTTCTTAGATTAGATCACTTCTTTATATGTTCTGCATCCTAAGATAATCTAAACCTACACTGCCCTTCCACAGCATTATGCTCTTAACAAGCCTTTCAAGGGTCTTCCCCAACACTTGCTTTCTTCTTCATAATTTCCCACAAAAAGAAGATGAAAACATACAGGGAAAGAAAAACATTATCCACATCTTTGCCTTAAAGTGCTGCCATCATAGTACAACTATGACCTCATTTTATTTAAACAGATCTCTTCTCATAAGCATTTGAGATCCAAATAATTTTAACATTCCCCTAGAAGTTCCCTTTTCTTCCACATTGTTTTTGCCTACTCCAAATAGCCAGAGCACACAACAGAAAGCAAGTAAGTTGTTATATCTCATTAAATACACTCTAATTACATACATTCAAACCACTAAAGGCAATGAGGTTGCACAGGAATCAGCCAGGTCACCCTCTGTAGACAACAGTTAACACTCTTTTAATGAAGACATAAATTTAGCCTGCAGAAGCCTAACGACTCATAGCCAACACATGATGGTAAGAAAGCAATGCAGCTCACTTCCCTTGCCTTGGACAAATCAAAGTCATCCAGTAACAGGCTGAGGGGTTTTCTTTGTTACAAGCAAATTTTACTTCCTCCAAGAAGCACTGCAAAAAGCATAGCCCTACAAATTCAGAAACAATTTTAGCACGTATTGACTGAAACTGCCCTACAAGGTACTTGAACTTAAGTTCTAACTGAACATGGGGGCTTCACAAGCAACTGATGAGCTACTTCAGAAAAAAAAAAAAAAGCGTCCCCAGATGAAGGCAGCCTGAATATAGCCCTGTTCCTGTTTTCCCCTCTCACTGTGGTGTTTCCTATCCATTATGGCAGCTTTTGTCAAGACTACAAATGGAATTTATGAACTGTTCCTTCCAGTGACTACTGCAGGGCTCAGCTTTCACAAAGTTACAGCATGAACTCAAAAAGCCTGCCATGGAACCATGTTATCTGAGTAAACTATGTGTTTGTTTATTTTTAAAAAGTGAGAAGAGATCAGGTTTTGGTTTTGCTAATACTTGCTATTAGAAAGACGTAAAACCTATCATACCAGATAAGAACAAAATGAACAAGAACGATTTCACTGAGAGTCAAGATATCCACTGACTCTAACACTACAGACTGTACTGTAAGAACTGGTATCAGTAAAAAAGTTGCTAGGCACAGAATTTACCATTACAGAAATTTCTGAACGTGTGTGCCAAAGGAGGCAAAGAACAAAGTCACAGTAAGTCCTGTTAACAGCTTCAGTACAGCAATGACACTGACACACACATAACATCACTTCAGCCAGAAGAAGGAGATGGTATTCAATAGCCACCTCCTGCCAAAGTCCTCAACAGAGGTAAAACTGGTTCCAGCTTTGCTGTAATGGCTTTAGGCCTACACTTACTTTGCATCTTTTCCATGTGGAAGTAATACAGAAAGTTTGTGGAGTTTTATTTTGGTATTGGTGGTTGGTTGTTTTTATTTGCTTGGGGGTTTTGTTTGGTTGGTTTGCTGTTGGTTTTGTTGGGGCTTTGGGGAGGGTTTTGTTGTTGAGGATTTTTCTTGTTTTGTTTTTGTTTTTAAATGAGCTGATCCTCTACTGGCTGGAGAGGAATCTCTTTGTGTGGTAACTGGATAACTCATTATGTGGACTACACACAATTTGAATATAAGTTTCGTTTGCTGAAAAGCTTGAAATAAAACCACAGAATGAAACCCTAACTTCAGAAAGGGGTAACGAAAACACACTGTATCTACTCAAATCTTACTTTTCTGGCAGTGGTTGGTGGTCCAGCAGCGGTAGTTGTACTCATTGTTAATAGATGTCTTCTCACACAATGGCTTCTCTTCCATTGTTCCAGGACACAAGTCCCCACATTCCTTTGGAGGTTTATTCCCAACGATGTAGTTATTAGACACTGCATCTAGGATGAGAGACCAGTCCACTGTGGAGAGGTAACACAGGTCAGAGTTCTTCTCAATCCGTATGGCCCCGCGGGTTATGTTCCTCAGGTTGTGAAGCCCAATCTCTTTAAGATTTGTCATTTCAAAGATAACCAAGGCATAGTTGTAAAAGAGGTTTCTCCCACGAATGACTGTGAGGTTGGGGAAGAGATCACTGAGGCTTTCCAAGCCTGCCACACGGAACAGCAGCAAGTAGTCAGTTATGACAGTGAGCTTTGGGAAGCGGAAGTTGCTGTAATCTTCTGCTTTAGAGATGAGCAGAATGCGAAGGAAACCCTCAATTACCGTACAGTTCTCCAGGCGTTTCAGCTCATGGATATCATTGCGAATGTCGACATTTGGCCCGCAAACTGTCAACGTAAAAGGAGAAAAGACAATTAGTAAGCAAGGCATTTGTAAGCCTTCAGAAACTGGAACACAATTCTGATGGCCATAAAATTTTGGGCTTCTTAATTAGGTTGCAGTGTTAAAATAGGACATGCGTACTTGTTTTACACCTACAATTAATATTCTTCTCATTTAACCCATCACTATAAACACTACCAGGACCAGCATAGAGGCACAAGCTACCTTGATTCTGTAGCAGACAAAGATGTTAGTTCACTATTGCTCTTGAAAAGGGCTGCAATAGATTGAGAATCATAAAGATAAATGGAAAGCATTTGCACCCCCTGCTTCAAATTACATCATGACTTCTGTGACCAGACCAGGCGTTCAGCCACATGACTTAAAAGTTAGGTAATCCAGAGAATCATTAAATTACTATTTTAGACACACACACATATCCCTTAAGACACATGCACGTAAAGTGGAACACTTCATAGAAAATTACAACTTATTTCTAACATCACTCTCTCTTCAGAAGGTTGTTAGTCAAACCAGCCCTACTAATTCTTGAATGCTAGTTTTGCAATAGGTCAGCAACAACACGATCCACAGAAAGCCAGTCAGCTCTTCTTGCACTGTGACTGGGAAGAATACAGAGTGCTTGAACTTGTAGCTAATGCACTGAATTCCTGTTTGCATGTTCCAGTGAACCAAGTTTCACTGATTTTGGCACCAAGTTCATTCTAAGAAACACTAGATAAATTTATTTACAAGAACAGAGCATCACAGTGAGGAATTTCCCTTGAAAACAGTAGACTGAAATCAGTGAATCCAAGAAAACAATGACCAAAAGGATTATTCCCTAATAAACCTATGTATTAGGTCTTTCCATATTAGACACACATCACAATAAAAGATTTTAAAGGAGTTGGAATAAAAGTGTACTAATAATGTAATAATCAAGGCACATAAAATGCACTCATGTAAAATGAAGAACTACAGAGCACAGAGAGCTGTTGATCTTGGAATCCCTCAGAACTGGTCTTCTCTGGAAAACACAGTAAAAAAAGATACCCCAGAATAGGGGAATGCTTGTTTGCTTGTAAGCAAACAGTGTAAAATGCCAACTTATTTAAGCAACCCAAAACTTAAATAAACCCCAAGCAATTCCACTCTGTAGAAAGGTTCTCTTTTTATGCATGCTAGGCTTAATTATTTTAACAACATCTTTTCCTCAGACAAGGAAAAGGTCTAAACAAACACTGGAGCCAAAAAAACTTAAATTCTAACCCAGACAAATTGTCCAGAGATTCAGAAATTGCACTGACATTAGAAAGCAGTCCTTCCATCCCACAATACTTATCTATGGCTAACAACTTAAGCTAACAAAGAATCCAGAACATGAGCATGCTAAAACCACAGCAACTCTAATATCCAATAAAGACTTTTAAGTCCTTAAAAGACTAAAGGACTTTCTTGTTAGAGGGACAACATTAAGAAAAACAGGGTGAGATCTCTGCTAAGAAACAGATGTTTTCTACACAAACTATTACCTAATCTTCCTTCTGTAAAGAACCAAGCTGAAAGCAGAGGCTAGTAAAATGTGACTTGCTGCACCAGAAGCAGCTATGTGTAAAAAAGTTAACTCCCTAAACCTTAAAAAGAAAAAACAAACAGACACCAAAAAAAACCCCAAACACAAAACCACCACCAAAATCCCCAACACAAAAAGCCCCACCAAAACTAATGTGCCAACAGTAACACTTGGCTGGCCATGACAATCAATGAGACAGGAAATCTCCATTTTAGTATATAATCACAGCAACTGCATACAACTGCATGGAATATGCAACAGGGCTTTAATTTCAGGAAAACCTTAAAGAAAGTGAATAGATTGTCATTACCCAGCTTCAGAAGGCAGATGGGAAAGGGGAAACGTTAAAGAAATCCAAGACAGCAGATATAACAAGAGATATACTAGTGACACACAGCACAAGTGTGGGCTTCTGTCCTGAATCTGCAGGAAAGACAACCTCAACCCGGATGAAATCCCTTTAATAAGCTGGTACCCATGTCTTGCTTTCCATTTCTGAAGTTTTCTTCTAAGGCAACCACCCCTCCACCCACCCTCAAGGGACAGTGCCCTCTGCTCAAAGCACAGCCCAACAAGAACTTATGTTTACACTTTGACATTGGGCTTCTCTTTGTTATGAAAGGCCAGTTAAAACATACAATGCATTTCCAATTAAAACTACTTTGGTTTCTGTCTCTGTCTGCTGGCAGGACAAGGTAAGCAGTATGGTTTCTGTTATGGCAAAGCAAAAGTTGCAAAATTTATTTTACTGCCATAAAGCTTTAGAAAGCCTAACTGCTCCAAGCCCTTTGTTAAAGAAATAAAATTTGCACTTGCACTGACATTTTGTAGGCAAGGTTCCAGAGTGATGGGTTTAAAAACAGTTGAATTACAATACCCTAAAGAACAATTTGTAAGAGAAATGGCAGCAACAGTTAACTAAAACATCAGATATCTGTTCAGGCTTCTATTCTGAGGCTGGGCTTTAAAAGTCATATTGCTTTTAGCTTTATGTTTGTTTCAGCTTGAAAGTTTCTTAATTTTAGATATTTAATGCTTCCATAAATCAATGAGATTTCTCGAACTTTATGGCAAAAGTATGCACTCACTTGCCTTAATTATCACAGAATCATCCCCTTAATATAGAAAAAGGCTGAAGTCCTCTAATGTTAGAAATGAATTTCAGCTAAGTGTGCTGCTGATGGCTTTGATTTAAGAACTCACTAGTTCATCAAGTGAGTTATATTTTGCAGAACTTCACGCGTATAATGAGAACTGCAGCGACCCAAACATGAAACAGGAAAAATATCTTGGTCCATACTGACATTTGGAAAAAAACAGTTACAATTAAAGCAGTTTAAAAACATGAATTTCTTTAAAGTTGGCTTTTGTACATGAAAGTACCACAATGCACCATCTTTTTCTTTAAAAAAAAAGGTTTTCTCACTGCCCTGAAAAGGATTATATGAAAAACAAATTAATCAGAGCTCAAAGTCAACTACAATTTCCATTTGGCAGTGCTGTGTTTTCTTTGGATACTATTTTAGAGAAAGTGTATATGGACTTACAATATAAACTGGTCTGTCACACACAATGAAGTGCACATAAACGCTCTAAAAAGCATTTTGTATTTCACTTAACAGGTTTTGATACTCTAGCTTAGAGCTTTTTAAATATGACTAGTATAATTTACCTTTGGTTCATGTTCAATTTAGAATTGGAAATCAACTAGGATGTATTTATTTTGCTCCCTAACAGAAAATAAAAATGCAACATTTGTTACCCTATCCCAATAGTTTTGGATAGATTATAAACAGCCACAATAATTACCAATAGTCAGATTCATGCTGTTTTTCTTCAGCTACTTACAACTTTCCAAGCCTTTCCTTAAACTGCCTATAATTTCTCAGATTTATTCTAAGCACCTAATTCTGAGTGAGAAATCAGCTCTTCAAAGAAATATGTATTCATTTGTTTAAAAGATAACTCCCCAATACAGTAAAATATCAAAGAGAAGCAATGCATTCTTCACCTAGATGCACAAAAATGCCTCCATGGAAGGAACACTTTAATCCAGAAGTACTTGCTTCACCTACTATGTAACAAGAAGCCCACTTCTGCTCATTTTCTGAGAGCATCTCCGGGGCAAGCTGCAGGGCCTGTACAGAGGTAAGTAACAGAAGAACCCACTCCACACTAGAGCCTTTCTGAGGACCTGCAGCCCACTCCTAGCCTGAGGACAGATCCAAGCCTGACCATGTAACTGAGATGGGGTCAATGAAATACGAGGGGAAATGATTGCACAGAACAGGTTCATACAATTAAAGTAATTAATGCGACATGCAGCCTATTCCTTGATCTGGCAGCATCTCCTGGCAAGCCTCCATCCTAAGTGCTGCTCCAGACTGGGGCATCAAGGAGCACAATACAGGCTGTGAACATGCACACTGCACAGGACAGCACAGGGGTACTGAGTTGTCACTAGTGAGCACCCACAGATTGGGCAGACTAAAGCAAAGCTGTGTGTGATACAAAGAGCTCAGAGTACAGTGGTCCAGTAGTTTCTTCTTGATCTTAACTATAATTTGCTAATGGTCAGAGCTGAACTTACACTCAAAGAAGTTCATTCGTTATCAATACTAAGGTGTTGAAGGGTAGGATTGACAGCTCACACGTTCACTGGTTTTCATAAAAGACTAATTCATTTCCTACAAGAAACTCTTATCAGCATGGTGTAGTTCTTGCTTCCAAATTTTCTATTTCTCCCAGTTATTCCATTTAAAAGTTCAGAAAAAACACAACTGTTTAGGTTTTTCTTTTTAAGAAAAAGATAAAATAAATACACACCTTCACATTTTAAGCCTTGCCCTTAACTCTTCTGAGTAATGTTAAAAGGTTGTACTACAGTGTACGGTTTGGATACCCTCTCAACTAGCCAGAAGTTAAAGATGGAGCAACCATCACTATCTAGCTCAACAGAGTCAGGGGACAATCCAGCATAACCCTTCTGCAAGTCTAAGGCCTCTTCAAACTAAGTCTGCTCTAGCTGGGTCAGGCTCTCCCTAGCAACAGACTCGTTCAGCCTGTGCAGTCATTTGCATTACTGAAACGAGAATCAGGACAGACTGCTGCTATTAGCACCTAACTAGCAATCCTGAAATCAACTCCCAATCACCTTTCTCTTGTTTTGTATATTCATGCTGTGTTAACAAAGCAAGTTACAATTTCCTTTTGTTTCTTCTCTTCTGACTTCCCTTCTGTGAAAACTGTTTCCTTTACTTCAGAGTACAGATAACAAAGCTTTGTTTTAAATGAGGAGCCTGGACACCTTCAGCTTTTCCATTAGAAAAAAAAAGTATCCCCTTACACTGGTGGCAGAGAGAAAGAGCTGAAGGTGCAGCAATTGTTCTAATTCTGGATTGTCTTCCTGCCCAAGGGTTAAAACACCCATTCTGAGGACAAAGTCTGTGATCCGCAAGGTTCAAAAGGGTTCTTTTAAAGGAGGGCATGAGGTTGCTCAACTTCTCATCTACCCTGAAATTGTGTACAGTGGTAACAAGTACAGTATGTTACCAACAGTGCTGGATGATTTCCTACACAAAGAAGGAACTACAAGGCTTAATACAAAAACCAATTGTGGCTAGTTCTACTTTTAGAGAGTAGCTTGCTCACACCACCACAAGAAAAAACTCACTTTGCCAGCAAGGGCTTTTTGTGAGCACACTCCACTTTCAACGAGAGGTCTGCTTTCCCAGACAGCTACTGCTACTCTCTGGTCGGCTAAGAGCTAATGTTACTGAACACAGGAACACTGCTCTCCTAAACTCCTCTAATGAAAGAGGCTTGACCACGTCACCCTTCAGTAACGCCAGCTCAGAGCTGTCGGTCTTTCTGGGAGATCAGCACATCTTCTGAACAGTGTTGTTATTTATTCCCAACAGAGTCACTTCCTTTTCATCATGTGTTTTTCAGTTTTCATCTACGGCAGGTCCTTACCAAAAAAAGGGTTCAAAGCAGCTACAGAAATGTGGCTGTGGTCCAGCAGCCCTCATCCCAGATCCACAGTATGCAATGTCCTTTTTAAGGAAAGCATCTCCAGAGTTACCATCCCTCTCTCCTAACAACAAAGAACACGTTTATCACACTGGGTGGATTTAGATCTGCATAATGTATAATGGCCTGCATATTGATGTGTTTACTATATACTGAATCAGCTCAATAGAGGGGTTGTCTGCCACAATGGGAAAAAAAATGGCTAAATAAGTTCCTCATAGACACTTAAAGAACAGCTCTGGCTGATTACAGCATCCTAATCTCCACATCACCTGAAAACTAGGTTTGAATCAAGGTAGGAAAAAGGAACTAACATACACTGAAGTGCCTCAGTAGGTTTAAAAGGAGCCTCTTTTCTACACAACTGCAGTTGCTCAGAAGAAAAGCAGAAGTACTCATCAGTGGAAACAGAGAGGGAATAGTCTGAAAATGGAACACCCATACACATTATAAACAGGGAAAAGTAAAACTTGACCTTAACCTCTCTTCTTTCTTACTGCTAAGTATTATGGTTGTTAAGAAAACCATCAGGACTGTCATACAGCCCTGAAGAAGAAAAATCTTTAAGTGTCCTTATTCAGTCATCACTGAACAGAGAGGTACTGCAGTCCATGGCCTGGTCTTAAGCCTAATTTGTTCCTGTAGTTTCATTCCAAAACTTGGAAGGCAAAGGTAGAAAGACTGAGAAGGAACTGATTAGCAACCACTATTTCCCTTTGAGCCCACCCAAAGTTTCAAAATAGATGCACCATCTGCAGATGCAGGGGTGGGGGGGGGAAATTACTACAGAAGTCTAAGGATTCTTTAATTGCATACTATGCAAAGAAGACATTAAATGTGGAGTTCACAGAAATCAGTGGTTGGAGAGACTGCTTATGACACTTTACATTAACACAGGATTCCACCACCCACCGAGCTCTTGGTTTTGCCTTCGTAGTGACACTATGAATGAAATATATATTTTAGTGTCTTTAATGTACTTACACAGCCTCCCACAAATTTCTGTGCTCTCTATGCTCACCTATGCTGCATGTGTCACATCAATCACTAGATCTCTTCCTCAGGAAGCCAGCTTCTGTATTACCTCTTGGGGATGTCAGAACTGGTAACAAGGAGGGAACTAAATCTACACCACACGATTCAAGCTGTCTCCATGAACACTGAACTATTCATTTTCATCGAATATCCTACATAAACCACGTTACATTTACCAAGATTTTATAAAGTTGTATCTCTCAGTATGGGAGGTAAGGAAGAATAGACAAAAGGCACCCCACAATGCAGAGAATATCAACCATTTTAACTTTTGCTAATGAAGTCCATAATCGAATTTCAACTTCCGTATTTCTAGCGCTAGCATAACCTTGCCATCTTTGGCTTGCAAAACACAAAAGGGAATACTCTAACCCAAACAAAACCCAACTGTTACCATTTGATTTTACGTCTTGAGAACATCTTTACACATCTAAGGCCCAGGAAGAGGGTTTGGGGTTTTCTTCATTTAATTAGAAGTTGAGCTTTGGAGGACAAAACCAGTCCACTATGATTTTCTAAACACTCAAGGGACTTGAGATTATACTGCAATGTAGCTTGTCATTTCTGAGCAATGTAGTCTATTATCATTAATTTACCTTGTGTCACTCATCACTCCTAACAACCTTTTTCAGAATAATTCTCTCCCAGATTTGGAAGGAAAAAGTGGTGTCATAGGAAGCCAATCAAATTTGGCACAAATACCTTAAAAAGCGACTGGATTCCCCTTCTCAACACGATCTCATCTCCCATAGGCCTCAGAAAAATATATACATCCTAGTTTAGCTTGCTCTTTTACCACTCTACTAACTATATATTCCAAATCCAAGGGTCACTGTGTTACCAAGCTGACCAGAACAAAATATTCACAAAAATAACACAGAGAAGGACTACAACCCACATCACAAACTCCAACTGGCTTTGCCTTTTTGCTCTTGCAGTTTCAGCTGTCATTGGCTAAAGATCTCTCCGGCATTGCTGCTTTCCATGAACTTCCTCCAACTTCCCCAGAAGTTTACACCAAAAAAAAAAAAAAATCAGAATAAATCACATTTCTGTCCCCATCTCACTTGCTTTCTTCTCTGCCAACACTTTACTTTGAATGTCAACAGGAACAGCAGCTTAGCAAGAATGGATCCAACAAAATGAAGTGAATCCCTTTAATAACACTGATTGATGCCTTCTCTACACACAGCTCACCAGAGCAAGTGGCTCTAGATTTAGCCTAGCTCACGTGAAAGCATCCTCATGACAAAGTCATCCCCAAATTAATCCTCTCTCTCTCTCACCAAGACTGCACTGACCCAGCACATCCCTCAGGGGTGCCAGATCTGTTACATCCTACTACTGAAACAGCACAATGTGAGTGAATGTCTCAGCCAGCATAGAATTATCTTCATCCTCATGGTCACACAGGGCAAAAATGGAGGAAGGTATTGTAGAGCTAATAACATCCAAGCTTGCGTGATCATCCCAGAACCCCTGACTACTAAATCAAGTAAAAATAGCATCAAACTTTTAACTCTGATCTGTGGTGCCCAGATTATAGAGAACATCTGCAAGACAAAACAATAAAGAGCTAACAGAAAGATCAGACCGACAGTAAAGGTTTCACCCGTTTATGCCCAAGACATGTCAAACACTGAAATCCACTGTTTGAGTGTTATGATTGGAGCTGAACAGGTGAACCTCTGGCGAGATGCTTCTGTGTATTTACAAGGAAAGGAAATATGTTTGAAGCACCTGCTGAATGCAACTCCAGAATAATTCCATAAACAACACTGCAACACTTCAGAGTCACAGTATAGTCAAGTGTGCCAGCTTGTGAGAAAACTGTCAAACAAAAAACCTGCAGAAGCAAGCAGGTAATGCCTAAATCACTAAAGATGAGCTCCATTCTCAGAGGAAGACAGACACTTAAAACCTCTGCACTCTTTCTTATCCTCCATTATCACTCTTCCTACACCCCCAAAAAACAAGAACGTGCTATTCTATACAAAATACGTAACAGAAGTGAGTAGGTGGTGTGTTACAATCAATAACTATGAAAGGAAAACATTTTTTAACTGTGATAATAATGTTTAAATCCTAGCCCAGTAGCTTCAGTCTAATGCCTGCTAAAGCAAAAACGGAAGACTGAAATTACAAGCTGTTTATAACACTGAATTTATGTTTCACAATCTGTGATGACAGTAGAGCTTAAAAGAAATTGTCTCTCCTAGGGACTGTTCTTCTCCACCTTTAATAAAAAAAACAAAAAACAAAAAACAAACCACAGTGAGTGTATGGCTTTTTTTTTTTTAAGAGTTGTCTACACATCCAAGTGACTCAGCAACTGGCTGACAGAAACCTATGGGATATACACTTAGGTAGCCGGGAGAAGCAGCCAATTCTTCCAGAATGAAAATTCATCATGTCACTGGGCTCAGCAACTCGCATTTAGGGAGACTTTACTATGCTTTTAGCTGCCTGCTGAGTTGCATTCCTGCAGTAATCTAGGAAAGTCACTTGTCTTTAAAAGTTTTTTGGGATTTTTTTGTTTCAATTTTTAAAAAATAACTAACCAACCATACCAGATCATTTAGGCTTCATGAGAAGCAAACTGACAAAAGAGTATAACAACATATAATTGCATCCATAATGGTCAGCAACAGAACTTTAATAGAGAGTTATCAGGAAGTTATACTTGGATCCACAGAAAAATTAGAAGTCTGATGCAATTACTCTTAACAATATGGAACACATGGCCCTACTATTCTGTGTTGACCACCTCTTAAGTGATGAAACACAGAAATCCTACATTTTCTGGCATTTCATAGGAACATTTGTTTTAACAGACTGAACTAAGACTTCCAATAATCTGATATTTCCACTTAAAAAGAGATTTAAAATAGTGTTTAAAAAAAAATCATCTAATTGCATAGAAGATAAAAACTAATGCTATCAAACTTCACTTAGAACAGGGAGGCTTCCCATCCCTCCCTTCACATGGCAGCTACACAGCTTAAAAACCACATATGTCGTGCTGTAACCTGCTTTCTCAAGGCAGTTAAAATACAACCAACTTGCAACCCCCAAAAAGGGCTTTAAAGTATTAGGTTACATATATGCAGGTGCTGTGGGGCTTTCCAGTTACGGGGTAACTAGACTGACAAAAGAACCTTCCTCTCCAAGTACAAGGTGAAATACGTGGGCTTGCACCAGAGACAAGGTGACTAATAGTTCAGGTCTTATCAATCAAAAACAGTTGCACCAGAACACAATTTAAGGCAAATATAAACCAGAGTAGCTGTACTAGTAGGAGTTCTTATCTGCAGTCACTCCTCTGGCTAATTGGGACACTTTTAACTCACTTTTAATATCACACACGCAGGCCAACCAAGGAATGTGTCCTTTATACTCGGAACAACAGCATTCACATCGGGTATTTATTGTTTCAAAGGCATCACAGCAAAATAATCAGGAAGGTAAATAAAAACAAAAAATAACCCCAACTATCTCTCTGGTACCAGCCAAGGTGAGTCTTGCCTCAAATAAAGCACCCTTAATGCACATAGGTGAGAAGAATTAAGCATGAAAAGCCAGAGTCCTTCTAGGCACAGTTAACTACCAGAACTCCAAGGTTTCAGTTTCTCTGAAGATAAAGAAAAAACTTCCAATCCAAGCATAGGATTTTCAACATATCTGTGCAGATTTTTTGTTCAGCTATTAATTGACCTTCACTGTAAAGTAATGAAAATTTTCAAAAAATATGAAAACTAAATATCCACCTTGTTTAAAAAGTGCTAACAATGGTTTATTCACAATCACTTATCCACACTCAGCTTTCCAAGGTGACGTTTCAGCCCATACTCCACATCTTACATTTATATACTGCCCAAGACCTTGCATTTCCCACCCTACATAGTTTCTACACACTGCCTGGAAGCAGTGTGAGTGATGCACAGTGCTGTAGTTCTGGTTAACAAAATGGTTTAGGTAATTAATCAGCCTAGCTGTACTGAGTTCCATTGCTTGGCAACTGCAATTATTGTCACAATATCCACTTTTATTAGAAGAGGACTGGAATGGAAGAGCAAGCAGGAGAATTATTATTCATCCTCTGGCAGGTACTTCTGGAAAGCCTGGATGCTGAATTTTGTCCTAATGCACTTTAACAAACCCACCCATAAGAAAGCAGTGGGCCCAGCTGGGTGAGAGAAATATAGCCACAGCACACTGTGGAAGAGGGATGGAAGAAAGGGATGCAAAAAAGTTACAGGAGGCAAACCAAAGAGCAATATCAAACCTGGTGGTATGAGACACTGCCAACTTCAGACACCTCCCTCCACTGAGATCTGCAGCTGCACACACTCATTCCCAGAAGGTAAATCAAGGCAAGGCTGACAGGCACATCTCTAGTGTCCTCATCATTATTTTTACTCTACATCTCACACACACAACATACTCCTAGCTAAGATACAGCTGCAGAACATGTACTTAAGCTGAATTTTGCTAACTCCCTGGTATTATTTCACTATTTGTTCCGGTCATGAAGAACATAACATAAGAAATTAGAAGAAATGAGCCATAAAGAAGAGACAGATAACATCAAGAAGAGAAATACAACCAAGCAAAAGAAGTGCCTGCTGAGCAAGTATGTTTCTTCAGCAGAGTCTTTGTTAACAAGCATGTACTACTTAATATTTAAATCATTATAGTAAGTATAACTAACCTATGATAAGAAATCCTTCCTTGGAGAACTTAAAAGTTACTTTAAACAACCAACTTTATCCACCACACCAAATAAAGAGGAGCTAGACAACAACAAAAAACACAAACAAAAAAAAAAAAAGCAAAAGAAACCACATGAACCCTATAATACACTCAGATACATAACCTGAATAAAATATTCTTTAGTTTTATTGCATTCTGAATCTCTTTTACCATGAGTAACAGTACAGTCACTTTATATTGCACAAGATAGACAAAAAATATTAACTGATGTCCAACAGACACCATCTCTCAAACAGAGGGACCATCAGCAGAAATAATTCTGCACATCTCCTCACAAGGAAACTGATGGAGAGGCAGAGGCTGCTCATAACACTTCAGAATTAGGCTACAGGACGGCATCAAAGAAAATCTCTCTCTGGATCCAGACTACTTTACATTCAACAAAGTTTTGGAAAGACTGCTTCCTTTGGGCACAAGAAAGGTTTCACCACGGTGTGAAATCCCAGAACTAATAGTAGCATCCTGCATCCTCCCTGCCCCCTCAATGGATAATAAAACCAGTTGTCAAACCTGTAAGGTCGAGGAAGAATCTACTCTCTACTGCAGAGGATGTGCCACTACAGTTGCCCTCCCCCCAAAAATTCTTCTGCCTGTGCTTATGATTTGCCTGCCCAAACAACATTTAAGTCACACCAGCCAAAAAGCTCCTGCCAACATAAACTGCACCTATGGGGCAGGTGTTTGATGGCACAACTACACTGGGTGACAGTGCCACATACATGTTTGTGCACAGCTACACTGCAAAGCCTTAAACAAAGTCTAATCTGAGCAAGAAAAACAAAATAACAGACCAGAAAAAAAGATAGCATAGGCAAAAAGAATCTGAACACGAAGACACAAAACCCCCCTCTTTTCCAACTGCTAGCTTGAAGGCAAAAATCATCTGGAGAGCACAGCTGATGGACAGTCCTTGGCCTCACCTCACTTGTCTGACAGCTCTACTGGCCTCTCACTGTTGTGAAAGAAAACCACGGTATTTGTGCAAGGCTAGTTGGTTCCATGTTAAGAAAACATATCTGAGCACACTGTACTTTGCTTTACCACATGCCAGCTTCGTTCCAACTTCAGATTCAGAAACCAAGATTTAGTCTCATTTCCTCCACAGTTAACCAGCAACTGAGGAGACAAAGAGAAAAGACCTGAACTCACAAACCACCTCCAGATGTGCAAGAGGTCACATACTGTCTTGAATGGAAAATTTTCTAGTTTGATTTGGAAAAGGCAACTGCTCAAATAAAGGAATCCCCCCGTGACAGGAATGACTGTGTCGGGTGGCATCATAGTCACAGTCATCTCTAGTGTCTTCTGTGGACTACAAAAGCAGATTTGTCTCCATTATCATTTCCCTTTCCATACTCAGACTGCCAGAAGATGCCTGCCTGCCTGCCCTTCCTTCTCACTTTCCTCCACACACACACACACTCGAGAGGCTCACTTTGGCTAACCTTGAGACAGCCAATACCTGCCACAGTGTAAAACTGATGGTTGGACTTGATCTTAGAGGTCTCTTTCAACCTTGATAATTCTGTGACTCTGTAGAATGCTTTTGTGGAGCCTTGCATTAGGGCTGGTAAAGTCACACAGTGTCCCAGCTGCTCCATTTCCATCCAGCATCTTTGCAAAAGCCTGTAGGGGTTAGCCACCTCAGTTGAGACAAAGCTGCAAACTACTAAGTGAGCATACAGACATATTTCCAAGCTACATTTGGTATAGAGGACACGGTACTCAGCAAACTGAGCAGTCATGCTTTAATCTCAATTCAGATACCCAAAGTTGAGTTAAATCAGTAAGAAAAATAAAAGACAGCGTAAATTAATCAACTGAACTTCAGAGCGCTGAAGTGGAGCCACTTCAATTACGCTGCCAAAGTCAGAACAATCTCATCTCCAGCCCAAGTCATATTTTGATATTCCTCACCAAACTAATCCAAAAATCCCAAGTAGGACAACTTATGCAAGAAAAGAAAAAGCAAATAAATAAAAAGAGGTAATCTTAAGTAATACACAGGTCAGTGATCCTCCTTAAAATACAATACATGGAACAGATAAAAACAAAGACTTTTTTTAAAAGAGAGACTCCAAAGTAACTTCTGTTTCGGTGTAGGTACACACCCATGCTGGGGGGGAGTGAATGAGACAGGAACAGGTCTTTGTGGAGACCGTTAACTTATTTAAAATGTCATAACAAAGAGAGTAGCTAGTGAACCAACAGATCAAGGGAGCTCCAGTCATGTTAACAAATCCAAAGGCTGACATTTTATCTGAAAAAAAAAAGGCTGGTCAGAAAGAAATAATGAAGAAGATGCCCATCAAAGAACAAAAAGAGGTCTGAGCACCTGAGCAGCAAGACTGCACCAAAACTTACAAGTGAAGTGTAAAATATCAGACTTGGTAATCCTGCTGCCAACGAACTTCTTACCACATGACAATCTATATTATAATACACACAGAGACACATATTTTTATCTCAACCTCTATTTGACCCAGTGGGAGCTACAGACACCTCCTCATACTACTTCACATTCTTCAAGGAGTGTCAAGACAGGAAAAAGAACTTGAAAGCATTTCAGGTTCTAATCTCCTCTCAGCCCGTTTTCACCGAACGGTACCAAAACCACCTGAAGGGAACAGTTCAGAACCGCTTTGTGCTACTTGAGCACTTGGTCACTACAGAAAAATACTTCAGAGTCACAGCAAGAGGTTTTCTCTGCACAATAAACCCAAACCCTGGTTATGCAGTCAGTTCTTTCAAGTTGTTATCCTTCCTTCATTGCAATAAAATCAAAGCATCTTTTAAAAATTCCTCTAAAAGGCCTAAACAAGCACCTAAACTTCCAAGATCTATTCTCTATAGCCTTGAGCACGAGTGACAGGAAATAAACTCCTCCTCAATGGCTGCTTTTAAGTTGTGGAGTTTTTTGTTGGTGGTGGTTGGGTTTTGTTTGGTTGGTTTGGTTTCGGGGTCTTTGTTTCGGATTTTTTTAAGGCAATCAGTACTAGACCTATTACTAATTTGGAAACTGCAGATCAGGAAAAAGGGAAGGAGAGGAAAGCAATGGAAAGAGTAAGAAAAGGTTTGATTTTCAGACAATCAACTTGACAAATCCTTAGTTCAGTGAACTGGTAAATAAGCAATTTCAGACATTTTGGAGATCTTGCATTACCTTCTGAAATGTAACCAACCTATAAGGAAAAGGGTTAATGATATCCCTTATGCTCCAGAGTATTTCAGGAGGCTATGCATTATGTTCTTCTGAAGGGCAAGTAGTTCTTTAATTTATTGTTTAAAACACAAACATAAACACAAAGTGTCCAACACTAACGTGGTGATTACCAGCTTTACTAAAGCAGTGGAACTACAGGGCTGCAGCCTTTATGCTTCTGTAAAGCATTTTAAACCTATTCTGTTTTTCTGGCATCTTTTTCCCCTCACTCTTCTCTGATACAGATCTCAAAACCAACTAAGACATCTGATATACAGGAGGACATCCTGCTGATTAAGAAAAAACAAGAGCACATTACTCTTGAGAGGATACAAAGCACCACTTCCTAATTCATTCTACTTTGTCAGCACAACAGGCTTCTTGACATTTCAAATGGAAACCGGTCATATTGATTTTTCCAAAACAGAAGTATTATAAAAATATTATGCATTTAATTGGTTTAACAAAGTGGTTTTATACTGGGACATATCAACAGACAAGGTATAAGGTATCAAGGTGGGGCTTTCAGAATCTGAAGATTCTCTGCAACAGCTTTGACAACTGCCATGATCACTCCTAACAAAGCTCTCTTGCAGTCTTCCTCACTTAAGCGTGACAGCTCTTAATTCTGAATTCATATCACCCTCAAGAAACATGTTACTTCTCTGAACACTAGTGTCCTTTCCACACTTCACCAAAGTTCAACCATGCAACTCTGATTCATGTTTGCTCAACCTTTTCTAGAGGAAAGTAAAAAGTTCCTGACACCCTCTCAGAACAATTTACTTCTCTAGCTGTTCCCTTGCAATGGCCAGACCAACTGAAACAACTTTTCTGAACTTGAAAACCACACACCTAGACTGTCAAGAAATCTGGTAGGGTTTTTTTTTTCCCTGTCTTTTTAATAAATTTGAAAAGCCAGCTGTTCTCAGACAGCAAGATGAACCACCCCTTTCCCCCTTCTCAGTTTTTCTCCAATCCTAAATATAGCAACATTATGAAAAACCTGTAAACATTCTCCAAGGAAAAAGTGTGTTTCTCCTTCTCCTTGTTTTTCATTTCTGTTTTAACACAGTGTACATCCATGACAAGTTTACAGCATTCATCTGAACAGTCATAAGACAGAACACAGATTGTTATTTTGCCTTCCAAACTACCACTTCAGAAAATTTTTTTAAAATCAGAATTTTTTAAGTGATGTAATAAACAGAGGAGAAGGGACAGCCTTAACTCACACATCCTCTTACTCCCTCAAGGGAACTAAATTAAGTTTTCTCTTCCTAAAGTGATACTTCAAAGCTTCTTTATAGCTTGCTTCCAAATATAACTTGGAACAGTAGATATCCTCCCCTTAATTTCTTCCAACAAATCTCCTTTCAGAAATATTTACTCTCAAATACACAATGTAGACAATCTAGTAAGGTAACTTCATAGTTTCTAACAAAAGAAAAAAAGTTTTGCTAACAGCAAGTTCTAGGAAGGAAAAAAAAGACATTTTAAACCTTACCTGCACAGTGTTTCTAATTAGTATCTGTCAAAAGACCATTAATCCCATTCCATCACAAGAAAAGAACAAAGGTGCAGAATGACAAGATCAAGGATTCATCAGAAGATAACCACAAACAACAGCCAAGATATGGAGATTTTCCCCATCACACAATGCTGCTGTCCCTACAACCCCTTCTCTGTCACTGCACTAACATTAATTCTGCAGTCATGCTGCAAAAGAGGAGATTTTCACAGTGAACAGTACCTGGGAGATAAAATCTGAGCTAAATGACGGAAACACAGGTCAATCAGAAGAGATCTGCAGTTGTGAGGAGACCAATGAGAAGTTTAATCTTAAACTTCTAACAGCAGCCACTTCAGAAACCTCTTCCTCTGACACCTTGCTGAAGACCATACTCTCGTGCCCAGATGATCAGCAGTTCCATGTTAACTCAGCTAGCCAGACCATCACACTTTCTCCAAAGCCTCCCATCTCAGACACACACCTGTCTCTCCATCGACATTTTTGTACTAACACCCAGGGCAGCATTGAATTACTTCAGATAGAGTCACTTCCACATTCCACCCTCGAACTCCCCTTCAAGAAGTCATCAGTCACTCTTGGCTTTCACACTTCAGTAATTTTGGAATCAACAGGAAATGGAGATCAATTGTGATTTTACTAACTCAATAATGACTCATCACTCAATTCCCCTTAGCCTTCAAATTTGCCTGTGAAGAGACATGATAGCGAGGCCAAATTAAAAATAGCAAATCTGGCTTGCACACAATTAACACTCACTTGTCCATCAGATTTGCTGTGGATTGTGACATATTCAAGCATCTTCAGATATCACCACATTATGACCATGTTTATGTCCCTAGCAGATTCCAAACACAGTTACAATGTTGCTTTCTCAGCTTAAGTAGAAAGAATAATCAATAAATTATATAAACCCATTGCACTGCAATCTGTAACATCTGTCACTCAATCTGAACATGCATAAAGAGTTAATTCTGCCTACCAGTGCCCCTAGCTAGTAACAACTAATCTTTCATTCCTTATATTGAGAATACTCTCACAGCATTTCTTTTTCTGCTTACATAACCTCCAAGCCAAAAAAACCACATTTGCATGAAATTAAAAGTCAATAAAACCCAATTATTTCATTTACAAAAATAGAAAATAATTTTATATAAACCACTTAAATGCATTCTTCTAAAAATAAACTTAATTACAAATCTAACATGAAATTATAACAGCATATATTAGGGCAAATGCCTACTGTAATTTAAATAAAAATAGTAAGCATATAATTTACACAAAAAAATGTTTGCACTGGTGAATTTACTGTTCAGTGCTCTCTTGGAGCCACCCTTTGTTGAAATGCTAAGATAGCTTTTGCATTCAACAGCTACTTCTGCAAGTGCCTCATTTGGGTTTACTCATATGGTTCAGTTCAACAAGCACTTAATCCCAAATTAAGAAGGACTCCTGCCCAGAAACCTGTGACACAGTCAGTGGGCAAGATCTATTTATTAGGCTCTAACCTTTTGAGAAGCAATGGCAAACTATTTCTTTCTGTTGATTTTTTTTTTTTTTAATCAGGCCTGTCCATCCAATTTGGAAGTCTCAACATTCAGATATTCTGCATTTCAATTAAAATTCCATTTGCCAACCAAATGAAAAAAACACAAAAAGCACCACAAGTGAAGTAATCTACCAGAAAATCCATCACTTGCCATCTTGCCACGTAATGTGAAAATTAAGGACCCGAGTAAAAGTATCCAAGGCATCTAATAAATTACAGGAGTGTGTAGAAACAACAAATGCTCTTCATTGGCAAAATAGCCTGTACTTTCCAAAAAGGCTGTATTTGTGAATCAAGGTGTTCTAACAGCTGTCCACCAATAAAAAAAATGCTGCTAAAATTATACAAAATAAGATTTAAACTGTGTATTTAAAGCAAGCTCTTCCTGCCTACTGTTTTAAGTAGCTACGAAAATCATTCACTTCATCTCAATAAAAGAAAAAAAACCCTGTAGTATACTAGTAGCACTCTGAGGCCTTCATACTGAGGAAGAGATAAACTTTAAAGGGAAAACTGGACCAAAATTCACAACATTTCCACCAGAAGGTTACAAAGCTACACAGAGTTATAATGCCCAGGGGAAGCAACAGAACTGGTTTTAATTCTACAAAACCACTACCTCCATCAAGCACTCAAGTCCACAGCTTTCACTGAAGCATGTCTTTGCTAAACAAACTTCCCATATTTTCAATAAAAGCAATTCAGGTACTTCGAGAAGATGGCTGGATGGTAACACACTAATTCTCATTTTCAGATTCACAGCCATGTCAGTAAGAAGCCCCTGCCTTTGCTGATAGCTGACCCTTGCCAGCATAGGGCGATCTGCAGTGCTGCACCTCAGAGCCAATGCAGAGAAACTTTCATCCACGTATCATGTGCTCCCATCCCAGACTCCTGCATGATCCACAGCTAAGTCACCGAACCCACCTCTCATGGCACAGACAAGAAGAGCAAGCATTGTTCGTTGGAGAACTGTGCTAAAGCAACCATTCCTTTTGCCACTCCATCGCCCCATTCTCCACCACCCTATCCCATACCCTCAGCTCTCATCACACCATTCCACGAGCCAGCATACTCGCTAGTTCAGCCAGCTGAGAGGACAGTGACCTATTTCATTCTCTGAACGTGTCAGCAGTTATGATTCTGTGCACAGCATCCCACAGACCCACAGCCTAAAATAATGTTCACCACTTTCTGGACACCAGGATCTACACCAATAAAGCCAGCCTTGCAGTCATGCTCTCCTTCAACTAAGGCATCAAGGAAGGAGCCACATAGCGAGCATATGACACCACAAAAAGGTCAAGTACAGATGCAGAGGGAGAACAGAGGGGGACACAGCCAGCCAGGGTATCTAGACATATGGAGCATTCCTCCCCCCCAAAAAAGCAGTGGACACAACAATTACAACCTCAGCCTCTCTGCTCTTCTACTCTCCCCCTCCCACTTCCCTCTATTAAACAGGATTCACACTTTCTCATCTCAGCAGGTCTGGGGGAAGCTGCGAGGGTGCTAAAGACGAACTTGAGGCATGAGACACCACGAGCAGTGACAGCCATCCTGAGGTCAGAACAGTATTTTGATATCACAGTAAACAAGGTCTTTGGCCACACATGCAACAAGCAAGAAACACTGAATAGCTGCACACTTCTTTTCATTCTTCCGGAGCAGCTGCACACAGAAGTCCTATGAACGAACAGACAGCATCACTGCACATCCTCATAGAGGATCAAACCACCTCAACTTTTGTTTCATTGCAACTGCATCTGACACCAGGTAATCTTAACAGTTGCCTGTGAAGATCTGGGGTTTATTTTTAGCGCAATATACTATCTCCTTATCAGCCACCTGATTCCAACACCCCCTCCTCACAGTTCTGCTAAGACTCCAGCCTTTGAATGCCTGACAACACAGCTTCCCAGTGAAAGTGCTTTCACCTGGATGAGAGAGTCACACGAGCATCTGAAGTCACATCAGTTTTCTAAAAATGAAGCCCTTTAACCACCCTGACAGATAGCATTTCTCTGTATTTTACAAATGGGGAGGGAAATACAAACACTCGGAGGAGGAATACAATTTCTTCTCAACCCTTGCATACTGTCAGCTTCTGAAACACGAGATGTGATCACTCCCTATTTTAGCATGCATGACTACCAATGCTGTTCCTCACAAAAATTACCTGGTCTCTTTTTAAAATCCAGTTACAGAATTTAAAGTCAGGCTTTTCTGCCCAACTAGTGGATGGAGAGAGGTGAATGCAATGGTAACAACATCTTGCTCTCTTTTATTTGCTGTTCATAAAGGGAAAAAAAAAAATAGACCCTTGTTCTCAATTTATACTTGCAAATCAGTATTTAAACAAAACCAAATCTGGAGAGAAGAACAAATGTGTACAAAACTGTGCGGCATTATGATACAACATCTGATTCCTGCATTCCAATTCTCTTGCTATCAAACACTGCAATGTACTGCAGACAAATTTAAAAATAAAGTCACTGCTATCAGCTACAAAAACATCAAGAAAATCTTCTGACAATGTTAGCTTAGCCAGTGGAATGTGTAATTCTTGTCTTCATACTATCACTTTCTTTCATGAAAAATACTGGAAATATCTTTTTGCCAGGTTAACCAACTCTGACTTCAATCTTGCTGACATTCCTTAAGTATAGCTGAATAATTCCATTCATATGCAAATTGTACAATAAGCTGTGAGGAGCAGCACTTGCAGAGACTCCCTCGAAGAGATGAGCATTTACTCTGCCCAAATCTAATCTGCAGTGACTTACCTGAAATGAAATGAGATCCAACAGGTACAGCCCCAACAATTTACAGAAGGCATGTTTTCAATCTTAATGTTTTTCCTTTTACTTTGTGAGATATTTTTAAATATTAAAGAGATGAAAGAATCAAGAAGTGAGATTGCATCTGTTGCCACCACAATTTAATCACAGTCCATGTATTTATACAGTGGAATCTCCAAAATAACACTGCATCTGTTGAGATGACAGTGTTTTTCCACAGGCTGCGCTGGGTTATAGCAGACTTACTCCAAAACTATTGCTTTTGAAGTGCTGATTGAAATCCACCTCAAATTCTTTTTGTAATCTTCCTCAAACGTGCTGAATTGTAAAGCTGTTGTTTCTCACTATGGCTTGGGAACAACAAAATCCTAATACATCTCATCAGTGGGCATTTGGCACTAAAGGCTTACAGCTAATGCAACATGTTTATTTAAACAATGAACTACCAAAAGAGGTACGCAAAACACAAACCATATAAAAACAGATGTCCATTTCACATTTGTTTCTGCTGAAGTCCAGAACCACCACCACCACATACAGACATTCTCATACACATTTCTCTGTGACTTATTTCTGTAGGGCAACAACTGAACAAACTTGAAAGAACTTTTGTTCCTTCATTGGAAATGCTGGCCACATTTTAGAACCACGACCCACTGAAGCACATACAAGCTCAAATTTTAAAAAGGATTCTCAAAACTTGACTTAAATACATATTATGTGCCTCTTGTTGAGGCACAGTATCAATGAAAATTTTTGTCCCCATAGTCAGCCTACTCAAATGTGACAAAAATACAAACATTTTATTAGCACACACAAAAAAGGAAACAGACAATCAAAACCTTCACTCACTCCCAGACAGGACGCGGGCAGGCTGAAGTCACAATCTCAAACCAAGCCAAGTGTCAAGTCTGGAACAATAAACATGCTTTTTCTTAAACCTCATTTTTGCTCTTTTGTGTAGTGACAACTGCAAAGACTCAACCTCCATCATGAGTGTAGCCACTGGAAGAGCTACAAGGGAATACCAACATAATTTATTAAAACAAACTCTCCATACACAAAGTGCATCAGCAACAGGACTAACAAACCCTTTGACTTATGGTTTCCTTCCCTATGCACAAATGATCATGCGTCCTACTGGCTTGGAACTTTCCTTCCCCTAGTCTCAGTACCTCTCTGGTCCAAGAAAGAGGAACAGAATACCCACAATAACAGCAACTTATACACATCTCCTAACACATCTGGCTGTTCAGTCTCTTCACATGTCCCAGGAGATATGGCATTTGCAAGGGACCAATAAAACGTATATTCAAACAAGAAAGAAAAGCTTCAGCCACAATAAACCGACAGAATATTTTAACTACAATCAATACAGAACCACAAGCTACTTCTACCTGCTGGGGGTACAGAACAACAGGAGAGAAGCAGCAGCTAGAAATCCTGTTGTGGCAGTCAGACACCATCACAATTCCAGTGGGCTCCCCCTCCACCCCAGTGGGCCTGTGAACTCTTAACACAATGATGGAACAACTTATATTAAGTCTCTCTTAACATTGGTTCTCAACTAAAAGAAAGGCAGTCACCTGAAAGCTTAACAAGAACAACCCTCACCCTTTAACTCCATCAGCATTGTGGAGAACAAGTCCCCAGGGGGATACTGTTGTCTTCTCTAGTCAAACTTCATGTAACAATTTAACTACACATCAAAAGCTGCAGGAGAAAGCAACAAAAACACTATAATAAGAGTAATTTCTGCACTAGCAAAGAGAACAAGGGATAGGAGAAACAAGGTATTTCCACTGCGATTTCAACTCTAACACTAGAGCCAACGTCCCTCTAAGACCAGCAGAGCAGTGCAAGTACGTGTATACCTACATAGCAGTACCAATGCCTTCACTCCTCCCTTGAGGAGCCTTCAATGTGCTTTTAAGCCTTTCAGGTACGTACTTCTCTCACGCGCAAGGACACAAGGGAATGTGACAAGAGTGGCAGGGAAGGAAGATGTCCTATTTGTACACGGACAAAATGTAGAGATGACTCTAAATTGAAGCCAATGCAAGTAATGAGGAAATCAGTCCAGTAAGATCCAGGGATAAAGCCCTTCTGAAGTCCAAGACAATTCTCTTCTAAAAGTTCAGTTATAGATTGTTTCAAGGAACAGCCATCAACAGACCTTTCTCCAAAGTGCTGCATCCTTTTAACTAAACCTTAAGATTTGAACTACCCATCTCTAAGGTGATTTTCTACTTTCAGAGAAACATTATTTTTGAGGACTGCTCTATCACACATCATTTCAGTGTTTTTTTTTTTTCTACACCATAAACTACTTTGGAAGCTTGCTTCTCAAATATAATGAGCTGCCCATCTACAAAAATGAGGAAAACCAGTATTGTGCCCAATATTAGATCTGGAATTACCTTTCCTCACCAATAACCTTTTCCAAACACAACAGTTCAGCTCTTACAAATTTTTCCTGGGCATGCGTATCAGGAAGACTTCTCCAGCTGAGTACCATGATCCACGAGCAAACCAAATAGTGTCCCTCTAAATATTAGGGAAAATTTCCTATCACTTTGCTAAAACACCTTTTACAAACTCACAGAAATGCTAACAAGAAAAAGTAAACAGAACAACATAATGCTGTCCTAGCCATACCAACACACAGCTATTAGCAGCCCCTTTCAACTTGCTCTGCTTACAGAAGTTTCCTCCCATAAACACTTTCCACATTTCAGCAGAAATGTGTAACTAAACACAAAGTGAGCACCTTAGTCCTCCCTGCCACTTCATCTCATCTGTCTTATGTAAGAACTGCCACTATAACACAGTTTGAAGATAATGATGTACTCCATACTTGAGAATCACACATTCAGCTGCAGCAACCTACTGTATTCCAGTAGTAACAAATGGAAGAGATACTTCAAAGAGCACATTATCCCAGCTCTAATTTATGCATGCTCCCTCTTACCATCAAACCATTTATTTTAAACCTGTCAGATACACTTGTAATGTAGCATCATGAATAATTTAAAAAGTAATCTGTATAAACCAAGTTTATAAACTTAACAGCAGGTACAGTACCTTTCATTCAAGCAGACTGCTCTCTGATAAAGTACAAGGGATCTTTGACTACTTCAGCATGTATTCATTTCATGCGTTCTCAACTTCAAAAAATTCTTCTCTCCTGCCTCCAATCAAACCCTCCACTGTTAGAACACTACTGTGTAAGTAGCTACTTAAATGAGTAGTGTACTAATTTGTGAACTGTTAAAAAAACCCCAACAAAACAAAACACAAACCTGTAAAGCTTCTGGAAACAATCAATAAAGATGACCCACTGCCCATACAACAGCAAGAAAAAACCACACATGTAAAGTTTGCCTCTATCATTAAGAACTCTTCATACCCTCTCTGCCGTTGCCTAATGTTGTCCCATTCTAACACTGTTCCCTCTCCACAGGGAGAAGGGACCTTCAGCAAGGAACTCCAAAAAGAGCCCACCTGTTAAGAGAAAGTGTTTTGATCAGTTGATGCTCACACTTCCAAGTAAACAGAGCTATCTTTACAGCATGTAATGGCACCAATAAGAGGTTTGCAGATAACACTCAACCTGACTGGTCACAGAGCTATTTCAATAACATCTGCCTCAACAACATCGCAAACAAACTCACTAGGTCACTGGACCCCTGGACCATCTTCACAAACTCAGTATTCACAAAAGCAGAACACACACCTACTTTATAAATTACTACACTAAAACACATGCATGTGCAATTCACCTATTTCTTTCTAAACAAGTTTCTGACTTGTGTAACTCACACTTTTAGAAGTCAATAACAAAGTACTTAAAAGCACAACCTGGGTAGCACTTCCCTTCAGTGACAAACACAGTATGAATTGCTGCTCCAAGTTATTTTAATAATAACTTTGTGTTGCTAAAAAAAGCATATATTTGCTGTTCTACCAAAATATTTACTAGTGGATTTGTTCCTCTAGAGGAAAAATCTTAGTCCCTTTTCACTGGGTAGGTCAAAGACAACAGTCTCCTTGGGGAAAAAAAAAAAAAATCTATCCAGGGAGGCACTGAAACATACAGATGCTTATTTCTGCTCATACCATCAAATTTACCACAAAAGGAAGTAACAGTAAATGAACACATCTCAATATCCCCAAATTAATAAATAAATAAAATTACAAATTAAAGCTTAAAGTCATATGCAAATCAATATGCAAATAAAGAAATAACAATTTTGCTTTTCAGCACATTCTAAATAATCTTGTGCCACAACAGCAACTTCTTGAGGATATCAACACTGAAGAAGTTAATTGGCAACTTGAAAGATATCCTAAGGGAACTCCTCATATTTAGCTTTTGCAAAGGTTAAAACCAAAAACTTTCAGTGATAAATGCAAGTTAAACTTTGAAAATACACCTCCATGCAAATAACAGTTCTGCCAGAATGCATTTCCTTAATTAATAAGCCAAACTACTATCAAACTTATTTAGCAAAACCAGCAAGCCCTGCCTAAAAGAACTCAAGCCTGGTTTTGAGTTGGAGGACATGCTACAGCTCTGTTTGCATAGCAGAGAAATGTATGAATGAACACTGTATGTTGCTAACCATTTGCCGGTCCTCAAAGTTTGTCTCAGACAGTTCTGGACACAAAAAAAAGACAAATATAGTACTACAGAAATCAGTCCAGATTGTACCTGTCATGACTTGGCTAAGAGGGAAAAAAAAAATAACCCAAAAAAACCACACACAAGACAGGCTGGCTAACAACCACAAATGTGTCTTCATCAACTACTGTTTGTTGAGTTCTCCTTCAGTACAATAAAATTCTGAAACTATTCTTTTTAAAGTGGCTTTCATAAATCATAAAAACTAATCCAACTAACCTACACAAAGAAGCTGTCTATACAATTTACAGTGAAAGAAAAATTACACATGTCAAATATATCAAAATACTAAAACAGTATTTCTACCTTTCAAACATATCACTGCATTCCTAAGTCTTTCTGAACACAGAACTCTCAAAAGCAGCATGTTGCATTACCACCTAAACCCAGAAACATTAAACACTCAACTTTATCAGACAGATCCGAAATAAACTGCAACAAATCTGCAACAACTTTAATTATGAGACTCTTGAGACAATTACTCAAACTCCAGCTTTTTTAAAAATTTAGCATACACAATAGTTTTCAATAACAAACTGCAGTTTACCCATTCCTATGTGCACACTCACACATATAAATAAAAAACAGCTGCTACTTGATAACATCACAAAACATTTCCAAATGTGAAAGCTTTACAGTGAAATCCAAAAAAGAATGTGTTTAATTTCATAAACCAAAGTTTAAAGAACTTTTTCAGAAAGTTGCCATTGCTTCTCAGTCATCACTTTTCCAAGAAAGTAAAATAATGCTCATAAAATTTATTAATTTAACCACAGATAATCTGGAGAAATATTCTACCTTTAAAAAAAAAAAATTTAATCCAGTACACTTTGTAAGTTATGAACTTTAGGGCCATTACAGATGATGAGCTAGATAAGTTGTTTTCTGTGTGGGATCATAAAGTTAACATCAGTGTGAGAAAAACAGGTTTCCTGCATATATTATTTCCTCTCTCTCAAAGTTCAGGACCATAAACAAACTTCTCTACGATGAAGTTTGCGGTAGCTCACAATTCACACAGATGGAATATACACACAACATAATTAATCATTTAACAAAACTGCCTCTTCTGGTCTCACTGAGTTAATAGTTCCAGTGATCACTGGTAAAATCTACCTCAGAGTAAAGGGGGGGAAAAAAAACTGGGGAAGAAAAAAGCTTTACTTAAACATGAATTTAAAGATAATAGTTTCAAGTCCTGAAATATATCAATTCCAAATATTAGATGTTTAAAACAAAAAAAATCTCCTCAATGAAGACATCCTCCTCCAAGATTTTCCTAGTAAATGCCAGTTTAGCAGAAAATCATAAAGGATTTGAAACAACTTTTCCCAAGGTAACATATCCTGATAGAAATTAATTATCTACTAATGAAGACAGATTTAAAAAATCATCATGTGGAAATTCCTCAACACTACATTTGGCATGTCTGTTCCAAGATGAAAACAATTTCAGTGTCAGTGGAGTTGTGTTTTTACTCTAGAATTAGTCTGAAGGAACAAATGGTGAGGGAAAGGCTAACATAAAAACTAACACAACAGTTTATCAAATCTGAGCAATTTCCCTATTAAACCAAATCAATCATGCCTTCTGTTGTACTGAAGTTAAACTAATTGATGGTTTTTCCCTCTCTGCAGCCCTTTTCTTTCCTCACTTCTCACAGCATACTGACAAAGTAAGTTAAATTTCCTTCACTTTACACAAAGAAGAGTATTTCTCTCTCAAGTACTGGTTCAGCACTGAAACTTCTTACCCACATCTTCTTTCCACATCCATCCCTCTGCTTTCTCATATTCTCAACACATTTTGCCTGATATTAGCTAAGTCACTACCATTTCCTAACCCCTTCAAGTTTCTGAGTCATGTAAGCCTTTGCTCCAGTTCTGGTATGGAAATGCTCTGAAAGTACAATCTAACACAATCAAAAAAGCCAAAGTACACCACTCCTTCCTATGGACTCCAATCATCATCACTCCCTCAACACTTTCCTCCTCTCCTCTTTCTGGTGAACCCAGCTGACACCAATTCCTTAAATGCTCTGGCATTTTCTATTCACAACCTCAATTAGAGGAGGAATTACCCAACTCCCATTTACCAACATTCACTAACCACTAGGCGTATATTGAAACACTGATGCGAAAGCGCTGACACTCAGGAGGTCATGAGGGTTTTTACTAAGCAACCTGGGAGAGAGATTAAGCATACAGCATGAGCTACTGTTTATTAACATCAGAAACATAAAATACAGTCTGGATAAACAAAAGCTCAGAGCTTACATGAACAGATCCATCAAGATACCTATCAGTCAGAAGTATAAGCAGACCTAAACCCATTATTTTTATTCTAAATGTTTAACCCCTTCACTTTGTAAATGTACACAAAGGTGTACATCAAAACCTCACCACGCTCAAGGTAGAAAAGGAAAACACTGTGTTTATGCTTCCTCTTAAACCCACCTCTAGGATGAAACAGTCTCCAACAGTTGTAGCTTTACACATCAAAAGCACTATTACATCAGCACATATTTTATCTTAATGAAGGGTCTTACTTTTCCTTTTTGTGCTGTTCTAACAGAATCTCAGGAAATTCCCAGAATTTTTTAATGGCTGTTTTTGAATAAGAAGATTTCCACTGAAGGTACCTGCATTTTAAAGAGGTTCTGTCACATAATCCTGAACAGATTTTATATAATTTAGCATTAAAGGGATGGGTCTCTCCCTTCCAGTTGTAACTCCTTTGTATTCCTATTTAGGAATGCCTTGCTTGTTTGACCGAAAATGGAAGTGCCTTTTAGCTATGACACAGTATATATGAAAAACAAATAAAAATTAAGATTAATCTCCCTTCCACTATTGTGGAGAGAGAGAAGAATATGAAGAGATGCAAAACATCTGCTCTGGAGATCATTTTTCCCCCTAACAGCAAAATTCTTTCAGCAATAACTCGTGAAAACAAAGGCTATTAAACTGTAAACTACAAAGACAATCGATTAGAGGCAGTATTCAGCTAAGACAAGTTTTTCAGCATATCTTCCCCTGTTTAAATGCCTAGATCTTCAGAAGAATAAGACATTTAATTTGGGAGGTTCTTAAATGGGTCATTTTAGCTAAGTGGCAACCGCAAACACTTCAGGGGACTGGAATCTAAAATCCTAGCATACTGTTCCTGCATTATTTTATTGCCAGAGCATTTTTATTTCAAGGTGTTCTGTACCAGGTAAGACAAAAAACCCCAAACCTATAAGCATGTCTCCTAGCAGTTTGAGGACACACCAGATCTCCTCCTCTCCTGTTCTGCTTCTCCACACTGCTCCATCTTTTTAAGTCCTTCCCTGAAGGGCACTGGGGTTTTGTTTTTAAACTTAGAGATCAATGTTCCCTCTCGAAAACAGCTCTAGCCAAAAAGTTCAACTCATAGAAGCAAGACTGGCTCTCAAGCCCTAGCTGGCCCTGCCACTACAACGTAAAAGCCTAACTTGGGCCTTAATTTGCAAGGAGTTAATTGGCGTTCACCGGCTAATGAAACACAATATTACTCAACATGCATTACAGACTCCATTTATGTGCTTCTTGCTCACTTTTTTTTTTGGTTAGCCTCATTGTCAGTGCACCCACAGAACTTCCCTTTCTTTTGAACCTGAAACTACTTCTTTCAGAAAAGCCTTTCTAGCTCCTAGATTCTTGCCCTTCATATTTAAAATGGAGAAAATTGATCCCTTCATTCCTTCTCTCCAACAATGCGTATCTTTTCAGAAGTGAGAGGCACACAACAACAGCTCAAGGAGTGTGCTGGAAAACACACGGTGGAAGAAATTAAAAGCATCAAGATGCAGTAAAGACACATCCCTGTTTCTGCAGACGCCGAAGGAGAAGGAGCAATTTTGAAAATGGTTGGGCTCCAAGGCACATTTGCCATCATCTCCTTGTCTACAGAGACACTCCAGAAAACAAGAAGGTTAATCTCATACTAGGTATCCTCAATCCAGTGTGAGGCCGACACACCAAAAGAAAACCGATCAGCACGGGGATTGATACGGTGATGATTGCAGTCTAATCAATCGCAGCGCCAGGCATCCCTGCCCCTTTTACTTCCCCCTGCGCCCGAAGGGGGCGGGCACTGCAATATCACCACAGGTTTGAAAACGCACAACCAAACTCGGGGCTCTTCCAACTCCCAAGCAAGACAGACAGACAGGCAATCGGAGCGAGAGGGCGATCGGCCGGCAACGCGCGGCAAGAGGGAGCCAGGCGCCTCGGCTGCACAATGAACCACGTTTTTCTCGGTGCAGCACTCGCACACACGCAGGAAGCAGATCGCACGTTGCCAACTGCACAAACCTTACTGCTAGGTGCTTCACAGCTGCTTATAAAGTAAAAATTTAATCACCTTTAAAAATATAGCCCATCCGGCCATCAAACGTTTCCATTTACGCACAAATGTAGCGAAAATTGTTTTAAAAAATAATAATAATAACAACAACAACAGACTGTGACCTTTACATTGCGGGATGCCACCGCAATTCTACACCCCGAGCATGGCGAGTGGAACCCTTCCTCGGCAGTAAAGCGGCAATAAAAGGCAAGGCGCTTATTTCCAGGAATTTTTCACTCACTGTGGAAGCCTCTAAATATTGACAAAGATCAAGCTCTCTCCATGCGAGGAAGACAAGCACAAGTCTTCCCAGCCTGCAAGTGTTTACTACGCAGCTCTCAGCCCTGACTGCAGAGGTCTCAACACGGCACCGGCCTCTGGAGGGGGGTCAGGAGGGGGTACGCGGGTCAGGTGAGGGAAGCACAAAGAAAGGGACGGTTTGGCATCACGACCCCCTCCTCTGAGTCGGGGACTGCGGCTCTGCCGATCCCATGTGTTAAACCAGCCCGGGAAAGGAAGCGATGGGAGAGAGGGAGACGTGCAGCCCCGGGTTGTTAAGCGTGCCGGCGGAGCAGACGCGTTACAAGAGGAAAACACGCACATCCCCGCGGGCAGGGGCGAAACCCGCTCAACGCGGCGCGAAATGGCACGCGCCCCAGGAGCCCCTCATACACACCCCGAGCCCCTCACCGACCTCCTCCCACACCCTGACACGCACACGACGAGCCCCTTACACACACTCNACACCCCCAAACAGACAGGCAGCCCCTCCACGCATTCACACAGGGACACCCCCACATACACACCGACTCCCTCACACACACACACAAATGAACAGGGAGCCCTTCAAACACATTTACGCGGGGACACCCCCACACACCGACTCCCTCACACACACCCCCAAACACACAGGGAGCCCCTCCACGCATTCACACAGGGACACCCCCACATACACACCGACTCCCTCACACACACACACAAATGAACAGGGAGCCCTTCAAACACATTTACGCGGGGACACC